>VXBQ01002496.1:62123-99986 GCA_013400175.1 Phainopepla nitens
CCCCGTGCCCCCTGCCCCTGCCCGTTCCCCCTGCTCCGTTCCCCGTGCCCCCTGCCCTGTTCCCTGTGCCCCCTGCCCGTGTCCCTGCCCCATTCCCCATGCCCCCTGCCCATGCCCCCTGCCCCTGCCCGTGCCCCGCTGACCCTGGCAGGCGCCGGTGCGGATATTCGGGATGAAGCCGCGGCGGCAGGGGTGCGGCTGGGCCGGGCACATCTCGCAGGGGTGGCCCCAGGCACGGCCGATGGTGGCACAGCACATGGTCTTGGTGCACACGATGCCGCTCAGCTGGCCCTGGCACATCTGGTTGTTCACCTGGCTGAAGCAGGGCCCTGTGCGGTAATCTGGGGAGGAAATGAATTTTTAGATTCGTTAGATCCAGCCTGGAAATCTAATCTAAAGTCCCAGGATTTCTGCCCAGCCCGCTCCCCTTCCAGCACAGCCACTCAGAGCAGAACCTGGGTGGAAAACTGTGATGGTCACAAACTGGAGCCCGGTGTTGGAGCTGGGGGTGGCCCTGAAATGAAAATCAAAAGTCGGGCAAAGAGGCGATTCCGGGGCTGCAACTCCACCTGTTCTGGGAATTTCAGGGATGGGAAAAGCAATCAAATTTCACTTTAGTTACAAAGATCCTTCTCTGGAAGTGCCCGAGGCCAGGCTGGACGGAGATTGGAGCACGCTGGGATAGTGGAAGGTGCCCGTAGCAGGAGGTGGAATTCCATGGTTTTTATGTTCCCTTCCATCCCAAACCAGTCTGGGATTCTGGAATTCTCAGATTCTGGGATTCTGTCACATGATTAATTTCTTCACTTTAACTCTGGAACATCTCCTGGCAATTTCAACTTTAAACCCCAAACACTGCAGGAACAAGCAGCAGGTTTCCCATTCCCAATTAGGATCCTCCCATCCCTTAAACCCTAAGGATTTTAACCCAATTTTTGCAGGGTTTTGCCCTCAGGAATGTGGGTTTGCCACTGCCTGGGCTCCCGTGACCCTTGATGAGGGATATTGGCACAGCAGGAATCCAGCAGGAAGCAAAATCCTTCAGTGGGATTTTTCCTTCAGCTGGGCAGAGGTGGTGGCACAGAAGTGTTTGATCTGTGGCTGGGAAAAAAAAACAACCTTGGAGCACGTCCTGGTGAGCCCAGAAAATTGCCCATGAGGTGTCTGAGCAGTCAGGTGCTGGTCAGGCAGCCAGAGCCCGGCTGAGATGGGCTCAGGGAATTTCCAGGCTGGAATTAGGCAGTAATTAGGAACTGCCCTGACCCCAGTTCCCTGCTCCCGGATTAACCCTGCAGGGAGAGGTTTGGGTTTGATGTGTGGAGCAACAAAAATCTCGTGTGGAAGGGGGTGGGTGAGAGCACTGGGAGCCCCAGGTAACCGTGTCCCAAAATCCATGGAAAACACCCAGGAAATCCTCCTGGCTGGGAAAGAATCAATTAGCAAAGAATTCCTCATTTCCAGCTTAATGCTCCCTCTGATTTCTGTTCTGCAGCAGTTTGTACTTGAAAATTAAAGCTGAGAAAATTGGGCTGAGGATGTCACCGGGAGGTCGAGAGGAGGATTTGAGAGGGGGAAAAGGTTTGGAAGTTACATGGGTGTGAAGGTGATGGCACCTCCCAAAAAAAGCCTTTTTTTGGGAATCTGACCAGAAACACAAACCATGGGCAGTTACCAAATAATGATCCTTTTTGGTTTTTGACCCAAACTGTACAAGTTCCCAGAGCAGCGGCCGACGTCACTGCGGGGTGGACCCCAAAAACTCAGATTAATAAATTTAAAACACCAAACTGATGCTCTGAACAGAGAGAAAAGTGGCTAAACCTGCACCTCCCACCTCATCTCCTACCTCATCTCCCCCAAGGGGAGGAGGAGTTCCTGGAGGGGGATAATGAATGCAGGATTGTGAAGAGAACACCCCCTTTTAAGCCCATAATTGCCCAAAATAACTTTTCCTATGCAGATGACTCCTCTGGAGGGAATGGAGCCAAGGAAATCTCAGTCTGGAGAGCCCTGGCTGCCTCCCAGCCCCAGCTGGTGCTAATTTTAATGGGCAAATGATTAAATTTTTAATGAGGCACCAATGAAATTTTATGAAGGAAATGGGGACGCTTAGGAGATGTCTGAAGCCTTTCCCAGTCCCTGCATGGGATCCGTGTTCCAGGAACCCTGCTGCAGGTAGCTGTCCCTCAGCAGTTGGGTGTTGCCTTGGAAAAGCTGGGATTGCTGTTCCCTCTTCCCAGGTCCCTCAGCCTCACCAAAGAAGAGCCCGGAGTGGGAGTGGGGCAGCTCCACCCCAACAGCTCCAGGTGAAGTTCCCATGAAGGGCTTGCCAGAAATCCTGAACTGGGGGGGATTTAGGGAACCCCTCGAGCTCTGAGTCCCTGACAATTCCAATGACAATTCCCCTTAAAGGACTGCAAGAAATCCAGGATCAGGGGGGATTCTGCGGGGAGGGTTTGATCAGGAACTGCTGAAAATAATCACAAGAAAAACGAGTTTTCTCCACTCCTGCAACATCCATGGGGCCAGGAGGGTGTCCCTGAGTCAACCCAGTGGGAATTCAGATCCCTGGAGATGGAAAAGTGGGATAATTCCAGGATTTTCCTGTTGTTCTCCAGGTGTTTTCCAGCCCCAGAGCTCTCTCAGCCCCTGGGGCTCCAGGGAGGGAGGGAGGGAGGGGAGGGGAGCAGCCCGAGGGTCTCCCTGAGGGGCTCCTTTCTCATGGAATACTTTCTCCAGCTCGTCATTTCCTTACTTCACCCAAACACAGCCACATTCCTCAACTTTAACTGTTTGGGCTTTTGCAGAAAAGAAAAAGCTGGCGGGGGCACTTTCTAAGGCCAGACATTCCAAGTGCTGGAAAAACACATCCAAAGGAAATTGTAAAGGGAGAACTTTTTCTGAGTTTTCCTGTCCTATTTTACTGTTTCCTGACAAAGTCTCGGCCCGATGAAACCCAAGAGAGTTTCAAGGGGCAGCTCCTGAGGCACAAAGAACACAGGGAAACACGGAGCTGGTGGTTCCAGAGCAGGAGGAGCGGCTGGGAATGCCAGAGCAGGGCTTGGAAACTCCTGGAAGGGCCCTCGGGGTCAGGACTTGTCCTGGTTGGACAGTGGAGGGGCTGGGGTGGCACTTCCAGAGCTCCAGACTCGTGCCAAGCACTCAGGTGGAAACCTGGCACTGCCCAGAGTCCTTTGGAAGAGACCACAGCTCCTGGATCTCAGGGAAGAGCTCCTGGATCCCAGAGAAAAGCTCCTGGATCCCAGAGAAAAGCTCCTGGATCCCAGGGAAGAGCTCCTGGATCCCAGGGAAGAGCTCCTGGATCCCAGGGACAGGATCCACAGGGAAGATTTCATTTGGCTGGAAAAACAACTCCAAATTAAAAACCTCATCCCTGGAGCACAGGAGGAGCTCCAAACATCACCTGAGTCAAACTCAGTCACTCGGTCCAGGTCATTTTTTCCTACTCGAGGGAGGGGTGAAATCAGAGCCATGACATCAAAATCCTTCGTTCTGCTGTAAAACCATGAGCAACCCCTGGCCTCTGGCCCCACAGCCTCGGCTTCTCTGGGCTGCAGCTTTTCCTCCCACACTGAGGTAATGGGAGCTCGGGTTCCACAAAACATCCCCCAGCCCCTCATCCCCAAAGATGTCAGGGAGAGGGAGGAAATGATGCTGGAATTCTGTGAGTGCCTCGCTCCCAGGGTATTTCCCTCTGGAGGGGGGAATTTCCTGGATGAGGTGTGAGCAGGGTTGTTCTGCTCCCAGTACAAAGCAGCCTCTTACTGGAGCTGCTCTCAGCACTCAGAAATTCACTTTATTCCAATTTAAAATTAAAATTATTTCTTGTAACGGCGGTAGCAAAGAAAATTCAAGTGAAGCCCTTAAATCAATCTGGAATTGGGTGGATTTGGGGTGGATGGGCTCTGTCTGTCAGGGATGGGGCTCACAGAATCCCAGGATTCTGGGGCTGGAGATCACCCAGCCCAAGCCAGGGTCACTTGGAGCAGGTGACACAGGAACCAGGTGGGTTTGGAGTCTCCAGAAGGGAGAATCCCCAACTCCTTGGGCAGCTGTTCCAGGGCTCTGCCCCCTCCAGGGAAAGAAATTTTCCCTCCTGCTGCTGAGGTGGAATTTCTTGTGTTTTGTTTGTGTTTATGCTCCTCACTCATCACTCCAGTTATTAATGCAGAGAATTCCACATCTGGCAGAGCCCAGGACATTCCTGGCTCTGTGATGAGATTTCCCCTTTCTCCCTGTGAGGAAAGGGCTTCAGGCTCTGCTTTGAATTAATCCTGCTCCAGGAGAATCCTTAGCAGTGAGGACTGGAGCTGAACTGGGAGCTGCAGGAGGTGCTGCTGCTGGATTCTCCTCATGGAGCCTCCAAGGATCCCTGTGCAGCCACCAACCAGCCCCTGGAGCAACAGGGACAGGTCCTGCTGCTCATGTTATAAATAAAACACTCAGGGGCTCCTCTCAGAGCCCTGGGGATGGAGCAGGAGCCCGCTCTCCCTCGGGAGGCTGAGGCTGCTCCTGGCTCCCTGATTTTCCCTGGGAGGTCAGTGCCAGGCTCTCACCTGGCTGCAAAGCCCCCAGGATCCCATTCCCAGCCCGGGCAGAGCAGGCTCTGTTTGCCTTGGCAGGGAGGAGCAGTGTGGACACAGCTGCAGGGTTTGTTTTGTCTCTCACACAAGTCTGGCTCAGCCAAACCTCTGCAGGCTTTGTGAAAATGCTCCTTTATGTAAAGAATTTTATACAAATGGCCCCAAAGTCTGCCCCTGCTCAGCCTCTTCCCCTCTCCACACATACACTCACACACACACAGAACACTTGGGTTTTCCAGCCTTCTCCAGAAGTTTCTGTCAGGAATTTCCAGCTCTCTGATCACACACAGCCAATGTCTGGGTGGCTTTGGGAATCTCAACACTTCAGGCCCCCATGAGGGAGGAAAAGTGAGGAGCTCACCAGGTCCTGGAGCTCAGGTTTAGGGGAGAAATCCTCATAATGTTCCATAACTAAAGTAATTCCTGTGCGTTGGGAAAAGGCAAGGAGAGGCTTTAAAGAATCTGTAACTGCTGCAGAACAGAATTGTCCACAAAATTGGGGATGTCCCATCCCTGGAAGCGTCCAAGGCCAGCCTGGAGCAGCCTGGGATAGTGGAAAGTGTTCCTGCATGGTTTTAAGTTCCCTTCCAACCTAAACCACTCCACAATTCCCTGATTCTACAAAGAAGGAGACAGGAGCAAGGAAAGCTTACTCCAGTGGAGGTTTTACAGAGCTTTCCCTTTTCTGCAGCCAACAAATGTGAGCTCAGACTTCAGCAGAGGCCTTGGATGGGGCTCACCTGCACCCCGAGATGCTTTTGGAGCCCCGGGAATGTTGCACAGCCCTGTGTAACTGGGTGGATTCCTGCTGGCTGGGCTACCAGAACCCAGCTGCTGTTCTTGTCTCACCCTCTAAACCACATGGAAAAATCCCAGGAAAGGCAAGAGCAGCCCAGTCCTTGGGAATGGAGTTACACAAGAAAGAGCCCAATCCTGGGAGAGAGAGAGAGGCTGGAAAATCAGGACATTTCCAGGTGCTTTGATCTCAGATCTGGGAGATCAAACATCAGCTCCGTGTTTTGGTTTCATTTCTGATCCGGGCCTTGCCAAAAATCCTATCAGAGCTGGGAGTGTCCATGTGAGCCAGCATGAGAAGGAGGAATTCCCCGGCTCAGCCAAACCTCAGTGGTGCCCACAGAGCCCAAATCTGCTCCCGCACAAACCCAGCAAAGCCACCCCGAGCCACAGCCCAGGGAATTCCCACCCACAGCCGGGAATCCCGCGGGGCGCTCGGGGCACCGGCAGAAACCCAACAAAACCCAGAACCTCCAGACCTAAAGGCAGGGGTGAAACCCAGCCTGGGCTCCCCCGGGCCGTGCGGCTGTGCCCTGGCACTCGGGGCACCTGCAGTTCTTACCTCGCTCGCACTGGGGCCCCGTGAAGCCGTAGACGCAGGCGCAGCGGTTGGGCCCGATGCACCTGCCCCCGTTCTGGCAGCCGTTCTCACACACAGCTGTGGGGCAAAACAGAGAATGCCATCGCTTCTGCTCCTGCAGAACCCCCTCAGTGGCGCTGCCACAGCTTGGGGTGTCACCTCCACGCTGCCTGCAGTATCAGAGCTTGGAATATCAGCTCCACGTTCTCCCGGGCGGGGCCTCCGCGCAGCGAACGCGGAGGAATCGGAGATTTTTATTCTTTTTCCTTGGAAAAATTGTTCCCTGTTCCTGCCTGAGCCCCTTTCTGCAAAGGCCATGAACCCCCATTGCACTGGGGAGGATTTCCTGCCCTCTGGAATCTCGGTTCCCTCAGGCCAGGGTTGGGATTTGGTTGGGATCAGTGGATCCCAACAGGAAAATGCACAATGGGAAACGTGTGAGGAGTGACAGCAGCTGGAATGGGAAAAGGGGAGGATGGCCAGGGATTTAATCCCGTGTGCCCAGAGCAAGGAACTGAGATCTGAGCAGCACTTGGGTGTTCCCTGACCTAAAACAGTCACTGGCTTAAAATATTCCTGACCTATCCGAGTCCTGCCAGCGCGAGTTGAAGCCCTGTGCTCTGGGTTGGAGCCAAAGGAAGTTTCCTGGTGGAAATCATGGATTGATGGAATCTCCAGGGCGGGAAGGGACCCCCAAGGGCCTCGTCCTGCACTGACTCCGCTCAGTGCCCAGCTCCTGCTCTGGTCCTAGGCTCAGCCTCAGCTCCTGGAGCCAGGCTGGGATGGGGCCAGGGGGATGCAGCATTCCCAACCCTGCTGAGATGTCCTGCCAGAGCAGGAACGTGGATGGAGCTGGGAGCAGCACGTAGTGAGGGCTGCACGTCCCAGCCCAGCCCCGGGCTGCTGCTCCTGAGAATTTTCCCAAGCTTTTGCTGCTCAGGATGAAATTTTCCATCTGGAGCCTCTGCCTCCGGCTGAACTTTTGGGAGAGTTTTAGCACCGAGGGATCAGGCGGAGGCAGGAACTGTTCCCATTCCCCATTCCCATTCCCATTCCCCATTCCCCATTCCCATTCCCATTCCCATCCCCATTTCCATTCTCCATTCCCACTCCCGTTCCCGTTCCCCGACCCCGTTACTCACGCTGCCCGCAGCAGGTGCCCGTGAATCCCTTCTGGCACAGGCAGGACTCCTCGGAGCAGCTGCCCCCGTTCATGCAGCGCACGCTGCAGCTCTGCACTGGGGACAGGGACAGGACAGGACAGGNCAGGGATCCCCGCAGCAATTCCTGTCCCGGTGTCACGGAACGTCCCAGGCCGGGAGGGGCTCCCGGGATCAGGGATCCAGCTCCTGGCTCCGGACACCCCAACAATCCCAGGCTGTCCCAGAGCGTTTTCCAAAGGCTGCTGGAGCTCTGGCAGGGCTGGAATGTGCCCGTTCCCTGGCAGTGCCCATCCCTTTCCCTGTTCCACACACACCAAAGGCATCCATCCTGTTACTTCATTAAGGAATCCACCCCAATCGAACCTCTCCAGCTCTGTCCTTCCTGCAGGATTCCCTGCCAACCAGGACACAGTTCCTGTCTCTCTGTCTTTGGCAACCCTGCCACAATATTTTCTTTCAGGGATTTATACTTTTCCAATATTTTCCCACCCTCTTTATGATTGTTTTCCATTATTGCTCCATTTTCAATCCTTTTCACACTTTGGGCTGTCAGATCTTCTAAATGCCTCCCTATCAAAGCCTTCTGAGGAGCCTGGGGGGAGAGAATTTCCTTGGTGGAGGAAAACCATCAACTTTGAGATATTTCTCCTCCTTTTGCAAACACAACGTGGCCTCCTTGGCAAGATCCAGTTACTGGGAGAGGGTTTTTTTAAGGAATTTGGAAAGAAAAGCACGAATCCTCCATTCTTCCATGTGAGAGCTCAGCTTTCCCACTGGATCATGACCCACTGGATGTGACTGAGGCACTGCAGGAAAACAATAGCAATAAATAAATGGGGAAGTTTTATCCTGCTGTGGACACCAAGTGATGGCTTTAACTGTTTCCTCACTCCATGTTTAAGGAATTTGGGATTAAAGCAGCCCGAAGAGGGAGGTTTGGGGCTCAAGAGTGAGTTACAAACACAACTTTCCCTCTGGAATGCCTGGAACAACACATTCCTCCTCTGGAAGGAATTTCAAGGCTTTGTCAGGGTTTGCCAGGGTAGCAGAGGCCAAAGCTGTAGGAAAAGGAGAGATGACAGGGAAAGGAGAATGACAGGGAAAGGAGAAATGACAGGGAAAGGAGGATGACAGCTCGTCCTTGTTAACTTTTCCCAGGATTGGACTGGATGAGTCCTACAAATGATTGGAAGGGATCAGTGGCTCCACCAGGGATCAGCTGTGGGGTTTTCGTCTCTCCTCACTCACTGCTCCTCCTAAACAGCCCCTTCAGAGGACTCCTAAAACATCTTTACTCCCTGGAGCAGAACACCAGGCTGCTCTTTGTTATTCCAGAGGAGGCACAGTGGCTTTTCTTGCCTCTGGAATGGCAGAGTTTGTCTGCTTTTCCACAGAAATCCAGCCCCCAGCAGCGAATTCCAGATTGGAGGAGCCCCCGCAGAGGAGCCCCCCTCCCAGCAGCCCAGGACTCTGGGAATGCCAGGGCCATGCCCAGATGGATGCAGGGCTCTCAGCATTCCTGGAATTCCTCCCTGATTGCTCCCACATGGACCCTGAGCCCGCAGTTTGGTGGCTCCAGCACCTTCCCCTCGCCGAGGGCTGCAGGCTCCCGGAGCAGATCCCGGGAATTTCCTTCTCCCAGGCACCCCCTGATTGTGGCTTCTGAGGGGTCACTTTATCACAAAGGCTCCTCTGCAGCTGGGCACTAATGGAAAATTCATTCCTGGGATGTCTCTCTCCATCTGAGACCTTAAAAAACTCCAAAATCCCCTTTATTTCTGCAGGAAAACCCTCAGGGAAAGCACCCCAAGACACGAACTATGTCCTGAAACATGGAAAGTTTTCTGAGCTCAGCCCAGTTCAGGCTAGAGCTGCAGGGATTCGATTCCTTCCCCTTTTGGGGGAGCCCCACGGTCACCAGGAGAAGTCCCTCACCTCCAGCTGAGCCGCAGTTGGGGGAGAGCTGTCCATTGGAGCAGGTGCACATGTTGGGCCGGGAGCAGAATCCATCCCCACAGGAATTCCTGCAGATCGCTGCAGGCACAGAAGGACACTGGGATTACACCACGGGAATGCACAGACCTGGCCCTGGAATCCCCCCTTGGAAGAGGAATCACCCAGGGAGGTGAAATCCCATGCCATCCATGGGCAGGGACACTTTTATCCTACAGAAGTGCAGGACATCAGCCTGCCCATGGATTCTCCAGCCCTGGAGAGCCCAGACAGAAACGAAAACGCCCAATCCAGGTGAGATTTATCTCAATCATCCTCCTGTGGCCCCTAAGATGCAAATTCCTGCTGGGAGCCGCCTCTGGTGCCACCAGGTTTGCAATGTCACCATCAATTAACAGAATTATTCCATGGGAACAACTGGAATCACTTCCTCAGGACCAAAACTTCCTCAGGAGCCTCCTGTCCCAAAGCAGGCCCTGCCGAGGGACACGGTGACCCCTCAGGAGAGGATTAAAGGCTGGATTCAGTCACTGGGACCAGCTGGAACCACCCAGGTTTAACTGGGATCAGCAGAGCTGGGGATTCCCAGGAGCCCCAGAAGTCCTGAGCTCTGCAGTGGGAGCTGGAACTGCTTCCCACCGGGCTGGCAGCTCCCTGGGAGCAGGGAAATAATGGAGAAAATGGAGAAAATGGACGCTTGGGTGGAGGGATACTCACGGACAATGCACTGGTTCCCTCCAGGCAGAGTTTTCCAGCCAGGACAGCAGTAGGAATGGAACCTCGAGCCGCAGACATTTGGGCTGGAAATCAAACACAGTTTGGGGTTGTTCCCTCTGTTTCAGTGCCTTGGGATAAACCCTGACTCTGCAGCAGAGCAGGGAAGAGCTCCCTGTGGGACACCTCCCTCCAAACTCCATTCCCTCCTATTTAGAATTTTGGGAGGTTTTGCTCAAAATCATCGGAGGAAGAGGAATGTGGCAACAATCCCATGGACTGAGAGAGAAAGGAGTTCATGCAATGGATAAAGTGGAGTATTTTTAATTGGGGGGCAGACAGCACCTCTTTCCAAAAGGGATTCATCCAAGGATTCCATGCAGGGATCCTGGGAGATGGAGGCAAATTGTTCCTCCCAAAGTGAACCTTGCTGAGCATCTGCTAAAAATTAGCAGAATTTCAAAATAAACCATGGGGAGAGTCCACTCTGAGCGGGCTGGGATTAATGATGTCCCAGGAATGACCCAGAGGGAGAAGCGAATGAGATTCCAAAGCAATAACTCCAGAAGGACAATGCTGGTTTGTAAGGGGGAAAAAAATCATCTTCAGCAAATCTGGGATAAAATTGCTTTTAGAGTTGTCAGCAGTTTTCTCAGTGCTGGGAAATACGAGCTGGGATCCCTCATTTCCATCAGAAAAAAGGTCAAGATAAAAGAGATGTCTTAAAATCATGGAATTACAGAATGGTTTGGGATTGAAGGACCCTAATACTCATGGAATTCCACCCTTCCCAGGCTGCTCTGAGCCCTGTCCAGACTGGCCTTGGACACTTCCAGGGATGAGGACATAATTTTAAAAAATTAAAAATAAATTTTAAAATAAATTTTAAAATCCAGAGGTTTTTTTTTTTCCCTCCTCTCAGCTCTGCCTCCTTGGGGTTTTTCCCAGAGCTGGCACAGCCCTGGAGCGTTTTTCGTCCCTTCTCACCTCCAGTGCTGCTGAAAGGGCTCATTAGCTAATGAGCATTATGCAGATGAGGTGAATGCGACCCAAAGAGGGCTGCTAAGGAAGGACGGAGGGAAAACAAACGCTCGGCATCGCCTTTGTGCTCCCTAAACAAAGGCGGGGATAGCGATAAACCGGGCCGGGGCAGCGAGAGTTCCAGCGGATGGCACCGAGCGCTGCCCCCGTCGGAGAGCCGGGAAACGAGGGCAAAACCGGGAACCAACCACCCAGAGCCACCTTCTGCTTCACCAGCGAAAATTCACCCAGTTCCAGGTTAATGAGGATTTTCGGTGCCAAAAGAAGGGATGTCTGCTATCCGTGGAAAAGCTTCTTTAAGGAAGAGACAGGGAAGTTTCTTTTGGGATTATTTGTGACCCCCCTGCAGCCTTTCTCTCATTGTGAAACTCAAACAAAATGAATGTGGATGACTTCAGCCTGTGGTTTTCCAGGGACAATGATCCCACCTCTCCATCCGAGCTGGAAATTTTTCCTCCAATTCAGGATCTGCTCTGGTTCTGCTCCGTGCCCGGATTTTTGCTGCGCCCTTGGGATCAGCTCTGACAATGACTGGGGACAGCTCTGGAGCCCCCCTGGCCTCGGTGGGGAGCACAGGGGACAGGAACTGGTGCCAAATGTCAGGGGGGGTTTGGGAAAGCATCTGCCCCCCGCCCCAGAGGGATCTGGGATCGTGTCAGGGCGTGGGAACAGATCCCAAATAACGCCGGGCTTTGGGATCCTCGGTGCGTTTGTGTCCTGCTCCTGCTGCACTGGCCAGATCCCCCCAGGAAACGCTGAAGGGATTCATTTCAGAGGATTCTCAGTCTGAGGAGTCCTCTGCCCACTCCCCCAGGCCTGGCTGTGTTTGATGAGGAATTTGCAATGGAAAAGTTCCAGGAACCCCCCTGGGAAAGTCAGAGCTGCCCCTGTTCAATGTGGGGACAAGGACAAGGTGCTGCAAAGGGGGTTCTGAATTCCTCCCACCTGGAACCCATCCCTGCTTCTCCAAAGCAGCTCCTGAGGACTTTTAGGAATGGGTTCAAGTCCCAACAATTCCAATTACTTTTGGTTCAAAGAGCTGGGGTTTAAAGGTGAGAGGTGCTGAATGTCTGTGCCACGAGGAAAAGCCACAAAGCTCAGGACTTCCAGCTGAAATCTGGATGTGTGACACTGCCAGCACAAAAATGTTCCAAACTCAGCACGTAGAAACATGGGATCATAAAATCCCAGACTGGTTTGGGCTGGAAGGACCTTAAATCCCATCCAAATCCACCCCTGCCACAGGCAGGGACACCTCCCACTGTCCCAGGGTGCTCCAACCCGGCCCTGGACACTTCCAGGGGTGGAGCAGCCACAGCTGCTCTGGGAATTCTCTTCCAGGGCCTCACCTCTGGGAGATGGAATTAATATTTTTAATTATTCTTATTTGATTTCATCAAAGGAATGAGGGAAAACAGGAGGAAAGTCTTGCAAAGGCTGTGCAGGGGCTGGGTTCCAGCTGCTCTGGGTTCAAGCCCAATAATCCTGGTCATTTTCTATTTTATGTTTATTCAGCAAGGGGGGATCTCTAAAATCTTGTTAAACACCTTTGCTTTGTCCATAAGAGCACTTTTCCCTTTCACTGAGTTCTTCCCACATCTCCTCTGAGTGATGGTAGGAAAATCTCCCTTCTTGGTGCACATTTAATTCAACCCCTACAGACCAGCAAGGAACCTTTGCCTTTGAAAAAAGACTGAAAATCCAACAGATTTCCAGGAACTACTTCACACTTTCATTTGGAAAGCAGCACTACCAACTCTTCCATTTTTTTTCTCCCTCCTTAAATTCTGAAATAAATCAAAACTTCAAATACAGCCCTTAAAACTTCCAGACAAAACCCATACAACCTCTGGCTCCTCCGCCAGATATTCCTTTGCCATTCCAATATTCTCCCTCACGATTCCTGCCAAAAACAAGAGAACCCAGCCATGGCCAGGAGGCCAAGATCAACCATTTCACAACATAAATCAGGGCCCGAGGAAAATTGAGGAACAAAAGTCTCAAGTCAGAGGTTTCCAAGCGCTGCCTTCACGTTGTTCCCGGTGTTGTTCGTAGTATTCCAGCCCTGGCGCTGGGAACGAGGCTGAGACGTGGAGCTGGAAGCAGGAATGTGCTCCAGGGGTGGCTGGATCACAGGGGCAGAACTCCAGCTGCACCTTTCCTGAAGGAAATTTGGGGCTCTTTTGGTTTTTTAACCAAGATTTTTGGTCGAATTTGTTTTTTTAAGTGTTTCAATCATTGTAATTAAAGCTCTTTTTCCTCTCCAGTGAGGGGTTCTGGCTGCCTGAAATCCAGGGTTGAGTTAAAAATTGGGAAATTTCAGCTTCTGGTGTCTCCTAGGAGCACCTTGGTTCAGAGAATTATGGAATTGTTGGGGCTGGGAAAGACTTTGAGCTCCTCAGCCAGTGCCACCACCAGCACGTCCCCGCTGCCACCTCCACGTGGGCTTGAAACCTTTTTCATTCCTAAGATTCTGCTGGAACTGCAAGGTCAGGGATGGACTCGGATGAAAGTCCTGCTGGAGATCACCTGTGCCCTGTGATCATCTGGGCACACTCAGAGCTGGTGGAGCTCCATCCTCGATCTTTAAACCACCCCAGAGTCAGGCCCAGGCCCGTTCGTGCCCCGTGGCCCCAAATCCCAGCCCGTGGCTTTCCCTCTCCTTGGCATCCAAGCTCAGGGAGCTTTTGGAGAAATCCCCCCTGCATCCCCCAGTTCCAGCATTTCCCTCTCCATTCCTCAGTGGAAAATGAGGAGGTGTCAAAAATCAGCTGGAAGCTGCTCCCGTTCCCTTTTCCCCACAATTAATTTTTAATTTGGCCACCTCTGAGTGCTGCCCTCAGGGCAGGGGTCCCACAAACGCCTCTCCCAACATCCTCTCCCCATCCATCTTCTCACTCGCAGGGGCCTGCTCATAATTAACGGGTTTGACATAACGAGCTGTGGTTAGAGCCAGGCCTTTATCCTTCCTTGGACGGCTGAGGTCCCGGGAATTGGCAGTGCCAGCACGGCCCGGCCCAACCCTCCCTGCTCCTGGAAACTGCTCAAGAGCTCATGAAAGCAATAATCCCGTCCCAATCCTGCCTCAGAACGGGATTTGTCAGGGCTGGGCCCTTCAGGAGAGGCTCATTTGGAATTGTCTCTCCTTTAATGGGTTTAAGGCCGGATTAAAGCCGGGCCTGGGCTGGGATTTATTGCTCCCCATGCTTTTATTAATTGTTATTTGGGAAAGCAGGGCTGGATAAGAGGCTTGTTTATTTTGCATTTAATCCCTGCTTTGCATTTATTTCATACTTTCCCCTTTATTGAAGGAGGCTGGGATGGGAATGAGCTCTAAATAAATATAATTCCAGCAGAAACAGATCCAATCTTTGGCCTGCATTGCTGGAGCCTCTTCCCAAGGCCTCTCCAAATGCCCTTGAGCAGGGACAGCAGCAGGGATAGCTCGTGTTGGGCACCTGGAGTCGCTGGGAGCAACTCCTCCCTCCCAGTCCCATGCTTTTAATGGATTCTGGATGATCCTTGAGGTCCTTCCAAGCCAAACCACTCCGGGATTCTACTAAACCCACAGGAAGTGGTTTGTGCCACTTGTGGGGGATATTTAAGAGAAACTGAACCAATGTTTGGGTATTTTTATCTCTCAGAGTTTAAAACCTCCCTAAAAAGTCACCTGAGTCCCATTTCTCCCTCAGAACCTCCAGTGGGGTTCTGTTTTTCTGGGGGGTTTTTATCTGGTTTGGGATGTTTTATCTGAGGGATGAGCAGGGCAGAATTCCTTAGGGGTCATCCCAGGGGATGCACATGGGGAGCTTTGAAAAGCCCAAATCCCTGGACAGTCATTGTCCCTCTTTTCCAAATCCATGGGAGCAGGAGCGGAGGCCATGCAGGCCAGAATTCCAGGAGATGCCTCCATCCCCACAGGCTGGAATCCCAGGAGGAGATGCCTCCATCCCCAGGGCTCCAGCTTCAGCCCAAACCCAGCCCTGTTTTGGGGCACTGCCCCAATTCCAGCAGCATTCCAGCACTTCAGCATTCCAGCATGGATCCCACTCTGCTCCTGCCCAGGAGCTGCAGCCAGGCTGACTTAAAACAACTTCAAATAAGCCCAGATGGGCACGGGCTGGGAACCATCTTAGGGCAGCAGAGCCGAGCTCAGCCCAGGCTCTCCTGCTGGGCCCAAACTCCCTCCTCAGGTGGGAAACGGCCCCGGATTTGGGAGGGAGCAGGAGCCGCCCCAAGGGACTCAGAGCTGCCCCTTCCCGAAGCAAAGCCCGGGGGCAAATCCCTCCTGGCACAGCCACAGCAGCTGGAGAGCAGCCAGAGGGACCCAGGGGCAAATGCCGAGGTGCCAACACCCCACAGGGGACGTGGGAAGAACAGGCACTGCCAGCACAGCCGGGCACGGAATGGGTGGGTTGGGAGGGACCCTACAGCCCAGCCAGTGCCACCCCTGCAGGGACACCTCCCACTGTCCCAGCTGCTCCAAGCCCCGGCCAGCCCGGCCTGGGGCACTGCCAGGGATGGGAAATCCACAGCTTGTCTGGGAATTCTGTGCCCACCCTCCCAGGGAAGACAAACCCACCCCCCAGGTGGGTGCGGGGGCTCTCCGCTCCCTGCGGCCAGCCCCGAGTGCCGTGGCCCCAAAAGGAGCTCAGTGCCCAGCACTGCTCCCATGGGATCCTCCCTGGCTGTCCCCCGTGCCAGGAGCTGCCCTCCTGCACATCCAACTCCTTCCCGAGCTCGGGGAATGGCAACGCTGCCAGCCCAGCCCCGTGTGCTCTGCCAGCACCCAAAATCTGCTTCAGCAAAGGACGAGAGCTCAAACTCACCCTCGCAGCGAGTCCTGGCCCCTTCTCCTCACTCTGTTTGGGGGTCTCTCCTCGTAGGCTGCAAATCTGTCTGTCTGCAAGTCCCCCTCGTACTGTCCCCGGGCCGGTGCCACCGCCAGCACGGCCGTGCAGCCCAGCAGGAGCCTGGCCAGCCACAAATCCCCCATGCTGGCCCCAATCCCGAGAGTCCCCCGAGAGCTTTGTCCAGCTGCAGGGTCCCTGCTGCCCTTGGAGGAGGAGGATGGATTCTGGCAGCAGCCCCCGGGTGCCAAGGACCCGTCCTGGAGTTCCCTTTCTGGAAGGAAAAGAGGGGAAAAGAGACATTTTTAAGGACTTTTCTGGTTTTTAAGTCATTGCTCAGCGCAGGCAGCCCCTCCTGGAGCTGATCCAGGGGGTCAGACAGTCCCACCCAGTGCTCCCACTGCTCCCACCACTGCATTGCCAAATCTTTCTTTCCCAAGAGCTGGAAACCAGGAGATGTCCAAGAGTTATGGTTCTGCCTCACATTTATTTTCCTGATGGAGAAACAAAGAGCGACCAAAGTCCTCCAGGCAAGAGGAGAACGCCAAGAAAGAGCAGCTCCTGCCCATGGACCATCATCCCCCAGCTCTGCTGTGCTCCTGGAATTCCAGGAGATCAGCTGCTGGAAACCCTCCCAGCTCATCCATGGCCCAGGGGACAACTGCCCTGGATGGGGACAGCCCCTGGCATGGCACTGACCCCCGCTAGGGACATCGGGGTGTCAAGGGTGTGGCCCCTGGGACAGGGTGGGTGGTCTCGGGGGGCTGAGGAGAAGGCAGGGGGGACAAGGCTCGGATCAGGGGGGAGGAGATGAGAAATCCCAAGGGGGATGCAGCTCTCACCCCAAAATTTGGTGTTCCAGGAATGAGAAATCCTGCTGGATGTGTCCCGGAGTGGGAACAATCTGTGCTGCGAGAGGCCCCGGGTGGGGAAGGAGAGGCCCCCGAGCCACCCCTGACTGTCCCCCCTGCTCTCCCACTGCAGCCTTCCCGGGCCAGCCCAGCCTCGAAAATCAGCCCAGACAGGGCAGAAAATGTGTCTGAACCTAAAAAAAACCCAAAAAACCAAAAACAACAAAAAAAACCCCAAAAAACTACACCAGAAAAAAACAAACAAACAAACATACAACAACCCAAACCCTAAAAATTATTAAAAAATAATTTAAAAGAATTAAAAGTTGGCTTTCCCTCGCTGCTCCCAGCGTCCCAGCTGGGAATGTCTCAGCTCTTGAGGGCAGGAATTTTTCAGGCTCTAAGGTTTCAAACGCAGTGAGTGGGAAGGGGAAAGGCAGGGCTGGGAGACAAAGAAAGTGCCCTCCCTGCAGCCCCCCGAGCCCGGCTCTGCGGGCTCCGCTTATCTGCAGCCACACAAAAGGCAGAGTGTTCCCTGGCCCGCAGCTCCCCAGGAACCGGGCTCATGGAGGGGGGAAAAAAGTGACAAAAAAAGCACGAAAAGTTTCGCACTGGAGCGATTTAAAGCGAAGGAATTGCAGCTGCATCCATTTCCCCGCGGGGGGATGAGGAGCCTGACAAATGATCGATACACGGGACATTCCCGGAGAGCTCACACAGGCATGGAAAAGTCATTTACAGCCGCCAGAGAGCCGCAGCTCCAATGGAATAAAAGTCTCCAAAAGTTCCTTGCAGCGCTGAGAAATTCCAGCAAACCCCACTTGTGAGAAAGACACTGAGAAAGCAATGAGAGAACCAAGCCCTTAAAAATTAGAATTTAAACCGGTTGGGAAGGAAGCAGGAAAACATTTCCAAGGCAAAGCCTGCGAGTGTGAGATTAAATAAATTAAAAAAAAAAAAATGTGCAAGACACAATCGAACAGAGAAAGGAACGGATAAAGAGAGAGAAATCAGCTGTGCAGCTCCGGAGTGAGGCGGAAAGTGGGGAAATACCTTTGAGTCCTGGAGCTGGTGATGTGCCCAGAGCTCCTTTGTTTAGCGGAGGTCTGGGCAGAACAGAAGGGACTGAAAGGCTCACTCCTGGGGAGAGCAGAAAAGGTACAGCCTCATCCCGGGCAGGGGGAGGGCCCGGGCGGTGGGAGTAGCTCAGCCCAACATCCTCCAGCCAAGAGTTCTCCGAGGAGGGGCTGGGGGAGAGCCTGGCTCACCTCGCCCCTCCCGGGCTCTTCCTTGGGGAAGATCCCATCCCGAATTTCGGCCGGGGCAGCGCTGGTGACAGCGGCTTCGCTCCAAAGGGCTCGGGGGATGACTGGGGTTCAGTCCTAAGCTCCGGGGAAATGGTGGTGTGGTACAGCAGGGGAAAACAGCAAGTAAAAAGCACTTTTCTGGCCGAAGGTTTTCCTGGTTTTAGTGTGGCTCGTGTGAAACAATGAAGGAAACGTGGATTTTGGAAGGAATAGGTGACCCAGCCCAGGATCTTCACACCCAAAAGCTACCTTGGCTCCAGAGGAGAAAAGCCTTGGAGGTTAAGAAGCATTTTCTCAAAAGAAATAATTTTTAAAATAAAAGCACATTGGAGACATTCGGTCTTCCTTCCGAGGTAGAACTTTGTCAGTTGGGAGTTCAATTCCACTCTTTGGCTCTGCGAAAAAACAAAACAATAAAACCAAAAAAAGCCCCAATTTCCCTCAGCCTCTTGCTGTAGGCCCCACGAGCGACGGCTTTTCTTCAAATAACCCAGAATAAAATGCACATAAATCCTCTCTCTGCTCCGTGCCCCTGCACAGCCACGGCTTTTCCCAGGGGTGGAAGCCCAGAACTCTCCTGGGAAAGCCCAAGGCCAGCTGATTTGCAGGTCCAGGGAGCTGAGAGGAGCTCCAGGGATTCCCCAGGGCCACCCCACACGGGCTGCAGCCCCGGCCCCTCCTGACCCCAGGGGGAGGCTCCAGCTGCAGCCATCGGCTCAATTCCCAGCGGAGCCGGAACTCCAGGAGAGCCTGAGCCCTTCTCCTGCTGCTCCCTTTGAAACCCTCGGCGCTCCTTTGTTCCCAGCCCTGTTCCCACTCAGCCCCTGCCAGTCCGGAGGGGTCAGGAGAGGCTCGGCCTAATTAACAGCGGTCTAATTAACAGCGGCCTTGCGGGATGCCAGGGAAAAGGCAGAGCTGGGAATGGAGCCGGGCAGGGAACGCAGCTCTGAGCTCTGCCAGGAGACAATTCCCATTCCTGTTCCCATTCCTGTTCCCATTCCCCATTCCTGTTCCCATTCCTGTTCCCATTCCTGTTCCCATTCCCCATTCCTGTTCCCATTCCTGTTCCCATTCCTGTTCCCATTCCTGTTCCCACTCCCANCCCATTCCTGTTCCCATTTCCCATTCCCATTCCCATTCCCATTCCCATCCCCATTCCCATTCCCATTCCCATTCCCATTCCCATTCCCATTCCCATTCCCATTTAAATCACCCTGGGCTTTACTTGCAGGGCTGGGACATCACACAGGAAAAACCAACCAGGAAAGATCCAAACCCAATTTACTCCCCCTGGAGGAGGAGGAGAGGCCTTAAACCCACACTAGGCTCAGCTCAGGGAGCTGTCACAAACTGCCCAGGAAGGGTTTAGCTTCTTAATGAGTGGAAAAATGTCTGTAATTAATTATTATCATTATTATTATTAATTACATGCTTGGAGCAGAACCTTCAGAGTAATTGAGTTTTTTGCTGCCTTGGGCAGAGTGAGAAATGAAGAGAAAGAACAGGGTCATTTAGGGGTGATTTGATTTAGGGATGATTTGATGAATGTTTTAACTTGACCTGAACAGAGAATTTGATTTTAAATAATACAAAATTGATTTTAAAGGGCTTCTTAATTAATTTGCAATTATTGTATTTATTCAAGCTCCTAAAATGTTGTTCGGAAAAGGAAAAAGTACAGCCTGTAACGTTACCGTTAATGAAATCAAATATTTGCAGATGATTCATTATCTGTCCAAACTATTTAACAAACCCAGAACAGATTTATGAGTTTTCCCAGTTTGGATTCAGGAATTTTTGCCATGTCTCATGTGCAAGCAGGTGAACTTGGAACAATAAATTATGCAAATGAGGGCAGAGAAAAAGATCCAATCTCTTCATTTTGGGAAGCTCCAGGCAGCACATGGAGGTGGGAAAATCCTGCGGGGAAAATGGGATGAGATCCTCATTCATGAATGTCATTGGGATCGTGGAAATGCCCAGGGGAAGGGGCTTAAAACTAATTAGGAGTTGTTAAATTCAACATTTACATTGTAATGCTCAGCAAGCTCGTGGCTCTTTCTCTGGGAGGAAAGGACACCAGGAACTGGGATATCAGGAACTGGGATATCGGGAACTGGGATACCGGGAATTGGGATATTGGGAATTGGGAAATCAGGAACTGGGGATCAGGAATTGGGATTGTCCAGCCTGGAGAAGCAAAGCAGGGGGTGCCCAGCTGTGGATTTTCAGTGCCTGAAGGAGCCACAAGAAACACGGAGAGGGACTTTGGACAAGGGATGGAGGGCACAGGGACACAGGGAATGGTTTTACATGGACAGGGAGGGGGTTTAGGTGGGATATTGGGAAGGAATTCCTGGCTGGGAGGGGGATGAGGCCCTGGGATGGATTTCCCAGAGCTGCCCCTGGCTGCCCTGGATCCCTGGCAGTGCCCAAGGCCAGGCTGGCGCACCTGGGACAGTGGGAAGTGTCCCTGCCCTGGCAGGGGTGGGATGAGATGGGATTTAAGTTCCCTTCCAGCCCAAACCATTCTGAGATTCTTTGATCTCCCAAGTGTGACAAGAGCTGGGAATTTGAGTGCCAGCCCTGATTCCTTCACCTCTTTCCTTCATTTCTTATCAAAGCTGAGCTGGTTCCTGTCAGGAACCCCCAGCAAAGCTGCCTGAGAGCCCCTTGAACTTTTCCATTCCTGCCTTTATTAAAAGTGTCACCTAAAAACTTCCTGGGCTAAAATTAGCCTGTGTTGCTTCTCCCAGGATGACACAACTGCTGTCAGGGCAGTGACAGCTCTGAACCGTGATGCCATCTCAGGAAAAATCAGGGGGGAAAAAAAAAAGCAAAAAGCAAACTGAGGCTCTTGTGCTGCAATCCTTGCAGAGAGCTGGGCCAGGGAATGTGGGATTGATGCTGCTGCTCTGGCCTGGCCAGCCCAGCCCAGCTCAGAGAGCAGGGAATGGAGGGGTTTATTAACAGGAATGGAGGGGTTTATTAACAGGAATGGAGGGGTTTATTCATGGGAATGAAGGGGTTTATTCATGGGAATGGAGGGGTTTATTAACAGGAATGGAGGGGTTTATTAACAAGAATGGAGGGGTTTATTAACAGGAATGGAGGGGTTTATTAACAAGAATGGAGGGGTTTATGAACAGGAACGGAGGGGTTTATTCATGGGAATGGGGTAAAAGGGGCTGAGGGGGGCACGGGGATGAGGACACGCTGGACCTGCACTGCCCAAGGTTTCCAGAACCTCCCCATGGAATTTCAGAAGGAACTGGGGATCCAAAGGGGCACTCAGCAGCACATGAGGAGGCTCCGAGAGACACCAGGAACCAGCCCAGACAAACCTTTCCTCAGGGAAATTGTTTCCACAGCATGAACTCCTTCCCTCGCCACACCACCAGGGAGTTTTGGCCCCAAATGAGGCTGGTTTCTCCTCCTCCCCGACATTAAATCAGCAATCAGCCTGGAGCACCTTCCTGCCTGACCTTTGGCTCAGCCCAGCGACCTCTGTTTGCCAAAAACACGTTTAAAAGGTCCTGTGTGAACACGGGGGCTCCTGGGAACTTTGCAAGCCAGGGAATTCAGTGGGTGAGCCCAGGGAACAGATGATCCCGAGGATGGGAACGATCCCAGCTCCAGGCAGCAGGGATTCCAGGCACTGGCTGTCACCTGTGGGATGATCCACACAAATCCACTCCTGCACCTTGTGCAGATGCCCTTAAAATGTATGAAAAAAATCCCAAAATCATCCCAAGGGATCCCTGTGGCAGCCTCAGCTTCTCTGGGAATCCATTCCAGCGCCTCACTGCCCTCCCAGGGAGGGATCCTGGCTCTGCATCCAAGACTCTGGGTTCACACAGGACCAGGTCAGACCTCAGGGAGCTCTGAGTGACCTCAGGGCTGGGGCAAAGAGCCAACAGAATTCCCAAAATCCTCGCTGCCTCCTGCCATTCCCAGGGCTGCAGAAACTCCCTAATTTTGCACCCACGTGGGAGGAATTCTGCTGCAGGGCTGCGGGGCTGGGACCGAGGTGCCACCAGGCAGGGCAGGTCCCAGGTCCCTGGGTAACATTTCCAGCATTTCCAGCCTCCGAGCTTGTGACCACGGTTGCAACATTCCTTTTGTTTTCTAGGAATTCGACTCCACCAAGGAGGGAAACCACAGGGAAATTGTTTCAGTGTGTGCTCTGGATTTGGGAGAGGAGGGATGGGGCCGAGGGATGATGTATCACACGCGGCTCCACAGCCAAGAGCTTTAAAAAAACACCCTTTGCTTTAAACCCGGGGAAAGGGACTTTTTCCCTCTTTGGCTTGGCAGGGGCTGAGCCCAGGCAAGGGGAGATCAAAGCCAGGCGAGGCTGCTGCGAAAAATCAAGCCCTGGACATTTATTAAGATTTTATTCATAAAAAAGCCCCGCTCTGAGTGCAGTGGGATTTCGCTGTGGAACTTTTGACACGGGAGCTGCCTGATTTAGAAGGAAAATTGCTTCTTTCTCCTGCCAGGAGTAAGGCGATCCCTCCATTTCCTGTGAAATTCCAAGCAGGGATACAAACACCTTTCTTGTTGCCCTCAGGTGGGCTGGAGGCACATCCAGCCCTTGTCCCAGGGGTCTGGAGTGTCCCCACCACGGAGTGCTCACCCCCAGGGAGATGTGACCCTCCCCACCACATCTGCCTGCTCCAGCCCCACCTTACTCCCCCTGCCCTCGGTTGAATTCCGAGTTTTCCTGTTTTCCAGCCTTCTCTCGCGGCTCTTTTCTCCCCTTTGTGCGATCTGCAGCACAGAAGTTTAGCTTGGCAGCGGGGCTGGAACAGATGGAGAGGCCTGGCCCAGCTCCCCAGATCCCAGGAACTCCTGCTCGGTGCCGTGGGCAGGATTTCCAGCCACTCACTGCCTGGATCTGCCAAGGCAGGGCCTAAAAAAAAATCACTTTCAGATAGGGGAGCTGGAATTTTCTTTAGGACAAATGGGCATCCTCTCCCTGTGCAAGGTGAGCACTCCATGTGAGCTGATTTCAAGGGGAAACAAGAGGGTCTGACTGGTCTAGGAAGAGTCCAAAACTTTCAGGATAGATTTGAAAGGAATTTCTGGAAAACACAGCAAGACCCAAAAGGGATGGGCAGAAATTTGTGTGCAGCAATCCCTGGGATCTGCTGGCCGCTCGCTGCTCCAGGATGGAGGGGGTGGGTTTGATCCTTCAGGTCCTTTCCACCCCAAATCATTCTGGGAGTCTGGGATTCCACAACTGCTGCCATTCCTCGGGACCAGCGCAGCCTCCTCGCAGGAAGCACACACAGCACAGCCTTTGTGTCTGAGCTGCTTGGCAAAGACCCTTCCACGTCCCCGGGGAGTTGCATCATTATTTTGTTGCCTTGCAGGCATTATTAATATTCCAAGGTCTGGGGAAGGAGATTTTCCTTTGGAATCCTTTGGCTCTGCCTGTCAGGGTCGTGTGCGAGTTGGAGTCAGCCCCTGGGTGATGTCACCCTTGGCCAGGACACCCCCAGTGTCCCCAGCCCGTCCTGCAGGGTCCCTTTCCCAGCCCGGGGTAAGGAGGGAGCAAACCCAGAGCCAGCAGAAAATCTGTTTCCTTTTGATATTTACAGACTGGAGGGCACAGTTCAGCTCTGCCTTCCTGGGAGGTGCAAAGCCCTTTTCCCCTGCTCCGTCTGCCCGCTGCCAGCCGGGACCCAGCAGCAGGAGCAGATTTCCCTCGGTGCCAGCAGCTCCAGGAGCCATTCCCTGGAACAGCCGCTCCTGGCTGGCGGCTGGCACCGAGCAGGAGGTGGATTTGGCCTCGCAGGGCTGCAGGAGGAGCAGGAATCCTGCCAGGAAAGGTGCTGGTGATTGTTGGCTCCGCTCCCACGAATCCTTGTTTTTGGGACGTGTTCAGGGCGATCAGGGGGAGAAGGAATGAAAAGGCTGAAGGAGCAGAGTGACCGTGAGACCCCACAGGCTGAGTGTCCACGTCTGGCTGCACGGCCCGGGCTGCTCCTGACCTGTCCTGGAGGGACAGGACACAGGGAATGGCTTCACATGGACACAGGGCAGCCTTACAGGGAATTTGGGAAGGAATTTTTCCCTGTGAGGGTGGGGATGCCCTGGAATGGAATTCCCAGAGAATCCTGCCCCGTCCCAGGAAGTGTCCAAGGCCAGGCTGGACAGGGCTTGGAGGAACACAGCAAAAAATGTCCAGGGACTGCTGGGAGCATTTGCAGACCCCAAACTGGTCGGGTTTTCCACAGGGATAAGGACAGGCCCATCAAAGGGAATGAGCTGAGGCCCAGAAGCTGTAAAACAGCTCCAGAAGGGATCAAAGGCCTGCAGAAAGTCCCTGGTCTCAGAGCTGGCAAAGCTGAGGGAGCCACTTTATCAAAACTAAAGGAAGTCTGAGGGACAGCTTCATTGCCAGGCATGGGTATCACTGGAGAAAGAGAATGTGGGATAGGAAAAAACTCTTTATCAAACTGGGGGAAAAACCCATCATCAGCTGGATGCCAAGTCCAAGGATTCCAGATGAGAAATGAGGAGGGAAGTTTTAACAGCACCTGGTGAGAGGTGTCCTGTCCAAAAGGAGCAGCTTTGAGGGCACTTCCAACCTAAACCAGCCTGGGATTTGCAACCAGCTGCCCAGGAAATCATGGACCCCCAGTCCTGGGTGTGCCTGGGTGTCCTGCAGGAGGAGAGCCATCGGTCAGAGGGAGGGAATGGGCTCAGGACCAGGAAAAATGGGTGAAATTCCATCATCTCTGGGATCTCTGAGGTCACTCCCCATGAGGTAATGTCCCTTCCCTGAAGCTCTGTCACCACACAGGTGCCACCACACCTGCTCACTGAACGGGGGATGATTCCCAGCCCTTCCCAGTGCACCCCGGGCTGTTGTGGAAACAACCACCCCAGCACAGCCAACTCCAGCTAAAAATATCCCATTACCCATTTCCCCCGAGACTCCTCCTCTGAGCCTCCTTCCCGGGGCATTCCTGCCCAAATCTGAATTCAAACCTCACCACCCAGCTCCCCAGGGACGCCGTGGCCACTCCTTGTGCCCAAATGTCTCCAGCCAGGCCCAGGGCTGCTGGCAAATCCCAGACCTGGCCCTTCTCCTTCCCCGGGAAGTCTCCAGGGAGCTCCACACTGGTTCCCAGGATAATCTCCCCATTTAAGGAATGCCTGGTGGGTGCTGGAGACCCCAGAAGGGGAGGGGAGTGTTCAAAACATGGCCTGGGCCTCTCAGCCTGCCTGGGTGAGGCAGGAACCCTCAGGAATATCCAGGGAATATCCTCAATCCAGCACTTCAACACACGCTTTCTACAACGAGCCACGTGGGACAACTTTCTCCTCTTTTCCACTCTGGAATTTTCCTTTTTCCTTCTGCCCTGCCTGTCCCCCTTCCCAGTCCCCCGCGTTTCCTCGGCCGTTCCCGCAGGATTTGTGCCTCTCCTGGTGTGTGCAGGTTTCCTGGTGCTGCTCACAGGAGACATGAGTTCATCCAGGCTCCCTCCTTCTAATCATTCCCAGGCATGGAAAAAACCCCCTCACACCCCCGAGGAGAACATAAACATGGACGGGATGTGCACAGCTTATGGAGACGGGACTATGGGAAACACATGGTTCCAGTTTAATAAAACTCTTACATTTCCAGGGCCCTTTTTTTTCTTTTCTTTTTTTTTTTTTTTGCCTTTTTTTCCCCCATTTTATGGCTTGTTACAGAGCTGGGAATAGCAGGGCTTGTTTTGTTGTTCTTGTTGTGTTTTATGAGGACAATGCCTTGTCCAGAGCTCCAGACATCAGATTTTTTTGGGGGGGAAGATAAAGCTTCCGGCAAAAGCTCTTGGCTCCCGCCCAGGTCTCCCTTAACTCCTTCTGGGAATGCTCAGGGTCTGACAGCCAGGGATGGGCCACAATGGGATGGTCAAGAAGCCCTAGATTATCAGAAATATTTGATCTAATCTTGCTCCTTAACCGATTTCAGCCCTGAGTTGGATTCCTCCATGCTCTCTGCGTGTTCTTCCAGAGGGGTTTGGGGTGCAGGGAAGGAGTTTGCCTGCCTGGGGCAGAGCAAGGGCATGTGGGGCATTAAGGCACATTTGGATCATAAATCACAGGATCCCAGGATGATCTGGGCGGGAAGGACCTCAAGGATTATCCAGTCCCACCCTAGAGATTCCTGAGCATCCCCCTTCCCACTCCTTGCTCACAGCCGGGCTCCTGCTGGATTCCAGCTGCCTGCTGAGGTGAGAGAGTGAAGGAAGGAGCAAAATCCAAGCAGGATCCAATCCCAGGGCTTTGGGAATTTGGAGGGGACCACAAGTTCCTCCCTCACAGCAAAGGCTTGGATCCACTTTTCCAACCACTCCTTTGTGTATGTAAGGAATCAGAGCAGGCACAAATCAATCCAACCCCAGGGTCCAAATCCTTCCCAGGGGGAGGACGGAAGCTGGACTAACAGAGGGAGAATATCCAAGCACCTGGAAAATCCTTGGAGATTTCTGCTCGCTGCCATTCCACGGAGGCAACTTCGGCAAGACCTTTGGCCCCCACCAAAGGCTGTTCTTTCTGCTCCTGTTTTATTCCTGTTACAGGGAGTGGGGCAGTGACTCTCCTCATGTTTTCCCCATCACTACAGAGAAGAGTCCTGGAACAAACCCCAAACGCTCAGCGCTGCCTGGGAAAAGGGAGAGAAATCCCACAAGGAACACTCCTAAGGCTGCAGGAGCTGGAAAAGGACTCAGATCCCACCCCAGCTCTGCTGATTCCCTCAGGATTTCCCCATCCTGCAGCACCCCCAGCTCTCTGGGGCGTGCAGCCCTGTGCTCCCTGTCCATCCCAGCTCTGGCTCTCCCCCTTCCCTGTCCCCTCCCGTGCTGGACACTGCTGTGTTTATTTTGGTATTAACTAGAAAATCCCATTTTCTGCCGGCTGCAGGAAAAAGGTTTGGGGGGATGAGAGGGAAGGGGATCAAGGGAGGGAAGCACTTGGGGGAACAGGGGGCCCCGAGCCCTCCCAGCCACCGGGGGCTGCTGTGCCACAGCCCCATCCTGAGCGACCCAACTGCAGGGAAATCGGGGGCTGCTCCCGCCGAGGCAGGAGGCTCCTGCCCACTTCCTAGAACATTCCTGGAACTGAGGAGCGCGGAGGTGCCGCTCTGCAGAGCCGGCACGTTCCACGCACGGAGCTGCCCCGGCGCTGAGCTCAGCACGCATTCCAAGGCTTTGGCTGCTCCCCCGCCCCGGGATGTGCCGGAGTCGGGCTCAGCGCTGCTCCCTCCGTGCTTGGGACTAAACACAGGAACCCTGCCGGGCTTTCAGCAGGGAAAGAGGGATCTGGGACATGGGATGGAGGGACAGGACACAGGGAATGGCTCCCACTGCCAGCGGGCAGGGAGGGATGGGATGCTGGGGAGGAATTCCTCCCTGGGAGGGGCTGGGATGGGATTCCAAGAGCAGCTGGGGCTGCCCCTGCATCCCTGGAAGTGTCCAAGGCTGAGCTGGAGCCCCCTGGGACAGTGGGAGGTGTCCCTGCCATGGCAGGGTGGCACTGGATGATCCTTCAGGATCCTTCCAACCCAACCCATTCCATGATAAATCGGGAATGTGGAAAATACAACAAATACAAACCACAGCCTGACACAAAGAGATTGTGAAAGGGTCACCGGGATGCCGGGAGAGGGAGCTGGGACAACCAAAGTGCTGCAGGGATCAGAGCAGCTCCAGAATTTCAGGTTCACAGGCGATAGAGCAATCAAAATGCAGTTGGGTTCAGCGACTGGCTTGGAAACCTCCCAGGAATCTCTGGTTTCAGGCAAGCTGGAAATAAAACAAACTATTCTGATGGTATTCAGCCTCCGTGTTCAGACAAAACTCAGCAGCCAGGGAGCCTGAACTCGCTGTTTTTGTAGCAGTTTTTCACAGCCTAAGGACGCTGTGTTTCTGGTCAAAGCTGATCCCGAGTTTTGGACTCTTTATTGTGATGCAAATTATCCATCCCAGCTAGCGTGCTCAGGCTGGGATCAGGCTCTGGGGATCCCAAACTGAGGGACACAAACAGAGACCCCACTGAGGACAGCAGGGAAATGGGGGGAGCTGGAGCCCAGGAGTGCTGGGAAAGTCCTGCCCTCTGCCAGGAACATCCCATGGGGGTGAGCCATTCCCTGAGATCCATCCCCACCCCCTGCCACAGCTCCAGCTGTTCCCTGGTCCTGTCCCTGCCCGCACAGGGGAGAGCTCAGTGCCTTCCTCAGCAGGGAGGGGACATTAAATGTTATTAAACATCCCCAGCAGCCCCATCGTCCAAGGTCCAAGCCACCCCTGCAATTGCTGCCACTGTCCCCTCTGTCCCCAGGCAGGACTCTGGGAACGCTCCAATTCCTGCCTTTCCCAAGCCAGAGCACCGCCCTGAGTCACTTTAATTAACCAGAGCTGTGTTTAATCCAGGACCAGCTCAGCACCCGCCAGGGCTGCAACCTCTGGGCTCCAGCTCCTCCTCCCCACCTTCCGCGGGTCACCTCTCCCCTCAGGAGCCGCTCCCGGCCGGACTGGGCCGTCCCCCTGCAGGGACAGGGACAGGGACAGGGACAGGGACAGGGACAGGGACAGGGACAGGGACAGGGACAGGGATGGTGACGTGTCCAGCCAGCCCAGCCAGACGTGGAAATGGTGCTCCCAAGAGGCTCGGAGGAGACTCGCCTTGAGAATGAGTCTGAGCGAGGCTGGGGCTGGGATACATCGGGATACATCGGGATAAATCATGCACCTTAGCAAAAGGCTGATGAAGGGAATTCTTGGCTCACACTTCAGGAGTTTTTTCCACAGTTTGTCACTGGCACCATCAACACGTGGAGGGTGGAAAATGCGTCCAGTCTCTAAAACAAATCTGCATTGTTGTTGCACAGTTCTGCTTTGGAGGAACCCTTAAAATCACCTCCAGTGAGAGAGGCTTTAATTCAGCTTCTTCATCCAGCTTCCCTCACCCATGGAGAACTCTTCCAAGTGGGGCGCAGATCCGTCAGGAGGGAGAACTCACACTGGAGGAAGTTGTTTGGAAAAAAACATAAGAGCTATAACAGTCCTGGAAATTCTGAAATGCAACCACCACCCACACATGCACAGATGGACACACACTGAGAACCTCCAATGCAGAGGAAAATCGAGATATTTTAGAAATAGTACTGACATTTAGAATCCCAGAATGGTTTGGGTTGGCAAGACCTTAGAGATTATCCCACTCTACCCCCTAGCACAGGCAGGGACCCCTTCCACAGTCCCAGGTTCTTCCAAGCCCAGTCCAGCCTCGGACACCCCCAGGGCAGCCACAGCTGCTCTGGGCAACTTCCCTCAGTGTCTTCAGCAAAAACAGGATTTTGTGTGAACCTGGTAAAAAAAAGAAGAAAAGAAATAAAAAGGAGAGACCTGAAAACCTAAGAGTTACAGGTGGACGAAAGTGATGAGACTGAAATCCACCGAGATCCATCCCACTGATGGGGAGCAGATTCCACAGAGAAAGTGCAGTCAGAGGGATGGAAAAGGACGTTCCCTCATTCCCCTCATTCCTAGAAAGAGTTAAATCCACTCATGGACTCTTGGAAAGGGTTCCACTATTCCCTCACAAATTGAGACCCAGCCTCATCCCATGTCCCAGTCATGTTTTCACCTCTAAACCGACTGAAAGGTGCCATCAAAAACCACTGCAAAGTTATTTTCCAAGCTCTCAGCTCAGGGATGTTGAGTTTCTCCTCATTAATGATGGAAAGAAACTGCACAAAAATTCCTGACTGGCACCACTCCAAATTCAGCCAGATCTGAGCTCAGACATCGAACACTGTAACTCCCCCCCAAAAAATCCCATCTCCAGGAGATTCTAAATGAAACAAATTTCAGGATGCCTCCTGCATGTCCCTGCTGCAAAAGGAACATCTGTTTCCCATGGAGTGGGGAGATACCCTCTGATTTAATCAGGCTGGGGAGATTAGAAGGATAATGGCAGACATCTGCAAATTCCGAGTTTCCTAAAACTTTTCCTTTTCATTTCAGGAAGCCTGAAGGGAAAGGGTTGAGTGTGTGCTGCAGTAAAAGTGGGCTGAAAAAAACTCATTAGGGATCACAGGAAAGCAGGGGTAATTTACATATCTCTTATCAGCTGGAAAACAAATCCAGGCCTCTCTGTCACCATCCTGAGCTTTGATCCAGAGCTCCAGCACAAGGAGAGGTGAGCTCAGATGTCTCTGCAAGCCTGGGGTGAGCTCCTGGGACGAAGAGGGAAGAACCAAAGGTGGGAGAGTTGTCCCAGATTCCTGCAACTTCCAGAACCACAACTTCCAGCAGGAATTAACCACAGCTTCCAGCAGGAAATAACCACAGCTTCCTGCAAGAATTCAGGAATTCCATTTGGAATGATCTGCCCAGACTGGAGCTGGGTGCTGTCATCTCTTTCTCTCCCTTTCCAGAGACTTCCCCACAGGTGAAGTGGCTCCTGAAGAGTTGTTAGCTCTGCTTATTCCCTGGGGGAATGTTCTGTGTCTTTCCCATCCATCTTTCCTATTTTCTCCTATTTTCCCAAGTCAGTGAGGTAATTCTGCATGAGGAGGAGAATCCTGGGTGGAAACCTCTGGGATGTGGCATCATTCCTGCTGCTGCTGGACACTGGTGGGATCTCCTGGAGCTGTCCATGTGGTGGGGAAGACACTGGATGTGTGTTCTAATTCAGCCTAAATACCCAAACCAGGTTAAACCAGACCCATGGCTCCATAAATCTCACTTGGAGAGGGCTGGGGAGTTCTGGTGCCTTGGGCGAGGGGCTCCAGGTGGGGCAAGCTCCCCAAAACACCCCAAAATGAACCAAATCCCAAAACATCCATCCCCGTGGAGGCTGGGGCAAAGTTCCCTGATGGCCTAGTGTGCTGGCTTCGATTCCAAAAGGAAAATATGGCCCTAAAGCCACCCAGCCCTTCTGTTCCTTTTGGGCCTGACCCAAATCTGCACCTCCCCTCCCCCTGCATTTCCCCCCGACACACCTTTCCTTCCACTGGAACATAACCCCAAATAAGATGTTGGCCTGACATGAAAGGAAAATGTATAAATATTTTTAAAAAGAGAAGAATTCCTGCCTCTCCACCAGTTTGCTCCAACTAATAGGTTTCAGATGTCTCACATACTTCATTCATTCAGCCCCATTCAGTCTCCTAGGAGCCCCCGCTGTATTTATTAAACACAGCAATTGTGGAATGTTCAGCACTTACAGAATCAAACACACCATTTTTTTCTTTTTTTTCCCCCCAAAAAAGCGTGATTAGAAAGCTTTGTGAGTGACCCAAAACCGTCATCCTGGTTCCAATCCCAGTGCCCACTCCAGCACCCTGCAGCTGTCCCAAACCTCGTGCCACGGTTTAACCCTTCCTGGCTGCCCAAGAACACTTTTTTGGGGAGTTTTATCCTCAGCAGGACGATTTCCCTGCCGTGCTGGAGCACCTCCTGCTCACTGTGTTGTTCCTGAACGTGTTCTTTTGGACACTTGGCTCTCACATCCAACTTGTCTCCGCAGTCTCGGCAGCTCTTCCCACTCCTGGAGGCGCGAGCCGAGGCTGGAATCCTGCAGGATGCCAGGGCTAATTTCAGCAGCACGGAGCTGGAGAACACGAGCTCTTTCCTAGAGGGATTCGAATGGAAGCAGACAGGAGAGCAGAGCCATTTCTCATTCCAGAGCTGGCAGGGAGAGCCGAGGAGGATGTCTGGGCTGCAGAGGCAGGACATGGGGCTGGTTCCAGCACCGGTGACCTGCCAGAGCGGGGGGACTGCTCCGAAGGGCTTGCTGGAGTCTGGCACAGGCCCAGGCCTTTTTTTGGGGAGAGACACATGAAAAGCAGAGCTGAGAGGGGACGTGAGGCCCTGAGCCTGGGCTGGGACCATCTGGCAGGAGCCAGCGGCGGAGGAATGGCCTTTGCTTGAGGCCACAACCAGTTCATGCAGCTGCTGAGTTCTGTCGGTCTGGAGCGCTCCAACACGAGGTCACGGCCCCCAACCAGCCTCCCCTGGGCCAGCAGCTCCATCCCCTGGGCCAGCAGCTCCACCCCAGCCTCCCCTGGCCCTCAAACTCCATCCCAGCCTCCCCTGGACCACAAAGTCCAATCCAGCAGCTCCGTCCCAGGAAGGGAGCACAGCCCAGCCCTGCACACCCATCCCGGGCACACCGAGCTCTTCCCAAAGGTGTGGTGGTTCATTTTTGCCCCTTTTTCAGCTGCAGAGCCCCTGCCCCCACGGGAGACCCCTGGTTCATGGGAACGGCGCTGCTGTCACTGTTTCCACATTTCTGCCCACTTCAAAGGGCCTCGGCCCAGACGTGCCCAGGGGAGCCGCTGGTTTCCAGGCAGGATCCCTGGTTATTGGTCCCACTGCAGGGGGTTGTACGGGAAGGGATGAATCCCCGTGGCTGTAAAACACCAAATGTGCTGAGAGCCACTCCAGAGCCTCCCAAAGCCTCATTACAGCTCTGGGTAATTAACTCCCAGCTGTCACAGCCTCTGCCTGGGCACAAGGGCAGCTTCTTGCTCTGATCACTTCCAGGGGTTCCCAGTTTTCCTATGCTGTGGCCCTCCCGTTGTACAAGGAAAAACACCTCTGGAAACCCTGGTTCCTGGAATTTGCAAGGGCTCTGTCCAGGGAGTGGTCACATTCCCAAGGCTGCCAGAGCTCCAGGAGCATTTGGACAACGCTTCAGGCACGAGGTGGGATTGTTGGGGTGTCTGTCAGGCTCAGGAGCTGGATTCTGATCCCTGTGGATCCCTCCCAACTCAGGACATTCCATGGTTCTACAATTCCGTGATTAATTAGCAATCCAGGTTAATTGTCAGACCCTTCTAAGGACCATTTCTAGCTGTACAGTGTGTCCACACCCGCAGGAGCCCAGCTGGGACGGGATATCCCAGGCAGTGCCAGTATCCTGCTCTTCCATCAGCAGCCTCAGCCCCATCAGATCCCATCTCCTCCCTTCAGGGCTTTCCTGACTTGCAGGGAACTCCCAGTGGAACCCAAGCAGCTCTGTGGGAGTGCAGCCACCTCACATCCCGCTCATCCCAAGCTTTAGGAAAGCCCAGGCTACCTCAGGGATGTGAGAGTCTGGATTCAAGGATCTGGGACAGGAACCCATGGAGCAGCCCAGCCTTTCAGCTCCTCGTTTCAGAGTTGCTCCACCTCCGATTGTTCCCGGATATTCCAGTGTCACTCAGCTGTGTGGCACAATTCCAGACTTCTGCAGAGATGCCATGAGCACAAACCACTGCCCCAGTCCCAGCCTCTGACCATGTATTGGAAAAAACCCCGAGGAAGATTCCTGCCCATTCCTGAAACTTGGTGCCTCTGGGACAGCGATTCCTCCCCATTCACCCTGGTTTTCCAGCCTCTTTTGTGAGGCTGGCTGAGCATCTGCTGGTGATTAAGGGTTTTGTCATCTGGAAAGAGCTGACAATTACCTCCAATTATTCCAACTAGGTCAGGTTCTTTAGCATGAGTTTATGTGATGACTTTTGGCTGGAATTTAGGATTTCAAACCCCACTGGAGAGCAGAATCCACCTCTCCTCTCTCACATTCAGGAAAAAATTCCTTCCATAAATAACAGCTCCTTGTCCCACAGGACCTGACCTGTGTGTCCCTGACCTCCTGTTGTTTCAGGACAACACCCCAGGAACTGCACAACAGGCCTGGTTCTCCAGAACTGGAAAAGGGAGTGAAGGGAATTTCAGGATGCTCAAGGAATTTCAAGAAGTTTGATGTTTTCTCATGGAAACATGATGTTTTCTCATCAAACTTTCCATGTCAAAATTCCCAACTTGCTTGGAAATGTTCTTTGGGGCCTCAGGTGCCAGGTGAGAGAGTGGGGACCGAGGTTTAAACTCTATGTGGGCAAAGGACGCCTCATTCCTTTTCCTGGGATCTTCTGTCCTGGACAGACTCTGATTTCCCACTGGGAATTCTCATTGTGTGAGCAGCAACCATTTAGCAGGGGCTGCACTGAAGCCCTTCAGAGATTCCTGCCCACCCCAACTATTCCAGGGCTCTTTCAGCAGTTGTACTTCTCCAGTCCCACAGCAGATTGGGGCTGTCCCTCTTTGGGAAAGGGTTTTTCCAGGCGTCCCTCAGAAGCTCGGAGTTCTCCATGCCCTCACTTCCCATTCAAGACTCCACGTGCCTGGAGAGCCTCCTGAGGAATCTCCTCCAGAGCAGGAAAGGTGGAGCGAGAACCCAAAATCTCATCTGTGGCACTGCCCGTGCCAGGTCCTGTCCTTGCCACCCTGTCACCCTGCCCGGCACAGGAACCTCGTGTTTCCCAGCACGAGGTTCCCGTGGGGACAGGAGCGTGTCCCACAAACCCCAGCTCGGAGCACACCCCCAGCAATGAGGTGTCCAAATGGGACAAACACAACTGGAAAATGTGCTGCACTGCAAGGCCAGGAGATTCCAGCTCCTTCTCCCTAATTACACGTGATTGCTTCTTGGCAAGAGCTCAACCTGCCAGAGCAGTGAGGTTTTACAAACATTCACACAGGCATTAGATCATTGTTTGAAGGAGTTATTGGCAGCCCAAATCTGAAGTAAAAACAGAGTTTAAAGCAGACCATATTGACCAGGGTGAAGCTGGCTGCTTTCATGTCTCCTGCTTGTCTCTGGACACCCAGGACCCCATTCATTTCCTGTCACTCCCATCACCGTGGCATTCCTGGGGCTGCATGTCACCATTTTGGGGGGCTCTGACTTTGGGGGGATCTGTTCTTGTTGGGAACACAGGTTTATAGAATCAAGAATCCCAGGACGATTTGGGTTGGAGGGAATAAATCCCATCCAGTGTCCCCCCTGCCATGGCAGGGACACCTCCCACTGTCCCAGGCTGCTCCCAGCCCTGTCCAGCCTGGCCTTGGGCACTGCCAGGGATCCAGGGGCAGCCCCAGCTGCTCTGGGCACCTGTGCCAGGGCCTGCCCACGCTCACAGGGAGGAATTCCTTCCCAAAATCCCCCCTGTCCCTGCCCTGCGGCAGTGGGAAGCCATTCCCTGTGTCCTGTCCCTCTATCCCTTGCCCAAATTCCCTCTCCAAGATTTTTTTTTTCTGTCTATCCGAGAAACACCTTCCCACATCCAAACGCTGTCACACATCAGGAACAAGGCCTCTTCCCCTTGTATTTCAGCAGAATCTCTCTACTTTGCTCTCAGGAATTCATCCTCGTCTCTGCTGGGCCAGTCTGACATCATGGGATGAGCTCCGGAGAGCTCTGCCATCCTCTCCCAAAACCTTTGTGAAAGCAGGAAGCTGAAGCCCATGGCAAAGGAGAAATGGGAACTCCCACGGAATCCTTCTGCCAGTCCCTGGGAGAAAAAACGCCTGCTGCAGAGGTGAGTCCGTCCTGCACCACGCTCAGGTGGGGCCGGGAGCCTCTGGCAGCTTGGGTATGGATAAAAATGCTCCAGGCTCTGGTGGCCAACCAGGCTGGAGCTCCTCACGGAGCAGCTCCCACCCCGGAGCCCTGGAGGACACCCTGGCCTTCCACGCGTTCCTAAATCAGATCTCCTGCGACCAGGGCTGGCTTTTAGAAGGGAGGTGAGCTTGTTAGTGCCCAGCACTATCCCTTCAATGGGAATCAGCGGTTTCACTGCACTTGGAGGGGCTGTAAAAGGCAAGGAGGGAAGGGGCAGCGGCAGGAAGCAGCAGAGCCCCTTTGCCTGGCACGGCAGGGAGGGGCACTCAGGAGCTCTGTAATTGTGAAATTCTCCAGTGCTGAGGTAGAACAAGCCCCAGACTAAACCCAGGAGCCTTGGGAAGGTGCAAGAAGATCCAGAGAAGGCTTGTAGGGACAGCTCCCCCAGCAGGCCCCTTCTCCTGAGGCCAAAACCCAGGCTGGAAAGGGTCTAAGCGAGGCTTGCCAAGCTCTCCACCCATGAAAGTCAGGGTGTGCAGGCTCCTTTCTTCCCAAATCATGGCTTGAGTTACGCTCCCCTGAGCTGCTGGCACAGGGAGCGCAGGGGAGTCACACCACAGGAGTAAAAACGCTCCTGTGCTGTCAGATTCCCTTCCCAGCCTGCCCAGGAGCAGGGACGCCGGCTGGAAGAGGCTCTCGGGACACTGCTCCAGGGCTGCCTTGGCCGAGAGGATTTGGGGTGCAGCCGTGCCTGCTCCCGTGTCCCCAGAGAGCTCCCGTCTGGTCCCAGAGATACAAATTAATAAGGAAATAAATTATTCAAAAGTGGTGTCTTTTGGTTGCAGAGACAGCTCCAGAATCTGAACACGAGCGATGAAGAAGCATCTGTGAGATCTGAGAGCTGCCAGGCACCAATGAAACCTGTCCCGCCAAGGCCATTTTTGAATCAGAACTCAAAATCAAAAGGACAAAACAAACACAAATGACACAGGACCCATGCTGGAAAAGCTCTCAGGAATCTGCCATCATGTTTTAGAAAGAATGCGGAATTTCTGCTGCTTTAAACTGATTTTACAGTGCAAACCTGGTGTCGCAGCAGCGGCTTTAGGAAAATCTGAACCAACAAAAAGCTTAAAGACCTTTTTGAATATGAACCAGTCCCACTCCCTGGGAGGGTTTAGTGATTATTGTCACCCTAAAATATGGGAATTTTGCAGGAGAGCTGATGTCCTTCCTAAGGTCAGACATGATGAGATGGAGCCAGGAAGGAAAAATAATTGGTCCTGGTTTTAAGTGTTAAGCAGTTCTGTCTCCCTGAAATAAGCAGTATAATTTATTGTTTTTTTCTTGCTCACACAGCAAAATCCACAAACTGCCGAGACAACCAGGAGGGGGAATTTGTCCCCTCATGTAAATCCATTTTTGCCTTGCAAAGCTGCATTCCCCAGCCAGCAGCTGCTCCGAAGGGCCGGTCCCAGACCCCCCATTTCACTCCAGACACCCCCGAGGCTGTTTGGGCTACAGGATCACCCCAGGCCAGCCCAGGTGTGCCGGCCAGCCGCTTCGGGATCCTGGGATGGCCACAGCAGAGCCGCCTGTCAGCGTGAGGCCGAAGGCAGCCGCCACTTTCCCAGGGATTTTCCCTTTGCTGTGTGTTTGGAAGGTTACACAGCTGTAGGGCAGACACAGGAGGAGCTGGAAGCCTGCAGGGATCATTGCCTCCATCCCACATGTCCCATGGAAGGAAGCTCTCCGGCGGATTGACATCCCATTAACTCCTGCTGGTGGGAGCCTATTCCTGGGGCTGGAAACCCTTTGGAGCCTCCAACTGCCGGCTGCTCGTCCCGCAGATAACTCCGGTCCCATCCCTGACCTGGTGACTTGTATTTATTTTCTCATTTTATAAGAACCAGGTTCTTCCCTGCTCTCGTTCCTGGTGGGAACGAACACTGGCTGGGTGTGAGGCTGCTCTGTCTCGGATAACCGAGATGGAAAACTGGGATCTTGTCCAACAGGCTGCCTGTCTTCCTGAGAAAATCCTCAGCTCCACACGCTTGCAATCGTGCCATCAGCTGGAGCGAGGTGGAACTTCACAGGATGAGAAGAACCAGCCCTTTTTCCAAAATGACCTGTGAGCACAGAAAGTGCTTCCAGAGCCCAGGAGAGCTCAGGGAAGAAAATCTGGAGGGCACAAAGCCTGGCAAAGCTTGGGAGAAGCTTCGGTGCTCTCTGGAAGGTGGTGGATCTCTGTCTAGATCCCCACCAAATCCCAGAGACGGGATATTGGGAAGGAATTCCTCCCTGTGAGGGTGGTGAGGCCATGGCACAGGGTGCCCAGAGAAGCTCTGTCTGCCCCTGGACCCCTGGAAGTGTCTAAGGCCAGGCTGGACAGGGCTTGGAGCACCCTGGGATGGGGGAAAGTGTCCCTGCCATGGCAGAGGTGGCCCAGGATGATCTTTAGGGTCCCTTTCCCACACAAACCCCTCCGTAGCTGCCGCCGTTTCCCGCCATCGCCCCAGCCCTCAGGCACTGCGCCCCGGGGTCTCCCGGCCCCGCGCGCAGGGGCTGCGGGTGGCGGGTCGCGCCGGGACCAGGCGGGGGCGCCACC
>VXBQ01002499.1:1960-12082 GCA_013400175.1 Phainopepla nitens
ATGGACGGATGGACGGATGGATGGATGGATGGATGGATGGATGGATGGAGGATGGATGGATGGATGATGGATGGATGGATGGACAGATGGATGATGGATGATGGATGGATGGATGGATGGAGAGTGGGGATGGGGATGCAGAGGTGACAGAGAGGGAGGCTGAGCCAGCATGGAGAGGGAACTGCAGGGAGTCCCCAACTTGGGGACAGCACTGTGTCCCTTGGAGGGTGGCTCTTGCACAGCCAGGCAGGCAGCAGTGCTGGGCTGCCCTGGGTGGGTCGGGGCTCTCCTGGGAAGCCCCTGGAATCAGGAAAATCCACCTGGCATGGAGCCATCCTGATGCCTGCTCTGCTGGGACCTTCTTGAGGTGTTTGCTCAGCTCTGGAAACGCTTTGGGCTCTTGGCATGGGAGGTGGGAGTGGCCCAGGGGTGGCCCAGGGGTGGCACAGGACCTGGCAGGGACAAGGTACCCTTCACCCCCCAAATCCCCTCCACCCCTCACAGAGCACAGGGACCCCAAACCACTGCCCCAGCAGCCCTGTCCCCTTCAGGCCAGGTGTTGGTGGCAATGCTGGCACTGGTGTCCCCAGGCTGGTGGCAGTGGGGGTGTGGACTCACCGGTGTCCCGCTGGGAATCCCTGCTGGGAGTCAGCGCTGGAATCCCCGGGAATTCCTGCTGGGAATCACTGCAGGGAGGACGAGCCAAGGTCCTTGGGCGCAGGTGCTGTGTGCAGGGCAGGGGTGACCACGGCTGTGGGGCGGGGGACAAATGAATGATTAACCCGGGAGGTGATTAGGGATTAGTTAATTAGTGATCAGTGCTGGGGTGGCTGTGCCATGAGGGGCAGGACCCGGGTGCTGCTCCGGGGGGAGACTGAGGCACAGGGCTGGGCTGGGGGCGACAAAGGCGGGAGCGGTGGCAAAGGTTCCCTGTACACCTGCACAGGCACTGCCCTCTGCAGCCACCATAGGTGTGTGTGCAGTGTCACTTGTGTGTGTACAGTGTCACAGATGTGTGTGCAGTGTCACAGGCGTGTGCAGTGTCACAGGTGTGTGTGAAGTGTCACAGGTGCGTGCAGTGTCACTAGTGTGTGTGCATTGCCACCTGTGTGTGCACTGTCACCAGTGTGTGTGCACTGTCACAGGTGTCTGTGCATTGTCACCTGTGTGTGCACTGTCACAGGTGTGTGTGCAGTGTCACAGGTGTGTGTGCATTGTCACAGGAGTGTGTGCAGTGTCACAGGTGTGTATGCAGTGTCACAGGAGTGTGTGCAGTGTCACAGGTGTGTGTGCAGTGTCACGTGTCTGTGTGTTTGTGTGTGTCACCTCTGGCTGGGCTGTTCCATTTGACTGTACAGGTGCGTGCATGTGTGATGTGACATTCTGTCACAGGTGCGTGCATGTGTGGCACCCCATGACACAGTGTGGCACTCCCTGACACTCTGTGTACAGGTGTGACGTTCCCTGTCACACCTGTGTGCATGTGTGGCACTCCCTCATAATCTATGTGACAGTGTGGCAGCCCCTGTCACACGTCCATGCCTTTATGACATTCCTTGTCACACCTGTGTGCCTGTGTGGCACTCTCTGTCACACGTGTGTGAGTGTGGCAGTCCCTGTCTCATGTGTGTGCCTGTGTGGCACTCCCTGTCACGTGTGTGTGCAGGTGTGACACTCCCTGGCACACTGTGTGACACTCCCTGTCCCTGTGTCTGCACATGTGGCACTGCCTGACTCCTGGTGCCCAGCCATGTCACCTCCTTGTCCCAGAGTTTGTCCTCACCCCCCACCTGTTCAAGGTCACGTCCCTCACCTGGCACTGCAGGTGCCACAGCAGCACTGGGGGAGCCCTGAGGCTGGCACGGGGACACGTGTGACATCCCTGTGGGTGTCCCACCGTGTCCCCTGGGACTGTTTGGGAGCATGCACCTGTGTGTGATGGTGTGAGCACGGGAGCACACGCATTCCAGGGGGTTCCATGGATTTTAGGGAGAAATCCTGCATGGAAAGGGCAGCCCAGCCCCAGGAGTCACCAAGCATCGAGAGCCCTGAGCACGTCCAGAGGAGGCAGCGAGGCTGGAGAGGGGCTGGGAACACAAACCCTGTGAGGAACGGCTGAGGGAGCTGGGGCTGTGCAGCCTGGAGAAAAGGAGACTCAGGGCTGAGCTCAGCACTCTCTGCAGCTCCCTGCAGGGTGCCTGTGCTCAGCTGGGACTGGGCTCTGTCTCCATGCAGCACTGACACAACCAGGGGACACAGCCTCGAGCTGCACCAAGGCAAATCTAGGTTGGATATTGGGAAGAAGTTCTTCATGGAAAGGGTGATCAAGTGCTGGAATGGCTGCCCGGGGAGGTGCTGGAGTCACCGTCCCTGGATGTGTTTAACAAAAGCCTGGATGTGGCACTGGGCGCCAGGGTTTAGGTGAGGAGTTGGGCACGGCTTGGACTCGATTCGATGATCTTGAAGGTCTCTCCCAACCTGGGCATTCTGGGATTCTGGATTCTGTGATCCTGGGGGGATGTAACAGCCGTGGGGATGTGGCACTTGGGGATGGGGGTTGGTGGCTGAGGGAATGGTTGGACTCTGATCTCGGTGGGTTTTTCCAGGCTGGAGGATTTTGTGGATCCCTGGGACTCCCTGATGCCATGTTCACACACACACACACACACACACACACACACACACACACACACACACACACACACACGTGTGCACACTCACTCACACTCAGATTCTCTGCACGCCCCAGCAGAGCCAGAGCCCTGCAGGTCGGATCAAAGCTCCTTGCCGACAGCCCCAGCGGCTCCGCTGCCTCCAGCGCTGGAGAACCAGGAACAATCAGCCTCCAGGACCTGCTGGATCCTGCCCCTGTCCTTCCCGCAGACAAACGCTCCCGGGGATGCGGGGGGGGATTTGGATCCCGCGTGTTCACCCCGCTCCAAAAGCCACCCCGGGGATCAGGACCCTGCTGCTGGCTGGGGACCCAAACGTGTGGATTGTCACAACCCTGAGCACTCCCTGGATCCAGTATCACTGTCCCAGGAGCCCATCGAGCTGTCCCTGCACCCCTGGGGACAGTGTCCAGACCACCACCATGCCATGACCTCCAGGTCCCACAGGCAAATCCAACCCAAACGGGGCAAATCCCACTGGATAAACCTGGTGAGCCAGGATTTTCCCCTCTAAGCAGGGGCAGGTTCTGTGGCTTAAAATGGTCTCAGCCTAAAAAAGCTCCTGGAGTCACATGGAAGCTCCTCGGCCGCTGGCTCCTGCTTTAATGCCCCTAATGGGATAGAGGAGGGAAGGGCAGAAATAAACCTTAATCCCTGCTGGAGGTGGGCGGCAGGGAAGGTGCTGGGAGCGGTGCAGGGGGAGATGGGCAGGGATGTGCTCCTTGGTCAGGTTCCCTGGGAATGGCAGAGCCCTGGAGGAAGGGAGGAAGGTGCTGAAGGGGCAGAGGAAGGTGTGACCCACCTGGGGATGGAGTAGTCAAAGAAACTCAGATCGGGGTCAAACACATCCATGGGCACATCCATGGATCCCCTCAGCATCGGGATGTCCCCTCTAACATAACTTTTTGGGGTTTCTGGGGGTGGCAGGGACCCCAAACTGCAGCTGGAGCCCGGAGACCCCCAGGGACACACCACAACTTTGCCAAACACACTCCCCCCACCAGAGACAGCAAACCAGGAATGCTCCAGGAATTTAGGACCTGGGAGGTGTTACAGGGATCCTGAGGATCCATTTAACCACAAGGATTTACTTCTTCAGCTTCTGAGTTTTTAGTGGGTCATGAGCTCCTCTGGAAGGGGGTTTGGGGCATTTAATGCTCTTGGCTTTCTCTGTTTGGGGGTTCCTCCTGCTCGTTTAATTCAATGTTTTATGGGATCTGTGCTAGGAATGCTGCAGCCTGGAACAAATCCTCCAAAAATCCACCAGCAACCCCTCAATGCAGATGAACATGATGAAAAATGGGAAGGATTTAGCGAGATGAAACTGTAAAATTGAGTGAAATGGGAAGGAAAGAGCTGCCCCAGGTCAGAAGGGAATGGGAGCATCATCCAGGAAAATGAGTCAGAAGTCCACATGGGAGTGAAATCCAGCGGGGCTGGGTTACCCAGAGCCCGACAGCCACCAGACAGCCCGAGCAGCCCCTGGAGCTGGGAGCAGCAGATGGCAATAATTAAACACAGGATAAAATCTGGAGAGCCAGGAGCTCTCCCAGGGAGGCAGCAGGTCTGGTCCTGGCGGGTTCCTCTCCAGGGAAGTGGCTGCAGGAGCCCCGGGATGCTGAGCCAGATGGGAACAGGCTGTGTCACCTGCCCAGGGACAGCTGCAGCACCCCAGGGAGAGGCAAGGAGGGGGATAAATACTCTCCTGAACTCATTGTTTCCTGGGAAAGGGGGAAAAGGCTGCAGGGATGTGGGCTGGTGCAGGAATCTTGAAGGTGGAGGTGCAGAATGACTTTTGGAACAGGTTTTGCTCCACACAAGGAAGTGTCTGGAGAGAATGATCCCTCCTGGCAGGGGTGCATCTTCCAGGACCTCGGCAGAGGAACCCCTCCAACCATGGCCTGGCAATTTTATCCCTCAATGCCCAGGATTCCAGGTGGGCCAGGCAGGAATTTGGGCCAGCTCGGATCTTGGCGGGCACCTTTGGAGTGATGGTCCGGAGTGAGGCGGCGCAGGGATCCAAGCAAACCTGCCTGGAGCATCAGCAAGGCCTCCCATTCTTCCCCAATTTTCCACTGGCTCTTTCCCAAATCTCAGAGGAATTGTTCCAGTGGGATTTCTAAGCAGAGGTGACACTGGCAGCTCCCCAAAGCTCTGGCCCAGCCTGAGAAGCTCCAGCACATCCCAGTACCTGCAGGGCTGGCTCTTCCCTGTGATGCCCTTCCCAGCAAAGCCCACATTCCAAAGGCATCAGACACGGCTCCCACTCCTTCCCTCTCTGGAGCAGCAGATCCTCCTCACCGGGACAATGCACTTCCAGAGGAATTCCCAGCACCCTCAAAGCCCCCTCCCACCGTGGCCTGCCTTGAGCTCTGACCTTCCTCCTGCTCTTGCACACTCACCCTCACATCCAGACCGGCTTTCCCTCTTCTCCACCACTCCCTCTTGTGCTCAGACTGTCTCATCCATGGATTTGGGAAATGCTGAAGTGTCTCTTTGTCCCCTCTGTCATCCTCACATCCCTTTCCCCTGCTCTCTGCCTGGTCCCCATCACTGCCCTGCGGATGGGCAGGACCAGCTTTAGGCTCAGTCCTACCCCTGCTCACACCCAAATCCTGAATTATTCCACCTAGACCTCTCCCTGGATCCCAGGAATCCTTTTAAAGATCAACCTTCATCCTCTGCTTTCTTTTGCACAATTTAGGGTCTCACTGCCCAGAGCAGCTGTGGCTGCCCCTGGATCCCTGGCAGTGCCCAAGGCCAGGCTGGACATTGGGGCTGGGAGCCCCTGGGACAGTGGCAGGTGTTCCTGCCAGGGCAGGGGTGGCACTGGATGAGCTTTAAAGTCCTTTCCAACCAGAGATTCTATGACTTATTTTTTCAGGGTTTTTTTTCCAGCTGTAGGACTTGGAATTTTTATTTCCACACAAAACCTGAGCTGTGTCCCAGCTAATACCGGCCTAGGTGGAGCATAAACCCTTCCCTTCACGGGCTCAGCTGGGCTTGTGGGACACTGGGACCTAAATTCCTGTTCAAGGCAAGGAGAAGGAAGGGCTCTGAAATGGGACAGTGGTAATCTCCATTCCCTGTAATTCCCAGCTTCCAGCAGGGAGATGAGCAGGGAGGTGGGGTTTGCTGCTGCCATCCACGAACAGAGCCACTGGCAGAAGCAGGGGCTGTGTTATTTCTCTGTCAGTCAGGGGGATGATGGCAGAGTTCAGCTGTGCCTAAAATCCACCCCAAGGCTGTCCAGAAGGGATTTCAGGCTGTTTGTATAAACTGTCCCTTTGGTTTTTAATGCTGGAAATACAAACCAGAGCAAGTCTTGCTCCAGTGCAGGAGTGAATCTGGCTCTTTGTGCTCCCTGACATCCTAATCCTGTTTCCCTGAGCAAACCCAAATTCTTCCAGCCCAAATCCAGGTGCTTCCAGACCTGAGGATGCTCATACCACAGTTCACATCAGGGCTTGGCTTCCCCACAGGGCAGCGACCTCAGGGAAAATCCCCTCTGGATCCTGCAGGCCTGGATTGGGCCAGGGAAAAGCACTCCAGAGGACTCAGCAGTTTAACTCTGGCATAACCCTGCTGAGATCAGCATCTTCTACAAGTCCACAGTGGGAAAATTTCGAGGTGTTTTTCCTCTGGGAGCAGTGCACGGGGCATCCTGGAGAGATGCTGAGAGCACTGGGCAATACTGGATGAGTGACTCCCTCTGGACCACCTGGACTGCAGCCCTGGACAAGCCTGAGCTGCTCTAATTAGAGAGCAAAGCACCAAAGGCTCAGAGGGCAGAGGCACAAGGACGTGGGCTGACACTGCAGGGCTTCATCCTGCATCCCAAACCTCCAGGAGAGGGCATGGAAAACCTGGATAACCTCAGCTGTGCTGCCCAGAGAGAGAATGGCCCAATCCCAGCTCCTCTTCCCCTTCCTCTGAGGCTCCCAGCCCCACACACATCACTGCTTCCCATTCCCTCCTGGGATCCCAGCTCTCCCCTGGGGAATGTTCCCATCACTTGTGCTCATGACAAGGATTTCTGGCTTTTGCCATCACATGGGACAGGGTTTCTGGAGGCTGGGAGGGGCCAGGTCTCTCTGCCAGGAGCACTTGGGGCTCTGGGAATGCTGCAGCTGGCAGGGATGGAGCTGCTTGGCAGGAGGGCACCCCTGAGGAAGGGATCAGCTCCCTGGCCAGGCTCTGGCCCGTGTGCTGGGTGAAGCACAGGAGTCGCAGTGGACAGCAGGACAGTCCCCTCTGCAGCACCAGGGACATGAGAAGCACCCAGAGACCACTAGCAGTTCTCCAGCCTGGCACCAGCAGGGAGAGACCCTCACCCCACATTGGTTTGGGTAGGGATGGAGATCATTGGGAAGGGAAAGGGAAGGGAAGAAGATCCCACCCTCTCCCAGGGAGGAATGGAAGCTGCTCCAGCCACTCCCAGGCCAGCCAGGTGTTCACCAGCCTGTAGGCTGTGACCTATTCCAGAGCTATTCCTATTCCATCCTCCACCCCCATCAGTTAATTCCCTTTAATTAACTGATTAAAGGTAATCAGCTGGAGTGGTGGGAGGAGCACAGGAATTTCTCCTGGGGAGTTTGGGTGCCCATCAAGGACCCTACAAAGGTCCTTGGGGAGCCTCCCTTCCCCACACTCCTCAGTCCCATCGGCTCCATCTGGGTCCTTTTTGAGTCCAAGGGTCCCCTTTGGCACGAGGGGTATGGGAGCCACCCCCAGCCCCACGGAGATGGCCCTGGCACCTGGATAACCCAGCCCCGCTCTGGCACTCAGGGGAGTGCACAGGAGCTCCACATCTCCGTGGGGAAGCAAGGGCTCTAATGAGGGTAATTAGGGTGATTGAGCCCTGGGTAATGGAGCTCCCAGCAGAACCCTCGGTTCCCTGCTCCAACACACCACAAACTGTAATTTTGCATTATAAAACCAGGTAATTTTGCATAATAAACGTGTCACCCACATCCACAGCAGTTCCATTCCTCACCAGGTGCAGGCTCCCTCCCCAAATGGTTTTCAGCCTCTGCTCCAGCCTGAGCGTCCCAGCTGGAGCTGACGTGGAGGACACGATCCGGGGATGGGGACGGGGACACCCTCGGTCCTCCTGGCTGTGGAGCTGTGGGTGGCACAGGGATTGGTGCCAGGGGAAACCCAGGGAGCTGTGACGAGGGCCGTGGGCTGTCACAGGGTGCCAGCTGGGTGCCACCAAGCACATCCCAGGCTGTGCCACGCCAGGAGTGCCATGGGCTGGGTGACACTGGAGCACCACGGGAGCCTCATCTCCCTGCACAAGCTCCTTCCCCTCCGTCTGCCACTGCTGGCACCTGGAGAGGAGCTGTCCAGCTGGGAATGGAGGAGGCTCCCAGCCCTGCCAGAGCTCTGGGATAAGTGCAGGCACGCTGAATTCCGGGGAGCAGAGCAGCTGAACCTTCCCTGGAAGCTCTGGCTCCTCAGGGAGCCCGGGCATGTGCTTCCCCCAGGCCCCTGCATCCTCCTGCCTGGATTACCTCCATCCTGCCCGTGGATCCTCTTCTTCCCACTGCAGCTCGGCCAAGGGGGAGGTGGGAAACTTCCAGGACAGCCAGCTTTGAGGCAGCAGCCCCCACCCAGTGGCAAGGCCTTGCATGGAGGTGATCCAGATGTTTCCCACCACCCCTGCACCGAGGATGGGAGAACCATGAGGGTTCTCCAGCTGTCACCTCCCCCCTGTGACAAAACCCCCGCCCCTGGGATGCTGGCAGGGAAGGGACCAAAAGCCAAGGAGAGAGGAAATCTGTGTGGGCACTCTGGGGTCAGAGGCATGGCTGGAAATCTGTAGTGGAGCAGAGCTGGATCCAGCACCTCAGGGCTGAGCCAGGAGCTGGAATTGCCTGTTCCAGGAGCCAAGGGCAGAGCGGGGCCATGGTCCCCATCATGCTCATGGGGGTGCCAGGTCCCCCAGGATCTAGAGCACCCAGCCAGAGCATCCAGCTGCCTCACGAGCTGAACCCCAAGGTCTTCTCCTGCAACCAAACCCCCAGAGCCTCCCCTGAGCAGCCCCACTCTGCCTCCCAGCATGCCAGTTTGGGCAGAAATGTTGGGATTCCCTCAACATAAAGAAGTGAGAAATCGGCTCTGCCACCACCTTTCCCCTCCCCAGCCTCCTGCTTTTTGGGGGGGGAAGGTGGTGCTGAGCAGGGGAAGGGTGGGGACAGGGGGACAGCATCAGAGCTGTGTCCGTTTGTCACAGCAAGGACTGAGGTGTCCCTCGGTGGACACCCCAAGGTCATGGGCTGGGAGCGTTCGGGATGAGCACAGGACATCCTGCCTGTGCCACCTCCTCGGTGGCACTGCCACCCAGCCAGGGGACAGCAGCCAGCTCCGGGGACCAAAGGGACCCGATCCAAGCATCTGCAGGGGCAATCTGCCAAAATGATGCCCCGAAGGCAGGGAGGAGGGGCTGTCCCTGGGGAAGCCCTGTCCTGCCGGGAGGAAGCACCGCAGGAGTGTGTCCCCTGCCCGGGGGTGCTCACCCTGGGGGGCTCTCCGTGCCTGGGGACCCCCGCAGCTCCCCGGACCCAAATCGTCTGGGAAGCTCCAATCCGGGGAGCTGAGGGCTGGGGCTGGGGGTGGGGGTAGAAGTGTCGTAGGAGGACAGGGCAGGGGGAAAGGTGGAGGGGGCAGCGCTGGCCCGGGACATGCAGGGGTGGGTGCAGGGCGCGACACCGGTGCCGCCATGGGGGTTGATGGGAAGTGCCCACCCTGAGACAGACGAGCCCTGCTCGGTGCCTCAGCACCGCTCCCCCAAATCCTCCCCTGAGCCCCCTGGCCCTGGGGGGGTGGGCACAGACACCCCAAGCCTTCGAGAGACACCCCACCGCAGCTGCTGCAAACTTTCATCCCCCCAAAAACCCACCTGGCCCCGAGCCCACCACCGTCCCCTGACCCTCCGGCCTCTCCACCTTCCCAGGGCGGTGCCCAGGGTGGCCACCTCCTTCCCGGGGCGGGCACCCAGTCCCAGGGTGGGCACCAGTCCCCGGGGTGGGCACCTGGTTCCCCGCCCCGGTGAGCCCAGGGCACCCTCCGCGGTGGCCCAGGGCCTCGGTGCCACCACGTCACCTGCACCCAGCAGCCGCCAGCCGCTCACCTGGTGCCAGCAGCGATCCCGGTGCCGGTGCCGAGGCCGGTGACGATAGTGACACCGAAGGCGATGCTGCTGCCGGTGTCGGTGTCGATGCTGCCGCTGGTGCTGCCGCCGGTGCCGGGGCCGATGAGGACGCCGGTGTCAGTGCCGGTGCCGGTGCCGGGGGTGATGGGGGTGTCGGTGCCGGGGGTGATGCCGGTACCGGTGCCGATGGTGATGCCGGTGTCGGTGTCAGAGGTGATGCCGGTGCCGGGGGTGATGCCGGTGTCGGTGCCGATGGTGATGCCGGTGCCGGAGGTGATGCCGGTGTCGGTGCCG
>VXBQ01002501.1:0-30937 GCA_013400175.1 Phainopepla nitens
GGGGTACCGGCGGCCGCTCTCGGGGGGCTTCCCCAGCCCGCCCGGCTGCGCCCGGGGCGGCTCCTTTTGTTGCGGGTGGGGGGTCCCCACCTGGCCGGGGGCGCGGAGGGTCGTGCCGAGCCTTTCCGCCGCATCCCGGCGAGGCCGGAGCGCTCCGCGGGGCTCCGCGCCGCTCATTGTGCGGGATCCGCGGTGCCTTCGCCGCCGCCCCGTCCCCCGCGAAGGGAACGCGCTCGCCTTTCCTGCCTTCTTACTCATTTTCCCCTCTAACTTTCTCGTGCGGTTTGCTTGGGTTTTGGGTTTTTTGGTGTTTTTTTTTTGTTGTTATTGTTGTTTACTTAATTTTCATTCTTATTTTCGCGTGCGCCGCTAATGTCCCGTAAATATTTTGTGCGCCGGCTACAAACGTTGCAAACAAAGTGTGTCCTGGTAGGAAATCTTTTGTGCTTGCCGTGAAAAGCTATTCTTGCCAGCGCGTTGGCAATAAACCGGGTGAATAACGTGGTGGCGTGTGTTTTTTAAAGACAGTAATTGCCCCGTGAATGCGAATTCCAAAGATGCTTAAACGTTCAATGGGATGCGCGAAGCCCTAAAGAGCAAAACTCCTCGAGCAGGATGTGAATTTCTGGAGAGGGGGAATCCCTTGTGCGGTACGAAATCTTGAAAGGGGATAAGATCTCTCAATGATGCAACTTCTTGCGAAAGAGAACTCCCCTCCCCCTCCTATTGATGCCAAACCATTAAAGGGGGAGGCTCTCCGGGCCCAGCAGCGCAAAGTCTTGAAGGAACCTGAATTTACAATGATAAAAGGGCCAAGGCACTAGCCTTTCACCTTTGGAGGCAATTAGCATCTGGCTTGCTTCACAAATGAACTAAATGTGGGCTTCCCTTTGGTTCCCGGAGCACGCTTAGGCTGGGGGAGTTAACATCATCACTCGGAGCAAATTAACTTGCTTTTTTTGGGGGGGGGATGCCCGGGAGGAGGAGGAGGAGCGCGGGCAGCGTTGGTGCTGCGGGTGTTGCACAGCAGAAGCAGCACACCGAAAACATCTCAAAAAAAACCCAAAAAAACCCAAAAAACCCGCGCACGTGGATGGCCTGCAGCCCCTGGCAGGAATGGGTTTTAAAGCGTGGCGTTTGTGCGAGGCTCGGTGGAAACCGCGGTCCAAATTGCCGGTTAAAACCGGGATGCCGTGAGAGCACGGGCGCGGCTGTCAGAGCTCTCGGCTCCTTCGGGCACGTGGAGTAAAAATCTCCTTCCCCGGCTGGTGTGAGCAGCCCAGCGCGGGCGCTTTCCGGAGTTGCTGCTCCTTGGAGCTCACCATCTTGTTACCTCTTGCCTGGTGTAGTTGTTCCAGTCTCACCGCTGGTTTTGGGGATATCTGGGAGCAGATCTTTGCACAAAGAGCTTGCTCAAATACGGTTTGAAACCAGTGGGTAGCGATGGGACTTACACTTTTTTTTCTAAGAGTATTGCTCTGTGTGTTTTTTGGGGTTTGTTTTTGTTTTTGTTTTTGTTTTTTTTTTATTTAGCTGCATAAAGAAGATTTCTTCTTTGCTTTTGGACCTGATAATACCAGTGCCCCTTCTGGCTGGTCTCAGTGCCACCTCTGAGACACGCTTGAGTTTCAGGGGTGTGTGGATAAAAGGGAAGTGGCTGCTCTTCTGGGGGTTTGTGGAGGTGCCAGGATTTAAAGCACGTGTTAGGGGGAAATAAAACCGCTGCTAGCCATCAAAAAATGGATCTGTGCTCATGTATGAACGTATTTTGTTGCTTTAGCTTTGGTTGTTGTGGAGGGGGTGTGCTTGTGGCTGAACACCGAGGGATTTGGATGTGCCCCAGTCCATTTGGGCTCAGAGTTAAGGGGTGCTCTGAGTGAATCTGGGTGTGTGGAAGGAAAAAAGGAGATCTCAGGCTCAGAGGGCTTCAGCTGGAGGATGCTCATGCTCAGACTCCTTGAGCTTCACAGCTGATGTTTGTCCAGCTCTGCCCAGTATCTCTGAGGGACATCTACACTGGATGCAGCTCTCTCTTCTCGGATATTCTCTTCTTCCTAGAAGGTGTGAGCTCCTCTGGGCTTAAATTCTGGTTGGTGGCGCTTTTTTTGCTGTTTTTTCTGATACCAATGTATCTCCATGGGGGGAGTTCAGGGTGCTGAACTCTTACAACACTCTTACAAAAGGCAGAAGTTTTAAACAATTCTTAATTCTGCTTGAAACAAACATTCCCTGCTTTCACTCTCCCTCCAATTTCAGCAGGCGGGTCAGGTTAAGGTTTCACTGGTACCATCCCTGCAGTCCTCAAACCAAACAAAACCTGATCTTCCAATTTGTGGTGTTCTGTTGGTCATTTTTAAAAAGCTCTGGGTATTTTATTGTTTTTCTTCCCCTCATATTCCCCCATCCCTTCCCCCTGATATTTTTTTTTTTCTTCTGGTGGGTCTGTCCATAGCTAGCTGGAAGGCTCTGTAATGATAGGCCATCTGGAGCCATCCCTCGTGTGCTGAGCAGATTTGCTGAGGGTATTTGAGAAGTTTGGGGCCTTTAGTAGTCTAGAGAGGCAGAATGGAGCTTTTTTTTTTTTTTCCCCATTTCTTAAATGCAAACCCTTTACCCTCTACTTTTTGGCCCAGAAGAAAGTGAAGCTTCCAGATGCAGGGCTGCCATCAGCAGCTGGATGGCAGAAACCTGGGAAGCAAATGTTTTAATTTTCTTTTTGCTGGAGCAGAGACTGCAGGGGAAGGGGGTGTCCAGAAAGAAAGAGGAGCATCCATCAGGCTGGACTGTGGGCATTGTTTGGGGAGGGGGTGGGCACAGCTGGCCCTCACGCTGGCTCTGGCAGATGCAGGCGCCTGGGCTCCTCTTTTTACATCTCTGCTGCAGCATCACCAGGCAATGCACTCAGGAGGGGTTCAGCTACTGCCAGCAGGTCAAAAGTTCAGTGGGACAGAAGCGGGTGCTGCAGGACGTGTTCAGCTTCATGCTGTGTTTTTCCATGGATCTGGGCATGGCAGAGAGCACTTCTGCCTTCTGCGGTGGGTTGGCTTTTTTTTTTCTTTTTCTTTTTTTTTTTTTTTTTCCTCCCCCCTTCCCTTTTAAATGGCTGCCCTGTCAGCCATCTGCTGTACAAAACTTTCGTGCCACTTCAGAAGTGGTCGTTTGGTTGTGTTGGCTTGGTTGTCGTGGCAGATTTCTTGGTGGTTTGTCAAATCACAGGATGGGTAAAGGTTGCAAGGGACCACGGTGGGTCATCTGATCCAAGCTCCCTGCATCACACTAATCTGCACCAGTGAGTTTGTCCTTACCTGCTCCAACAGGAGGAGGTGTGGCTGTGTGGGGCAGGTCGGGTTTTTTTGGTTGTCATTGCCTTGATGGACAGAAAGGATGCTTTTGCCCAGTCAAGTTAGTGCAAGTGATGATAGGGAGTGATTTATTTCCCTCTTCAAGGCTGGACTGTAATGTGGGACAGCTCTTGTGTCAAAGTATCTCCTGGCCTTATGCCCTTCCCCTCTGCAACTGAAATATCCTCCTGGCAGCTGTGGGGATTGTTTGTATCGAAAACATTGGGGGAATATTTAACGTTTTCAACCGTATTTCAGCTCAAGTTGAAAATGCTGGGCAGGAGCCAGTGTGGTGTGGCCACCCAGCTCTTTGGCATGTGCTCTCAGGAGCTGTGGACTCAAACATTTAGGAACTTCTGCCTGGGTAGGTCGAGGGGAGGTGACTTTCATGCTTGAAAATAGTCAGAACATTGTTGTTAACTTAGTTTATTTGGAAAAGGGGGAAAAGCCGCGTTACACAGGGAAAACATAAATCTTTTCCTGTGGTTTTTAAAAGCACCTTTGGGCAAATTGCCTCTGCTGTTAACTTCACTGCAGCTTTAAGATGCTTTTCCTTGCCCCTTCCTAGCACTTCAGGCTCTGGCTCTGCCTTTAGGTACGTTCCTCCCACCCACAGGCAGGGAGGGCACTGCTGCTCTTGCCTACCTTTCTCCTCCTCTAGTGTGGGATGTCCGTGCCAGTTCTTGAACAGGCTCTTTCTGTCAGGAATATTACGTGGCTGTTAGAAACCAGCGGCTGCTGCTGCTCCCCCGGGTCCCCCAGGAGGAGGAAGAGTGTGGAGAGAGCAGAGAACAGGGTTTCTTCTATCTCTGCAAACCAGATACAGCTTTAAAAGAAAAAAAAAATTAATGTGTTAAACAGTGTGTTAGAATTTTAATACTTTGAAAAGAATTTTTCCTAGTGAGGACAGGGTGGCCAAATATGCTCCGACCTCCACTGTCGACCTCCACTGTCGTATCCTGTGAAGCCCTGCTGAAAATTCTCTGTGGATCCCCTTGCTCTGCCCTTTGGGTGTGTCCCTTGTGAGCCATGACACCAAAATGGCACAGCCCTCCTGCTCTGTCAGTGGCTGGTATGGGGTTAATTAGGCAGACAGTAGGGTTTGGTACCCAGGTTCAGCCTTCACCCCTCTGTAGCTACTCGGGTCTGGGGCTGCATTTTTTTTTTTACAGTAGCATTTACAACGTCTACTGGTGCCTCTTCCTGCTCTGTGATAGCTGAGATGGCCAGGTAGGTTCTGATCAGAAGAATTTAAAATCTAGGTAAGATCAATGCAGCAAGAAGATGCTGCAAGCTGATGAAAATGTTGGTGAATTCGTGTAGGTCAGCTGGGTTCATTGAGGGTAGTTCTGAGTTTAAATGCCTTTTCAGTGGCATAGTTCAGTCATTAGGATGTCCATCCCTCCTGCCATTTGCCTGTTCACTGTAGGAAACATTGAAGTGGGAGTGGACAGCGACTGAAGCAACAGCAAACAATAAATCTGCTGACTAAAACTTCCCTCTCACGAGAAGCACCTTGCTTTAGAAAAAACACATTGTCTGAGCAAAGGTAGAGTGAGTGGCAGTGCAGGGAGAGGTGCTGTACAGAGAGTAGACAGGGTTGGAAGGATTGTGGAATTCAGATATCCTGAAAAGGCAGCGTTGGTCCTGTTGTGTGGAGAGACCCTTTATGGAGCAGTGTGTGAATTTGGGTTGTACACTTGGTCACTGTGATGGCTCTGCTTCCCCTGGGCAGCATCAGCTTCCTCAGAGCAGAGGGGGTGAGTTGGGTGTTCCTTGTTTAAAAAAACAAACAAAATCAAGGGCCAATAGTGGTTTTATTGTTCTTTCTACCTGTCCCATGCACTGTTTGGTTCAGCTGCTGCAGTGCCCCGTCCCTCTCCCCATATCTGTTCCAGCCCCACTTCTTACACTGCTGCTCTTCTCTTTTGCTGTCTTATTCTGTTCATAATAGAATCATTAACACTCTACACGTCAGTGTTGGGCTCTAGAGTTCATTGAGATTAATGGAGGGGGAGGCAGGGAGATACTTCTCAGAGCTGTTGTTTCAAGTGGTCTGCAAATTGGAAAGCAGTTTCCATTTCAAATGCAGGTCACATCTTTCCCAACTGTGGATCTTAAACTTTTACACAAGTGTTTACATTTTATGTAATGAAACTCTAGTGTAATTGGATACAAAAAAAAAAAAAGAAACAAAACACAAAAATAAAACAGAAGAAAGGAATAGGTAGTTCAGGAAGCTGATACATGAGTTAAAACGTTATCTTAAGCCTGTGAAAAGAAACAAGTAGTGACTGCACGAAGCCAAAGGGTGTCTGAACAATGGATAAGGAAGGTTATTTTGACAGCAACATTTTGAATGGATCTGAGTTAGGTGACAGGGGAGTTGGGGAATGACTGTAGCAGTTGAAGGCAGAAGGGAAGGAGGAACACGATAAGAATTTCAGAGATTTGATGGAGCACATGGAGCCTGATATTACAGATTTTATGTGATGTGAGTATAGGCAATTCTTGTGCTGGCACAGCTGACACTGAAAATCATGCCTGGTGTTAGCTGAAGCGTTTGTGTACCCACAAGTTTAACAGTTTAAGCTGAGTTTATTTTAAGACCGATTTAAAATAATCAGGTGCAAGTCTTTCTCCGCTAGAAAAAAAAAATAGTTTGTGTAGGAGCTTAAATATGACTTTGCAGTTTGCTTTGTTTAAGAAGACCCAAGTACCACAAACAAACCGGTGCCAATTCAATCAGCCCATTTAAACTTCTGCACAGCACATCTAAATCAGGCCTCAAAAGTTTTTCCTTGTGGAATTTGCTCTAACCAAACCAGCTGAAAGTAACACCTTTAAAGTGTTGCAGCTTTATATGTAGACCTGCTTAACTGTGGTCTTTCTCTCCCAGTGCATAATGCCGGCAGAGCTGTGCCATTCTGCCCCTGGCATCTGTTAAGTGCCTGCATGAAGGGTGAAGAATTAACTTTTGTAATGGCAATGGATGCTTTCATAGACTTCTTTCAGGCAAAAATCTCCTCAAGAAAAGGGCTATGGGTAGAAATGACAACAGCCAAGGAGTTAAAATTCCCGAATTAGAAGTTTATCGTGTAAACATTATTGTAGGTATGTATGAATTTTTTAAAAAAAAAAATTTTCCCCCCCCTCCTCGTTACCAGAAGCAACAGCATCTGCTGTGGTGGTGGGAACAATGCAGCCTAGTGATTCCTCCTTCCTTACAGTAAAGAATCCTGTTAAACACACAAGGCTGTGCCTCAGAGTGTATCCTTTCAGCAGGCTTGTTCCTTTTAATGGGTGCCCATTCCTGGGGTCTCCATTGTTTCACCAACAATAGCACTAGGGGCAGCTGATTTGGTTGACAGAAAATGCGTTAATTTAACAGATCTATTCCCTTTAGCCGGTCTCCTTCCTATTGTGCCCCAGTTCTCCCCCAGTTCCTGGGGAGGAGGGCCTCGAGAGCAGGGTCTGTTAGGTGGAAGGCTCCTGCAATTAGGAGAGGTTTGCAGCCTTTTGTGTGGGGAACAGAAAACAGCTGATGGGGAAAAGTGGTGAGAGTGCAGTTTGCTTGCTGCCAGAACACTCATTTTTCTGCTTTTTGGGGGGGGCTTTACAAGGGGTGGGAGAATTACTCGACACTGATGGCAGTCAAGGTCTTAGCTTTGCTCAGAGGTGGTCTTGCAGCCTAACGTGGCAACTCCTTTCAGCACTGGCTCAGCTTCTTGACAAACTCTTTATATATACTATAAATGCTTAGCTAAAGCACCAGCTTCCCACTGAAAAAGCAAAGCTGCTGGTATCATCCGGGCTAGGACTGCAGAGAGCTGGCTGGGGAAGGCAGTATGTACAGTTAACACCAAATTATTTGAAACATGAGGGGCATAATGGTCCTCAGGGACCCCTACCCTGGGCTAGGCCACGGGTTAAATGTAGTTTTTGGACTGGTCTGATTTAAACAGTGCAGGCTCTTCACCCTTGGGCGCACTTACACTGGTTCAGCTCTTCCCTGGAGTAACTTTTCTTGGTTCAGGAAGGGAGGGAGGTGTCTTTGTTGGTTTTTGCATCAGCGTGGTCAGGCTGACAGGTTCAGCCTGGTGGGAAGGAGGGCACATGCACTGCTGAGGGGGCAGTGAAACACGAAGCTCTTCTGCTCTTGGGGGCTGCCAGCTGCCAGGAAGATCTTGGCTGCCAGAAAGAAGATCTTGCTCCCTTTCAAGCCCTCGCTTCAGCCACGCTTCTGACTCTGTGGTTTGTCCCTTTCCTGGCACCATCCCAGATGCTCACTGGGTCCTGGCTGGGTTTTTTGAGGGGGTTGTAGTTGTGTGGTGGGAGCAGGATCTCCATTTATTGGGGTTGTAGTTGTGTGGTGGGAACAGGACCTCCTTTTTGTGGGGTTTGTAGTTGTGTGGTGGGAGCAGGACCTCCTTTTTGTGGTGTTTGTAGTTGTGTGGTGGGAGCAGGACCTCCTTTTTGGTGGTTGCAAGCTGCCAGGTCAATCCGCTGTGGCTCTTGAAACTCTATCTGTAGTTTAGTTCTGGTTGCTGGGGATGATGATGTAAAAGGGGCTCTGGAGGGTCTTTTTCCTCCTCTTTGGTAAAGCCATTAATTCTCTGGCTCTTTCTCTCCAGCTAAGCCTGCTGTAGAGGGGCCAGAGCTTTGTATGGCCAAAGAGTTGGAAGGCAGACCTAGTATTCTCCTTTCTGGTGAGCCCTGTATGTAGGAAGTTGTGTGGCAGGAAAAATATTTATGTATCCAGAACACAAGGCAAAGAGGGTTGTGGTTGGAGGTTTTTGTTTTTTTTCTTGCTTGTTTTTTGTTTGTTTGTTTGTTTTAGGAGGCAAAGGGTGAGAGTTCACTTAAGAAGCTTGACTCTTAATAGAGCTTGTCATTGTTGCTAATATAAAACAAATGATGAGCATGGGAGAGGAGTCGAAGGCTCCCTCTTCTGGTGTTCTGGGAAGGTTCAAATACTGAAAAATAAGCAAGGAAAAAGACCCCTTCCGTGCTTTCTTGTGGTATTTTGTGACCTCACTTAGGCTGAACCCTACCTGGCCCACCACATGGGTCTCTTCATGTCCCCTGAATACACAATCTTAAGGGCTCTCTGTGGAAGTGAAATGCATTTTCAAATGCAAAATATGTTGCACTTGTAAGTAGAAGCGAGTCCTGAAGGGTTCCCAATCTGAGCCTGGAAAATGGCAGCCCTGCATGTCCCTGCATGTGACATTTCTCAGTTCTTCCCTTTGCTTCTCCTCTTTACTGCACCCTCCTCTGGCAAAGATAATGTTGTGTCTGTGTGTTTCCCAGGCCACACGTGTGCACTGGCATGTGAACATGTTTGGGATGGTTGGAGTGGCCAAGTATGCTGAGCACTCCCTCTAGGAGAGCGTGTCCAAGGCTCCGGCACTCCTCTTGCTTTAGCTCGAGTCAGACCAGAATTCAAAACTTATTAGTGGTTGATTGATGGAGAAATGTGCTCAAGGAGTAGTACTTTGTTGGGAATTTTAGATCAATTCTCTGAAAACCATTATATGAAGTGTAGTAGAAATTAATAGTATTTCAGAGCATTAGAGAAGAGACTTTTTTTTTTTCTTTAATTTGTTTTTTTTCCTCACTGGAGAGCTGGCCATCACGTGGCTATTTTTCCCTGTGTTGTTAGTGTGGACTCATGAGCAGTGCCTGGTGGAACCTGAGGACATCAATTCTCAAGCTGCCTTCCCTCAGCAGCTCCTGCCACCGTCACGGCCGGCAGTAAAACTGCTCGCCCGGATTAAAAACCGCAACACTTCTTCCTTTAAAGTGAGCTGTGCCTCAGCAGAAGCAGTTCCCCCAGCCAGCTCCCTCCACAGCCCCACAAAAGGGTTGTACCAGCACGACTGAAGCAGTGGCACGGGAATGGAAACAGGCAGCGGGGAGGGGAAGGGCTTTTTATAGCTGACACTTCTGCTGAAAGAACCGCTTATCGCACTGCAGCCCTGGGTAGCAGGTGGAGTGAGCCTGCACAGGTAACAAGAGGTCATGCAGCAGTGAGGGCACCTGGGCAAGAAACTTCATCAGTGAGACCCTCCCTGAAAGGGTTTTGGGCTATATCAAGCCTTGCTGCGCTTCTTTTTTCAAGTGAATGCTCTGGTTAGGAAAGTTTTAATTTGGAGTTAGATGGTGAGCCTTTGAATTGTTCGTTCCCGAACGCGCAGCTGAAATCAGTTAAACTTGGCTGTAGCTGAGAGTCTTGCACAAAATCAGAGTAGTGCAAAACTCTTTTTGAGAATTTCAGGCTTTCTTTAAAAAAAATCCCAACCAACCAAACAAAAATTTCCCGATAAAAAGGTTTTTCTGTGGCTCTGGTCACCCAACAATGCAGATATCTATCCATCAGGATTTGTTTGCCTGTGCTGAAGAGGCTGGAGCAGCTTGCCTTGTCGGACAGGGCAGCCATGTAGAATAAACAGGGAATAGCAGTCTCAGTTTCCTTTCTTTCAGCCTGATGCAAGGTGCTGAGGCACTGAAGACTATCTTGCCCTTAAGATAATTGTGAGTTGGAGAGGATCAAAGGGCTTGAGGGTTTTTTTTTTTGGTTGAAAGGGGATTTTCTCCATGGACAGCTGCAGTAGTGCATTAGTAGTGCAATGGATTATCTTTCCATGATCTGTAGGATCTCAACCAGCTATCGAGGGGCCCCACTGAAGGCTGCTGCTTGGGGGAGGCAGAGTGAAAGTCTCCTCTAGCAGGGAGACCCGTGATGCCTGGGAGCTCGGACCACTTGACTCCCCCTGCCCCAGCAGGGTGGGTGGTGCTGGATATTCTTAGACTGCAGATAGTGCTGGGAGCATGAGGAGAGGGAGCCCAGCTCTCAGTCATGACTAACTGCAGCTGATGCCCTGCATCCACCCTGCTCTCCCGTGGAAGTGCTTTGTAAGGAATGCCAGCAGCGAGCTGATTCCAGCTGCTGTGGCATCCCCTAAAGGGCAGCGTGTAATTTGGGAGGGTGTTGCGAGTCCCTCGGTGGAACAAACTGCTCTCTGTAGTAAACATCTGACCTGCCAAATGCCCGGACTTGGTCATTTTGGGACCTTTTGGACGATGGCTGATCTGCAAATAGCTGTGGCATGGAGAGGGTGTCCCTGCACACGCCTGGATGGGTATCTGTGTCCTTGCTCTGCGCTTTTTGCTGCGGGGAGGCAGCACATCTGGCCTGGTGTTCAACACTATATTAATAGTGTTCAAAAGTTATAGAACATTTAAAATCCATTAGCTAAAATCCAGATAATTTCAACAGGCATAAACTGTAAGCACCTACTTTTCAGAGAATTTGTGCTTTCAAGCTGTCCTAATGTTACAAAATTTTAAAAAAAGCTGTAATTGTTGGAGGAGAGGGTGATGATACACTGCTGATTGTGTACTGTCAAGTGTCCCTGAAGGCAAAGTTCATAAATGTTAGCATCTTTAGGACTTCCATCCACTCCCCGCCCCCCCCCAAAAAATGCCAGGGACATAGGGACATCAAAGCAAGATATTGNCCCCTTACCCCTAAAATGCTAGGGACATCAAAGCAAGATATTGTAGAGGTGACAGATGTGATGTTATCTGAATTGCTAGAAAAATTGTGTTGAGAATGTAAAAATCTTTACAAGATGCAGCTATGTCATCTTTACATTGCTATGTTTTTGTATGAATTGTTAGGATATAAGATGATAATAAGCACTTACTAATTTAAAATCTAATCTGAACACAATATCTTGATCCCAAAAGCTAGGTGGATGCTGCATCCAATTTCCTTTGCTTTTTGTTCCAAAGTTCTTGAAATGAGAGCAGTATATTATGATGTGTAAAACATCTGATCACAGCAGATTACCTAATGCTAGCAGAAGCAGAAAATGGGGTTTTTTTTTCTGTTTTGGGGGCTTTTCAACACTTGTATTGTGCTTAGGGGCAAGAATGAATACGATTTGGAAAAGGGCACTCTTCTNGGCTTGGTGCTATCAGAGGTGGAGATCAGGTCATGCTGTGCCTCCCTGACCCGGTTTCAGGGCCGAGGGACAAGGGGGCTGGAATGTGGGGGGCGGCAGAGCTGTCGAGGAATGCGGGTCCCCAGGTGGCCGCTTGTGCTCGAGTTGGGCTCGAATTGCATCTGTGCTGGTTAATGAGTGCTGGGGCAGCCCTGCCCTGCCAGCTCCTCCTGTGCACACCCCCTCAGGTACCGAGTGGGCTGCCAGCAAGAGAGGGGTGACAATCGAATCTTGGCAGGCGTTAAACTCACAGCACTCTTAGCATTTTCTGTTAACTTTTATGATGGAAGCTTTGTGGCTTTTTGGTTGGTTGGGGTTTTTTTGGGACTAGTGAAACCCAAGCTGGGATGAGCCCAGCTTTGGATTTCAGGGCTGAGGTTTTTTTTGGGGACAGGCAGTTAGAAAGACTTGTCTTTATTTGTAAGCAGGACTGGTTTCAGAATTTAAGGGCCGCCATATGATGTTGTGCTGTTTTCCTCGGAGCAGAAACTACAGTTTATAATCATTGCCTAGTCCTTAGCCAGTTGGCAGGAAGACTGCTGTGAAGGGATTGATTATTAGTGGATGCTTCATTGTGCTGTCCAAGCCTTTCTTGATCTAACCAGTTTCCTTCAGTTGGAATGGCTGCAGTCAGCAGAGAGAAGAGAGGGAGATGTGTCTCTTCCTTCTCAGCAGCGCTGTTTCTTGTTCATGGGATACACTCAGGATAAGAAGGGTCAACAAAAAGTGTCAACACTTGAGCATTCTCATAGAAAGCCAGCTGGCTGGCTGGCTGCTGGGGAACGCTCGAAGTTTTGCTGCTTCCTCCTGTGATTCTCTCAGTGTTTGTTTTTGGAGCGGTGACTTAAAACTGGTGCTGTTTGGTGTGAGCATCCTGGAGGCTCCGCCCTTTGCCTGGGAGAGGCACTGACGGAGTGGAAACACCATCGGGAAGGTGTCTAGAGCTCAGAAACGCTGAGACACGCTGGCAGCTGTGGCAATTGGAGAGGAGTTAGCGCTTAAACTGCAGTGAGGACACGCACAAGTGCAGAGGCAGCAGCCCAGGCTGGAGCTCGGGCAGCAACATCTGCCAGGCTCCCTGGATAGAAGCTGGGATGGTTTGGTCGTGCTGAACCACATCCTGCTGCAGCTCCTCTGATAAACCTGGGCTGGCTAATTAAAAGTTAGGATGGGTGCAGCTGTGCACAAAGCAGCCGTGCTGTAGCGGAGAAGCTGGTGCTGCTGTTTGGGAAAGGGAGTTTGAGCTGGGTCTGAGCAGGAGCGGTTTGTGAGGAAGGGACCAAAGCAGGAGGTGTGTGTCAGGCTCAGGCTGGGCTCAGTCACCCTGCTGTGCTTAGGCTGAGCAGTAGCAGTTGGAAGAGAACAGCTGAGCTAATGTTTAAAACGTGGAGGGATGGGAGACAACACACCAGGTCTTGGAAGTGCCGTCCTAACCCTCTGCTTTCCTCCCCCACTCCCAAAGCCCCTCCTGGGCTGTGTGGAAGTGTCCCAGTTCTTGCAGCTGTGTTGGTTGTAATGGGTCATTTAGTCCTGAAATCCCTGTTTAAAAGGGGCAAGTCCTTGCCTCGTGTGACAGCTGCCGCCTTGCACTTTTCCCCAGGCTGGAAATAACTGCATATGACACAGGAGCAGAGCGTGGCATGGGGGAGGGAGGAAGGTTTCTGGCTTCCTCTTGGTGCTGTGATGGCTTTGCTGTGTGCCTCTTCTCCCATGTGGACCATAGCAGAGCCGTGCCCCACATATTTAGCAGCTCTCTCAGCTGGCAGTGCCCGGGCAGTACTCTGAACAGCCTGGCACTCTCCAGGCTCTGTAGGCTGGAGTCTTCCCCTGCATCTGGGAGCAGGACAGCAGCAGTGTGAGGTGGTGGTGGTGATGCAGGATGCCTGCCTGGAGCATCAGGGAGCCTCTCTGGAACAACTCTCAGTGTGCCTGCCCGTCTGGAAGGGCGAGCCTCGCTGCTCTGTGCAGAGGCAGAGACAAGGAGAGGGAAGGTGGGAATGTTTCCCTGCTCCCCTCTTCAAAATCCAGAGCCTTGAGCCCATGGAAACCTGCCCAGCTTTTCCTTCTAGCTGAAGGGCTGTCTCCTGATTGGAATGACAGCTTTGAACTGGAAGACATTATTTCATTAGCGTGCTAATCAGATACAGAGATTACCTGATTGGCTACTTAATAATTAAATGAAGTTGCCTGTAATTCTTTGAGCACACACAGAACTAATTAAATTAACCCTTCACTGCCCTGCATGCCTGGGATGCACTTGTGTGAAATGGAGAGGGCAGCTTCCCCAATGTGGGGAGTGTGATCAGAAGGGGGTGGTGGCCATGAAGTGGCCACTGCAGGACTGCCAGAGTGGTCTTATCAGGAGCCTGGAGAGGAGAAGATGATGCACTCTTATGCCCTTTCACTTTAGTTTGGCACACCTGGTATGTGACCAGTGAGTCTGGCAATGGGCTACCAACAGAGCCAAAATAATGCCCTGGGCTCGTGGAGTTGATGCTAAAGCATGTGCAGTAACCCAGCCCATGGCTCAGGATCACCTGGGGAAAAGCAGAGAGCAGGAAAACCTGCACCTGACAGCTCTTGAGGAGAAGCAGTCAAACAGAGACCAGAAGATGTTCTCCTGTACTTTTGAAGCATTATTCTTCCCTATCCTCACTGGCACAAAGGCACACGCCTGGTTCTTCCCTTGCACTTGGCAGGATCCCACCAATTAAACTTCTTGTTGGCCACCTATTTCTCTCTCCTCCTGCAGTGTCTGCATTAGGATCTGCACTTTGCACATGCTCACAAGGATATTTCCAACGGTTTGAGGAGGACACAGAAGTCACATCAATGCCATAACTTTCTTTTATTATAGATTGAGAGAAAAAAAAAAGTGAAAAGAGTAATAAACAGAAAGTTTCCTTGTGTTTTCCAGCCCCAGTGCTATGCCTAAGCTTTCAGCTTCTGTAATGCTAGAGGAGTGGCAGTCTGAAATTTATAGTGAAAGACTGATTTTTATAATGTGTGAGAGAATTGTTACCGTGTTGAAGATACTCTGTGTTTGATCATTTCATTGCTAGGGTGAGGAGTTAGCATCTATAATTTTTTTGTATCCATTTTTAGTGCTAAGCACTGGGTTGAGGCAACAGAAAAGCTACCTTATAATAATCCAACTCTCTCCCCTTGCTGCTGCCACTGTCTCCTTCTAGACTTTGCCCATACATGTTAAAATGAAACTGTCAAATTAAGCACATTTCACTGTCATCCAGAGCTAAACTTGGCAGAGAAGAGCCCTTGGACCTTCTGGCCTAAGTTAACCACGGCTGTCTTCAGCTACCCCAGTAAGGAATTGCTGTGGCACGCAGAACAGCTTTCCCACTCCCCATGGTCCATGTTGCTGACTCTGTACTCTTTTTCCCCGAAGATTGGTTGTAGCAGCAGTGTCCTTGGAGCCAGCAGAGGGATAAATATCTTGAGCCACTGCTTTGTCTTTAAAATCTGGCTTCCACATGACAGGCAGCCCAAAATGCTTTCGAAAACAGGTCAGGAGACAGAGGAAAACAGGGAGGATGGGAAACAAAAGGGCAGCTTTCAGGGTAATTAGATGGTTTCAGTGCTCCTTCTGGCAGGGAGCATTGGCTGGTGAGACATGACCCCCTGTGCTGACTCTCTACAGCTGTGGGTGTGCTGGCAGGGTTTGAAGGACGAGCAGAGAGAACAGCCAGCGAGCCTTGGGATCCAAGGACAGCCAGGTCCTTGTGTCCCTACTGATCCCTGAGATTTAGCATCTCCACTTCCAAGCCCTTGGATCTGCTCTCCCCACAAGCCAGCCTTTGCTGTCCTTCCTCCCACTCCCCTCTGCCATCCTGGGTCAGCCCCAGGGCTGTGTTCCCAGCCGGGGTCTCTGAGAAGGTGCTTGCTCCCATTTTATCAGTCTTTAAAAAGTGTGGCTTTGGGGGAGGCAGGGAAAGTGGGTGCAATGCATGCAAGGTCGAGCTGGAGCCCAGACACAGAAGGCAGTTAGGTTTCAGTGTTGCTAATTTTTGATGGTGTCCTGTTGAAAAAGGGCAGTTTGCAAGGCTGGCAGATCTGTGTCTGGCCTGTTGCTGCAGTAGAAAGCTGTTTTCAGAGATTTCTGAAACAAAGGATGTTCCAGTGTGTGGTGGAAGTGGCCATTTAAAATGCATCTGACCACGAAGATGCTGCCTGCCAGCAATTTTGATATCAGAGCTTGTGGGACTCACTCCTGTGGGCAAAATCGTGCTCTGTCAGACAGAGCCTGAATGCTGGAGATTGGGTTTGGGAGAGGCTTTTTACCTCTTGTGTCCTCCTCTTTGTTTTTGTTTATGGGTTTACAAAGTCAGATTAGCATTTCAATGTTGGAGGCAAAGCCCTTGGGCAGTGGTGGAAGGCAGCCCGGTTCAGCCGGTTTGGGATTACTGCTCCTTTCCCAGCAGCCTGCCTTCCTTCCTTCTTTGCTTCCCAGCTCCATGGGGAGCAAAGCCCGAGGCTTCTTCCTCTGGGAATGCACCCAGGCTGCAGCTACCCCTCCAGCGAGTCTGAAGGTAGATGGGCAGTGTCACCGGGAAGGGTAATTAGCCTTCTTTTCAGGCAAGGATAATTGTTTTGTTATTTCGAACGGTAGCACAAGTTCTGGGGGAATGAAAAAAAAAATAACCCCCCAAGAGCTCTCAATCCAGAAGCTGTTCACTTTTTCTGGTTGTAACTGCTGGTCTGATAGGTGTTGCCACAATCTTGGCTTTGCTTTAATCCTGGGAATCTCAGAATCCAGAGTCTTATTACTTTAGTAAAACAGTGTATTGAATAAATGAGAAGTCCATGCCCCTTTCCTCTCCCTGTCAGGCATAATGCTGTACTCAGTCACACTGCTGCAAATTTAGGGCAAGTCCAGTGGGTTCAAGTCAATGTCCTCCAGACTCATGTTTTAATTGTAGTGTCTCTTCTGAAAGCAAAATTTTCACTTTGGGCTGTTCCATGTTTGTTCACCAGAGCTGGCTGCTGCTCCATGCAGTGCCCAATCCATATACTGAGAAATGCAGTGCATGGAACAGGCTTAGGTGCTTCTGCAGTGCAACACTCTTGCATGTGCTGGAGCTTGCAAACTTACTCTTCACACAAGAAACTTAGAGAGGAGGTAGCTTAAGCATAAGAACTTATTTGTGTTTATTGCTTCTTTACTCTGAAGAAAATGTGAAATGTTTGAAATGTTCCCCCAGTTTGGTTAAATCGTTCCTGTGGCTTTTCTCCCCACGTGCAAAGATGGCACTGTATTCTTTGTTGGAAGACTTAAAAAATCTCAGCTTGTAGCTATTAACGAAAAGTGCTCTGAGTCTGTGTAAAAAAAAAAAAATCTTTAGGTTTGTTCCACCTTCTCAGGTGCCTGAAGTCGAGTTCTGATTTCTTCTGTTCTGGTCTATTTTATAACTTTGTGCTGCCTTACTTATGCTAGGACACTGTGCACACACCTTCTTTCCTCACTCCCCTGCACGTTGCTGTTTGTCTGCTGTCTGGGAGGGGAGTCGTTGAGGGTGCCAATATGTTAAGCTGTTGAGAGAATGGGGAGAGATGAGATGAAGGTATTGTTATGCTGGAAGGTGTTAATTGGTGCTATCAGCCACTTGTTTGATTTCTAGACAATTACAGCAGTCCTTGAAGTTGTGTCTGAGCCAAGCAAATGGCAGGGGCTCTGCAAGTCCCCCATATTTTTTTTTTTCTTTTTTTTTTTTTGGAGTGCTTATTTCCCCACTGCCACTCACAAAAATTAGCAGGGCTCTCCCTACACACTTGAGCAGAGAGGATGTGCCTGGATGTTGGGGAGCTGGCTGGGTGTACTGCACAGAACTTACCACACTGCTTGTGAGCCCTGGCCTGGCACAGGATGGAGAGGAGATTGTGAATGGTGTGGGGATATTTCTGGGTTCTTTAGAAGCAGAGGAACTCGTGTACTTGGGTGATGTTTCCTCCTTTGGAGGCAGATGCTTGATATTATTTATCCTGTAGGGCCAACACCCAGCTGCCAAATAGAACCTCTTATTTGTAGTCCAGGATTTCTGTCCAGAGGGAGGACAGGTGAGAGTTTCCATCCCTCCCCTTGTAGCAGGGACAAGATCTGCAGCAGGAGAGTGGCTGGCTCCTCTGCAGCCAGAGGAGAAATCCTCTCCACAGCTGCCCTTTCTGCTATAGCTGGGAAGTAAGGAACCATCCTGAGTTCCCTGATTTATTTTTCTGCTTTTTTCCTGGATGCAGTAAGAAGTGGGATGGGGAGTAGCACCTGCAGGAGTTTGGAGACAGGGTGCATTAATGCCTCCCTCTTCCATCCAAAGGTTCAAGGTACATTGAACGTTACCATAACTTTGTGAGACCTCTTGGCATACAGAGGGACATGAACCCAGCCCCAGGTGCCTGCTCCTGACATCCCTTTGGTCAGGGTGGGTGGAGAATTGCCACCGTGGTGTCCCTCCCTGGTGCCATGGCTTTGCTTGCTGCTTTTCCTGAGTGTTCATGCTGTGCACCTGGTTTTGTGCTGTTATACATGGAAAAAGGAGAGAGACAAGGCAGCTGAACAGAGAGGTGATGCTGAGAGCTTGAAGGTGTAAATGACCAATGAGGACCATTTTGAGAGGAAAGTCAGTCAAGACTTGATTTCAGAAAGGACTGATAAGGAAACCTCAATGTAGAATCACAGAAATGTACGGTCAGAGTGGACCTCTGGAAGTCTCTTATCCAACTTCTTTGTTGGATTCAGGCTGTCACCAACATTAGATCAGGTTAACCATGGTCTGAAGAGTATTTAATTTCTCTGTTCTTCTCTATTCCCTGAATGTTTTTTCTCTGTTCCTTTCCCTTTTCCCATTCCCTTGAAAGAGACCAGAACTGTGAAAAGAGTTAAGAGATTATTTAGCAATGCATGGTCTAAAACTGCTGAAATTCAGCTCGGGCAAAAGGAGAGCTTTTGGTTCCAAAGCAGGGATACACCTTTTGCTAGTGTTTTTTGTTTGTTTGTTTGTTTGTTTGTTTGTTTGTTTTTTTTTTTTTTTTTTTTTTTTTTTTTTTTTTTTTTTTTTTTTTTGAAACTCCATTTGAACTGTGACTGACAGTAAGTCAGGGTTGGAAACTGCCGGTTCTTTTTTTTTTTTTTTCATTCTGCAGGGAATAGTTTGCCTTTGAGGGATGGTTGTTGCTTGTGCAGGAATACCTTACTTCAGGAGTCATTATGCAGGCACTCAGTGGGACCTGTGGGTAAGCACCACACTGAAATAGCAGCTGTTGCCTTCAGAGAAATGCCTTAGGCCAGACAGGAAGATTTTTATTTGCTTTATTGTTGAGAACAGATAGCCAAGAGTTCTGGCCTTTGGTCTTTTAATACAGAGCTTGTTTTCATCCACTCCTACATGCCTGAAATCTGTGTGATTATCTAGTCTCTAAATCCCTATCAGCACCTTCACAGGTGTTCCAGTGCAACTCTTTCTGGGGCTACATTGAAACAGGTCAGGCAGCTGGTCTGGACAGTGGATAAAAAAAACCTAAAACACCTCAACTCCCATTCCCTCCAGTTATTTTTTGCCTGGATTAGTTTCATGAGCTGGCTTGCAGAGTGGCCTGGCAAATAGTTGTGCCAGCCATGCCGTGGTATGGAGTTTGGATGAGCAGTGGGGATGAGCAAAGGGGCAAGAATAATTTAGTGTTCAAAGTGGACTGTCATGTCAGGCTGATCATGCAGGCATTTCTCACTGCCAGTGGAAAGAAATTGAACTTTGAGAGATGAGAGGAGTCTATTTTAGAATGACATGAATCACTCTGAAGGTGTTTCACTCTTTTCTCCATGGATGATGATGGGGAACTGAGTGCGCCAGCTCTGACAAGACATCAAACTTAAACCTCACTTTTGGACTCTTAGTTTTTAATAATGAAAGTATTGGGATGCCTGATTATTGTTCATAATGCTTCACCTTCAGTGCTGTTGTAAATATAGAAAATGTCACCAGCTGGAAGCAGAATCCCAAACTTCCTAACAGGGCAGTTGTGAGCAATAGTGATGCCATGAATGTCCAGCTGCTAACCATATAAGTGGTTGAAGAGCTAAATATTAGCTCTGGGGGAAAAAAAAAAAATCCACTTTTAACCACTCTCCATTGCCTTACCTTTGGGTAAGGCTGCCCAGAAAATGGCAGTGTTCCTGCACACTTTGCAGCATTTCTGTCCTGCAGCGCTGCCTTCAAAGACCAATATTTATTTATTTATTAGGCCTGCTAATGTAATTTGTATTTGATCTCAAGTGGTGGTGACGGTAGAGAGCGTGCCTGCTTCAAATCACCACTGTGACATGATAGTGAGGGGTTTGTTGTATATTATTAGTGGGTTTTTTTGCGTGTTGAAACCGATGCTAAATGATTACAAATTCAGTTACTTGACAGGAAACACGGCAACCCTTAATTCAGAGCCTTGTACCTGTAGATGATGATTGGTTTTAATTACAGGGTGGTATGCTTTTTCCATGGGCTTGCTCTGCAGGGTGGGTGGTGCTGAGAGCACACACCAGGGCTGTGCACTGAAGGAAGCTGCTGGCTGTGTGGTTCTCACCTCGTTTGCTAAAGAAGCTCGGCAGCGTGCAGGGTATGAGAGATGGAGGCTGCCACAGGAAAATGAAGGATGCCTGTTGGTTACATGAGGGTGTAGGGCTACATCTCTCTAGCCAGAGGCAAGGCAGATGTGGGGTCCACAGCTTTCCCCTCTTCTGCCCTAAGAGGTGACAGCTCCTTCTCATCCACCAGTTCAACTTTGTGGGGCTGTGCTTGTGCAGGGACAAGAGGGAACAATCTGGGTTTCAGAAGCTAAATTTTAGAGGGTTTTTGGTTCGTTTTTCTTTTTCAACTGAAATTTCTTTGGTTGTCTGGCTTACAATAAAGCCCTAAAATGAGTGGAATAGGAGTAGGAACAGAGGAATAAGGATGGGGTTTTCCAGCTGAAACCCACTGATGCTAACTTGCATTTTCATCCTCAGCACTCATTTTTTGCAGGCTTACAACTCTGGATGAGTTGCTTATGCCTCATTTCTCACAAGAAACCTTCATTTACCTGGCTGGGTAGTGGTGCTCTTCCCCCAGAGCAGCTCAGGAGATGTGCCTCTCCTCAGCTGTGGAAACAAAATGCTTCACAAACTCTTGTGGGAGCTGGGAAAGAGCTCAGGTGAAGCCGAGGGAGACTGGCATAAGTTACTGGATCGGGTGAAGCTCAGAGGGCAAAGGCTCCTTCACCCACCATTTGTGCTCCAGAGCTCCAGCTTGGGCCCTGGCTCCTCCCATGTGTCTCCACTCCCAGCAGCTGGTCATCCAGGTGATCCAGACAAGGACGTGTTTTTCATTTGCTGAGTTAGCCAGCTGAGGAGCACCCATGGTCACCGGCCAGTACAGGGAACCAAAACAGGGATTTGTGTTAAAAATGGCAGAGTTGAGTTTATGTCAGCACTACCCTGGCATTTCTGGTTCAGCCTGAAGCACCTTAACTGTATTGCCCAACTTCAGCTTTAGCAAGTGTTGGATGCTTGGTGGTGAAGTTGGAATTGGGAGCAGTGCTGCAGGGAAGAGCCAGCCTCTGTCACAGCTTCTCTGGGTGGCCTTGGATAAGGCACCACGCTCCTCCTTGCTTTCCCTGCCTCTGGGGAGCATGGCTGCCTACCCACCATCTCCCAGCCCTGGGAAAAATAACAGTTAAGTCTCTGTTGTGTTTTAAATGCTGCCATGAAAATGCCAGGGATGGGGCTCTTTTTGGGGGGATTCTTTTTGGGGGTGGAGGGGGACAATCTCAAATAGAGGTGCAGCCATTGGATGGTTAAATAGAGAGGCGAATTTTGCTGGTGTGGATCAATTTTTCCCCCCACCAATTTCTCATTTGTCAAATCAGATTAAAAATCATTAACTTGTAAATAGATTGAGAAAAGAGTTAATGCTTATTGGATTGAGATGCTGTGTGGAGGCCACCACAGAAAAAGGTCTGTGAAGCGATTAATAGCTTATTTGGTGGCCAGGCTCGGAAGCAATGTAGCAAATTAGGCATAGGGATACATAAAGAACAAGAAGGATAAAAATCAATATTGAACAGCTGTCTTTACTTCCTAGTCTCACACTCCCATGTACTGAATGAAGCGTAATGGAGATGTGATTACTCATTTTATGACTATTGTAAAGGGTTTGAATAATGGGACAGACCTCAGGTTGGTTTTATAGTCCTGAATGTGGCATTTCCCCCTTCACACGCTGTCACCTGAACCGTATCAGAGAGTCAGCAGCCTGCACAGAATACGTGCAAGAAGTAGTAATAAGTGAGGCAGCGATGTAAAACCTGAAATACTCCACTTAGCAATGAGTGAAGAGTGGAATAAAGCTTTGGTTGTCCTCATTTTGGGGAGGACAGGAGGGAACAGGGATAAAAATGAGCGTGGAGGCTACTGGAATTGAAGGAGCTGAGAATGGAGGGAATTGCCTGGATCAGCAATATGCAGAGTGCCTTACTGGTTGTTGGTTTGAAGTGTCCTGGTATCAGACGAGTTTCTGACTGGGTGATTACTAGCAGACTCAAAACTAGGATATGCAGCTCTGACTCAGAAGACAGATGATTTTTCTAATATACATCTGTAAGACCTAACTTTTTCTTTTTAATAACTGAACTATTGTAGTCTCAACAGATCCACAATTGCAAAAATGCAGATTTCTGTGTGTCTGATGAGGTCGGCTGTATGGGGTGGATGTTGTCAACAAGCTGGCTGGTGCTGCTGCTGCTCCAGTCTCTTCAGGGATAATAGAATCTGGGAACAATTAAGAGGCAGTGTAATCAGTTCCTGGGGGCAGGAGTGTACCCTCTTGCTTTTCAGCATTCCCTTGGCTGACTCATGAACTCTGTTGATTGACTTGGGAAGCAAATGAATCCAGCTCTCCTCCACAAGGAAGAGTTATGGAGGCAAGGTGGTGAGAGGAATATATCACATCTCAGGCAGCTTCTGCCCTCTGTGCCATGAAATGTGTGGAATTTGCAATGGTTACTTAGCTGCTAAGCAAGAGGGATTTTTCTTTTTACTTTGTTTTTGCCCTTAAGCCCTGTCCATCTTTTAAACTGAAGACTACAAGTTATAGCTGGGAAATGCTCACACATAAGCACAGAGGGCAGTCTTGGCAGCTTGCTAGAAAACAAACTGTAACTAACTATAATTGTCCAAAAATACATGCAGCCATAAGATTCGCAAGCACTTTGTATGGGCTTTGCTAAAAGAAGGAAGTGGTGTGTTTGGATTCCCATCTCCTCGGCCTCTCCTCTGTTGTTCAGCTGTTCCCCAGCTGGCAGCTAAGAACTTTAGGGTGCAGGTAGACATCTCTAATGCACTCTGTTTCCACATTTCCTTCCACCCAGGAATCCTGGGAGTGGTTAGTGAGTGCAGACAGGCAGGGTCCCTGGGAGCCAGGCAGGATCCTGGTCTGCAGGTGTGGTGCAGAAGGGTGAGGTGACGTGCCACAAGCCTGCTGCGTGACTGTGGGCAGTCTGCAGCGCACACCAGATCCTCCATCTTCCAGCCCTACATGTGGGGAACACAAGAGTGCTTAAAGCAGAGAGTGCTTGAAACATGTCTTTTTTTTCCTTTAGCATTACTTAGTTCTTTTGCCAAACGGTCGCTTCTTTTTTTTCCTTTGATTTTAACTACTCTGTTTTGATGGTGGAGTGCTCTAGGTAGTTACTCATCTCCCAGGCACATGGGGAATAAAAGCTTGCAGTACACCAAGGAGTGTTCAAGGAAGGGATGGGCTGCACGAGCAGGACTTGTCCCTAACCAAGTCTGGTTGATGGTATCTTACATTCTAGGATGAGAAAAAGGCCAGTGGTAAAAAATACTCCCAGAGGCTGAGTGTGTACTGCTGACAGGAGAAGCTGCTGAGGGAAGGAGAGGAGACAAGCACATGGAAAAAAAGCTCCTGCTCCCCCAAAGACGTGCATGCAGAATGATAGCAGGGTGGGTGTGGGGGCGTGTAAGCAAGTAACATCCCAGAAGCTGGAAGAATAAAATGAAAAGGCAGCAGGATCAGCCCCGCAGATGAAAGGCAGCCCCTTTAACATTTGCTCCCGGACTCCGGCAACTCTCAGCAGTTGGCTGGAGACTAAGCTGGACGGTCCTGTGGAGCTCCAACAAAGGGACGAAACAAACCCCCGTCCCCCGGGGCCCCCCTCCCCGACAACGCGTGAAACAACTTGATAAATGATTGCTCTGTCAGGGGACGAGGGGATGGAGACGTCTGGGAGTGCAGGGGGAATGTATCTAATTCAGGCATGAGGGGAGCTCGGGGCGGGAGAGGGGAGCAGGCCAAGGGGCGGTGGGGCGGGCGTGTGAGGGTCCCCCGCCCTGGCAGCAAAATTAATAAACGTGCCCGAGTGGGAAGGGGCCAGCGGCTCTCTGGAGAGGTTTCTGGGGAGCAGACTGTCGGGGCTTGGGGGGCTCTGGTGAGTCCCCCTGGCTGTGCCCTGCCTCTGTGTAATGCTCGCATTACCTCATTTTCTGGGGATGGCAGGAAACGCAAACCTCCCCCCGCCGCTCCCAGCCCAGCCCAGCCCGGGCTGCTGATAGCATTGAAAGCTGCAGAAACAGGAGCCCATGCCCTGCCTCCATTCAAGGGAACATTAATTACCCTAAAACAAAAACAAGAGGAGTTCACAGCTGGGGCCCAACACTTCAGATTCCCCCTCCCTCTCTCCTCTATCCCTGCTGCTCCTCCAGTTTGTGCACACCAGCTCTTTATACAGTCTCTCCTCCTGAATGACTGATATTGGGCCTGAGCAAGCACCCTTGGTGCCCAAAACTCTGCCGGAGGGGTTTGTAGGCACTGTGCAGGCATCTTGCAGGCAGAGGTGGTCCAAGGGCTGGGTCTGTGCTGAGAGAGGAGTGCCGTGCCACCACCACCCACCAAAGCCAGGCGGTGTGTTTTGTGAAAAGCTGTGGCAGCTGGAAAAACGAGCGGCCCTACACGGCCGACAGAAAACCAGGCCTTGGGAGGCTTCTCCTGGCAAGTACAGGAGAGAGCACTGGGGAAACTTCAGGGAGTCCTGCTGGAAGAAAATAAGGGTTTGGTGGTAGTGTATTTTTCTCCCTCCCCCTCTGTGGGAATGGAGCAGAGGACTTAATTTGGAGCCCTCCCGAGCTGCTGGTTAATCGACGCTTGATCCAGGAGGCAGCTGCTGCCACCACGTGCAAGGTGACCCAGAGCCCTGTTCCAGCGTGTCCCAGGCCACTATGTCATGAGCACCAGTTGCCAGGAATAGAGAGTGCAGCAATGTGTATAAATAAATAAAACGGGGTTTGAGTGCACTTCTGTGTTTGTCTGATGGAGAGGAAGGGCCTGGCTTCAGGAGAACTGAATGCTGAGGTTTGTTATTGTTTTGGTAGCTGTCACCCATCCAGAGAAGTTGGCCCCAAGCCCCACTCTTGGGGCACATCAGCAATAAATGATAACAAAAATAGGTAAGATGTGAGGAGGAGTGTTCTGAAACATGTGGAGGGCAGTGCTTGCCAGCTGTCAGCTTCCTGTCTTCACAGGAGAATTTGATCTCCCCGGGAACTGCCCTTCCCCTTCTCCTCTATGCTCCTGCCCTAAGGTCTGTGAAGAGCTTAGCAAGTGCTTTGGCACGGGGTAGGGTGGCTTGCCTGCAGTGGAAGTGTTATGTTCCTTTAGGCTGCTGACCCTCTAAAGGCTAAAAACGCCCAAGTCTTCAAAACCCTCTCGGACCTCCTCTCGTGTCTCCAGAAAATTACCAAATACCCCGCGGTTTGTCAGAAAATAATTTTTGAATTTTGAGTTGTGGTGTGAAAGCTGTGAGAGGAGCACCTGGAGGTGCTGGTGTGAGCAGCCCCTGCCAGAAGGCAGCACCTGGAGCGTGTTCCTGCACTGGCATTCGTTTTGGGTGAAGTGAGAGGCTGTTCAGCTCAGTTAAGCAGGCCTATTTATAATGTGGAATGGCCTGGTTCAGGCACGGCTGCAGATTAGGAGGAGAGGAGATAGGGAATTAGTCAGCCCTGTTAATGCTTTACCTGGCAGTGAGGAGGAACTGTGGATGGCCATGCCTGCTTTCCTCTTGGCAAGGCAAAGGCCACCAGTGCTTTGGTTGGTTTGTTTGACAGGGAAATTGCTGTCAGCCCTGGAGCCCCCTCCGACTTCACTTTTGCAAAGCAGCACCTACAGGTTGCCAAAGTTGCCCTGTGTCAGAAAAAACCCAATGTGTAGAAAGACCCTTTGTGCTATTTGGATTGTTGAGAGAGTAGAGTAGAGTAGAAAGAGGCTTCATAGAATATTATCTCTACAATCTTTCTCTATACTTAGGTTTATTTCTTGCGGACCTGAAACGGTGAGAGTAAATAGCCACTAAACTCACAAAAAAATTATACAAGCAAGGCAAAGATTTGTGTTCTTTATGATCACTTGCACTGGGTTGCAGCACCTAAAGTTATGCAAGTGTAACACAGGATACTTTTTAGAATGCAAGACCCTTTCTCACAGTCTAGCAGGGAACAAATCCTGTCTTGAAACACTGGGTTTTTGCAAGTGTATACAACAGTCAGGAACATAGGCAGACATTTTTTTTTTTCAACTTGGGGCAAGTTGCCAGCTTGTTTAGACCATCATCCACCATCATGATGTAGAACTCCACCTTTTTCCCCAGCACCCTTGTCTAATAATATGGACAGTAACCTTTGCAGAGGGCCAGAGGGGACAACTGAATGCAGTGGTTTCTCCTAAATCCCTTACAAAGCTACCAGAACTTGGAGTCTTACGTAGTGATAGCTATTGGTTGATGGTTTTGGGGCAGATTTTCTCGTTGTTTTCTTTTTTTTTTTTTAAGAAAGTAATTTCCTTCACAAAAGGGAAGTATTTTTTCATGCAAGACATAATTAAACTGGAATTCACTGCCACAGGATGTTGTGGATGCCAGAAGTTGAGATAGGTTCAAAAAGCAATTAAACAAATTCATGGAAGTGAAGTTCATCGAGGGCAATTAAGCACAAAGATACAATCTCTGGCACAGGAAGTCTTAAGCCACAGCTTGCTGGAAGCTGGTAGGGGGGAAGCCTTATGGTATGCCTGCACCATTCTTAGGCATTTGCAGCTAGCCCCTGTCTGGGGCAGGATATTGGGCTCCATGGACCTTTGGTCTGGCCTGATCTGGCAGATACATTCATCTCTTGTGCTTTAGCCAAGATGTGAGGCATCCCAGTTTTGCTGAGGAAATGCTAACAGCATGTAGAGATGTGAGTGGTCCTTCAGAGTCCCTTTCCTGTGTCTATTTTTTTTTTTTTTTGCCAGCAGAAAGCAGAATCAAGACCAGGTCTTCTGGTGGCACAGAGAGCCGGGCTCGCAAGCGAGGGAGGGGGCCAGTGGGGAAGGAAATGAAACCAGGCTGCTCCACCACTGTCCTGCTGGCACATGACGTGGTCTGCAGGGCTCTCACGGTGTGGTGTTGGTGGATGAGCTCCAGACACTTCATGTGCTTCCAGAAAATTTGTCTGTGTGAGTCCTCTCTTCCAATAACCCGCCCTCATCAGCCAAGTGCTTCCTCTGGTGTGCCCAAAACACGGGGCCTTTGAAAATGTACTTAAAATGAGACTTCATGCTGATTAGTAGCATGTAAATGCATAGAGTAATTCTTCAGATGGAAGCTAACTTGACTTTTAGCCTTTTCTTTAATTTTAGGCTTCCTGCTTTGCTTGAGAAGTTTAAGCACTGCTAATATGACGTTGTATTAAGTGGTGTCACTCGACGTGGATAACACATGATTATAACTTAGTTGTTAGAAAACACCTGATTTATCTCAATTGTACCTCTTAATTTATACTGAGAACCACAAAAGCAATAATCAAATCCCTCCCGTTGGCAAGCCTGTAACTAACCTGTGCTGTGAGAAGATATTTATCAGGGTGCCATGGGGACCAGAAGTGGTTTCTGTCTCCAATTCACTGACAATTCAGAGAAAGAAGTAGGCAGTCTATTAATTCATTGATGTAAAAAAATGCTGAAGGAATACTACTCAAAAGTACAAGAGCCTAGAGAAGGATTAACAGTATGGATAAAGAAATTCAAGCTGGAAAGTTTATGCTATCACATGTGGCCATAAATAATATAAACCAGAGCAAGATGCTGGGAACATTCTGGACGTGAGAACAAGTGTGCCATGTCTTGTGACTTTTATCCAGAACTGGTATTTCATATATTCTTGAACCTGAAGATACTTAGAGAACATGATCCAAGTGTATTCCCAGTTCAGAGAACCAAATTGCACTCAGTATTTGTTACAGTTTTTAAAACATTGTGAGTCTAATGGACTGGTTTTTGCTGTTTTATGGAGTAAAGCAGATCACTGGATGAATCAAGAGAGGTTGTAGAAGGGTGATGTTTTTCTTCTTAAATGTAGCCCCTGCCCTTTTTTGTAACTTTGTTTCTGAATATATTGGTACAAAAAAAGCTTTATAAAATTGTCAGGAAGTCACAGAGTATCAGCCAGAATAACAGCATGAGAATGATCAAATTGGAAGGAAATATTGAAAGGTTACTTACCTTTAGAATCTCTAGCATAAAGGCACCAAGAGAGACATCCAAGAAAATTGGATGATGGAAATAATAGGAGAAAGGAGAACAAAAAATTATTCTAAACACAAGGAAGTGTTCCTAAGCAGGAAGTTCTGCTCTTGAAACACTAAAACTAGACAAATACATTGCGTCTGGCAGAGAATAGCCTCCAAGTAGTCCTGGGTTAGAAACAGAATGTTGTCTACCCGTTGTGTCTCTGAATTTTATCCCTAATAAAGTGGATTGGAAAGCAGAGGATGGTTAGTATCATGGGTTCACCTCAGTAGCCTATCCTAGGATTATTTGAAAATGTAGAACAGGGGACTTGAGATGTGTATTCTTTTGGCAGATTCAGGCTAGGTACTGAACAAGTGCCTGGGGATTTATTGGGAAGTCTGAGAAGGAATTAGATGGCACATGTACAATGGTTTTGCTGTGCACGTCAGCGCTCTGGAAGCCAGCCAGCTGTGCTCAGAGATTGGCTTTTGATGGAGATGTTTTCCCTCACCAACAGGGAGAAAAGGTTGGCATCTCATTAAATACTGCTTTTTCACACCGATGGTGGATGGCCATGGGCTTGGTAATCTCACACCCACCTTTCTCTTTGCCTGAAGTGGGCCATGGCACGTGACCTCCAGGGCAGAAGTGCAGCCCTCCTCCTCTTTACCAGCACAACAATGTCCACTCCAGGTTTGGTCTGTGCACGTTGCAATTCAGCAACAGCTATTCTGCTTTTCAGCCCTCACTCTAACCTGAATGGATGGGAAGGTGTTGGGGGAAGACCTGCATAAAAAAAATCCCCCTTGGTTTGGATGGAACAGTTGATATTGACTCCTACCTCTTTTCACAGAAGACTGAATGTTTTAAAGATTAAAAGCTCTGTTTCCCATCATTTTTTTCCTGCTGTTCTTGTGGTGACTAAAGCATCTTTTCCTTGAATGTAACTCACACAATGAAGTTAAAATCACGTCTTCCTGGTTTCCTTCCTCTTTCATTTTGAGCTACTTTCATGTACAAACCTTCCACCTCCTCAGAGTGAACCCTCTGAGTAGGTTCTGGGTAAGACCACTGGCCCAGCTTGTCTCATTTCTAGTCCTAAGTCATGCCTAATATTAGATACCTTGGAAGAAAGAGTAAAATCCTGCAGAGAAAAGTGAGAAAACTGCGGAATTCTCTTGACTCCAATTGCTGACACTGTTGATGTTTTGTGGTTTTTAATCTTATTAGCATTATTGCTTCAATAAATACCTTGCAGAGAAGGGTTCTGTGGGTTACTTTTGTAAGTGTGGGCACAGCAATATTTTCTTTCATCACTTCTAAATCTATTGTCTTTTATTTAGTTGGTCGACTCCCTGCTCCTGTGCTATTGGGAGAAAAAGAGGGTGGGAGTGGAGAATAAGTGCATCCAGATGGCTTTCTGTGGCTGTTTTATGTTATCATATGCTTGGATTGTTTCACCTCTTACTTACCACCCCTTGAATGCAGCCCAGAAATTTGAAAATCATTAGAGTTCCCATTCAGCAGACTTTCTAATGGACTGTGGGCCATCCAAAGTCATGCTAACAAGGCTTCAGTGAGTCTCGAGTTTTGTAATGTGTGTGTTTTGTAACTGTGTTTTGCTCTTAGATGAGCATCTTTCTGGGGCTGTAAATTTATGTCACTTCCTTCTGGACTTTTTAAGTTGCTGAGGTTTGGTTTTGTTACAGAGGCAAACAGCTTGAACGCAATGTTGGAGAGAAAAACTGTGTTTTCCATATTATTCTTTATCTTTCTCTAATGCAGAGCTCCACATCTGGTTTGGGGTTTTGATGATGACTGGAAACTAAGCAGATGTTTTCCCCTTGCTGTCCACAAGGCCACTTAGATCTTTCTCCAAATGGTTACAATTAATGTGAAACCCATCCGTGTCTACAATTAGTTCAAACTCTCCTTGCCAATTTGCATAACCTTGCACTTGTGTGCAGTAACATTTATTTGCTGTATCTTGGGTGGATGCTTCAGATTCATACTGTTAGTTCTTGCTGGTTTTATTTAATTTACAGAACAGCATCATCACCAGTTTTTTTCCCCCTATTTCACATTGTATATGCCCCTTTCCAGATCATTTAATATATTAAATGTTGATCATAGTATCCACCCCTGGGACTTCCCCCATTAACCTTCTTGAAAACTGGCCATTTATTCATGCTGTTCGTTTTTCCTAAATTAGCTTTAATCTATTGACAGATGTTTACCTCTCACCCCATGACTAGTTTCCCTAATAGACTGTGGTGATTAATATTACCAAAGGCTGTTTGAAAATTCAAATTAATTACATCTACCAATTTTTCTTTAACCACTGTCTTGGCACTCCTTACAGAAAATACAGATGTGCCCATTTTTCTTATGGAAATACCATGCTAATCTGGGCCTGCTGTATGGCATTAATCTTAACTTTCCTAACTACCCAGTTGAGCCATTTTACCAGCTACTAAAGTAAGGTTTACAAGTGCCTGTAATTCCCAAGCTCACTGTTGCTTTTTATGCACAAATCCACGGCATCACCTGCCCTGCAGCTTTGCCACTTCCTATTTAATTTTAATGATCAGGCTGCCAGCAAAAGGCATAATGTGGAGCTTAGCTCTTACCGTTGTTTGAAACTCGGGTGAGCGCTACCTGGGCCAGTTTGTTTCCAATTTAAATTAATTTTATGTGACTCCAGGCATCAGTGGCAGGCTGCCCTGGGTTTTTACAGCTCCTGCTCTTGAACTGCTCGTTACCGGCGCCCGCCAAGGGCCCCTGCAGGGCTCTGCTCTCCTTGCCTCCTAAACCTCGCCTAAACCTCACCGAAACCTCGCCTAAAACTCTCCTGAACCTCACCTAAACCTCGCCTGAACCTCGCCTGAACCTCACCTGAACCTCGCCTGAACCTCGCCTGAACCTCACCCAAACCTCACCCAAACCTCTCCTAAACCTCGCCTGAACCTCTCCTAAACCTCTCCCGAACCTC
>VXBQ01002501.1:32906-72380 GCA_013400175.1 Phainopepla nitens
ATTGAGGATATTTTGGGACAAATTTGGGATTTTTCTGGCACACATTTTATTGAGGATATTTTGGGACAAATTTGGGATTTTTCTGGCACACATTTTATTGAGGATATTTTGGTGGATTTGGGGGTTTTTTTTAGGGCAGTTTTGCTTTCAGGGGTATAGAGTTACCCCTGGAATTTGATGCAGAGCAAAGGGAATGAGCAGAAACGAGGCGCGTGCTCCTCGTCGCTCGCAGATGGGCTCCACACATGTCAAGGCTCAATTTATCCTATCAGTAGGGTCTATTCTGGGCTCTTCTGTGTTTTCTGCCAGTTCAGTCTGGGAGTTGTTTTACACCTCTTGGCAAATATTTGGTTTGGGAGTTTCTAAGTATAATTTTAAGTGGTTGGTTAAAAGTAAGGGAAAGCTTCAGCTCTTACCCATTAGGGTAATTTCACATTTACCATTAGATGAGTTTTAAAGGTATTAATGTATCTTGAGCACTTAAGAGTAAAGCAGAGGATCCAAACAGCCTTTACTGCTGTTCTTGAAGACTTTGTGCTGGTATTCCAAGTTTATATTCCAAGTTTATATTTGCTTTAGTGATACAGTTAATATTCAGCTGATTAAAAGTTTCTATTCCTGAGAGCAGAGTGGGGGAAATCAGTAGAAAGCATTGAAAGCAGTGGGCTAAAAATCATTGTTTCTTTATTTCTGAGCACTGAGTGCTTCTTGGATGTAGACAGACACTGCAGTGCTTGGTGCATTGTACCAAATTATCCCGTTTATCTCCCCTCCTGTTAGTGTCAGGCTGATTCCTTCTGTAGTTTGCAGCTTTGTCCTTCAGTTGCAAGCTTGCCAGCTCCTTAAGCACACTTCCTGCATCTTATATTTTGACTGCCTTTGAAACCTGTTCCCTTCACACCTTCTTGGGTTTAATTTCCCTGAGCTGATTTCCTGCTAGGGGGTTCTTTCCTCTGTCCCTGTGGTTTCATCCCACGCTGGGAGTGCTGGGCATTTGCTGTCCTAACAGTGCTTCTTCAGGCCCCACAGAGCATCCTGGGTGTTTAAGGAATTCAGCCTGTGCATGAAGGAAATATTTTCTGGGTTTTTTGGGACAAGGTGGAATGCCCAGCGTGGTGGAGGAAGTCTGTGGTGCAGCTGGGGGCTGAGCTGTGATCTCCACCTGGCTGTCCAGCACCCTGATGACGTGATCATCTCCCCTGCCTCATCTCAAATTCACCTGCTGAAGTTGAACCAGCGTGTCAAACTGCATTTTTCATCTCTTTTCTCTCCACTCTGCTTATAGCTTGAGGCACTGGAGGAGAGTGGAGTTTTTACTTGTTGGGAGTCTTCTTCAATACTGTTCTTTTTTCCCCTCTTTTTTTGCCTCCCTTCTTACATCTCAAGTCGTGTGAAATCAAGTCTCTATTCCCTTCTACATCAGAAATGCAGCTTTCTGTATTCATGCACATACTTGCCATCAAAAGTTTAATCTCTGTCCTCCGTTTTAATGCTGTGACAAGATTTTATTATTTTTTTTTTAGGACCCTCACATTTTCCTTCCTCTATGACATTCAACTCCAGGCAACCAGTATTTTCTGCATTTAGCATCTAAGTCACGTTCTTTCCTGGTCAAATTTTAGTATCCCCAGCCTGATTCAGCATGGAATAGAAACCCTTTTCTGCCTTGTACACAAAAATGGATATTCAGGGTTAGATCAAAGGTCCCCCTAGCCCAGCATCCTGTCTCTTGCTGTACAGCAGATACCCAGGGAGGAGTGTCAGTTCAGGGCAATCAAGCAATGATCCTTCCCTAGACTGTGCTTCCAGTCTCTGGCTCATTTGCAGCTCAAAAACTTCATTTTGTACTTAACAGCTGTTGATAGATTTTTTTTTTCCACCCCTTTCTATTAACTTGCTTTTCTTCTGTCAACCCATGTACTCTTACAGCATCCATAATATTCCATGGCCAAGAGACAGATTAATTTTTGCTTGTGCAAGGAAGTGTCTCCTTTTTGTTGTTTCTCTCCTGATAATTTAATTTGCTGTCTGTCCATTCTTTTTTTCAGAAGGGACTACAAGCACTCATTCATTCTCCACCCCATTTCTGGCTTTTTATTGTTTTGCATAATTGTTTTTTCTGCAGAAGCTGTTTCATGCATTTAATCACTGTTATTGTCCTCCTCCAGCTTTTCAGTTCTTCTGTGTCTTCTTTTTCCCCAAACCTGGGGTCCAGTGCTGTGTGCAGTGCTCGTGGTGTAGATTCACTCTGCTTTCATACAGAGTTGTATTGATGTTTTATGTTCCTTCCCTCAGCATGCCTACTATTATTATTTCATTTTTGACAGCTTCCCCCGTATTGCTTCTACTTTCAGGGTTCTGCACACTGCTGCCCAAGCTGCATCTCTGCTTCTTGCACTCTTGCTTGTGATCTGGACCCTGACAGTTACTCTTGCTTCACCTGAATTTTCCTTTTCCTATTTTTTTCTGCCTTTTTATGCTCCCACCATATCTGAAAGGGCTTTTTTTTTTTTTTCCTCCAGTGCTCCTACCCACCTTGATCTCTAAATTTCTGTCAAAGAGTCATACTACAAAGCCCTTCAAAAGCATCTGCTCTTTCTTCCCCCTTATCTAGTCTACCAGCACTGTCAGGCAACTTTCTATTATGCTGGAAATAAAAAATGTCTCTAAGATGTGTGCCAAGCTCACAGAATGTAAATCCACATATGTATATCCAATCCACTCTTCTTTTTTCTTCTTTCCTCTTCACCATCTGTCTTCTAATCTGGTTTCTGTGGGCATTAAGGTATAATTTTACACCAGTCCAGTTAATTCCAAGTTTAGTTCTAGTTTCTACTGTTCAAAAGTGTCTCATGCTAATGGAGCTTAATCTGCTCGTGCCGTGCACAGCATCTCAAGGAAAGCAGCTCTGATTTTAAGAAGCAGCCCAGGGAAGTCTGGTGCCTCCTGTGTTCCTGTCTGGGAACTTTTGGATGGAAATCACTCACGTGATCCGTGTAACTTCTGCCTGATAAGCCTGATGTTCCTTCCCTGCGTCGTAAATGAATCTCAGTAAATGAATCTGATGTGCAGATGTGCAGATGTGCAGCCTGTTTGTGCCCCAGCCATGCTGGGCTGCACACAGACAGGCTCTGAGAGCAGGGAACGCACACGTGTGAGCTCGGGCACACACCAGGAGCATCACGCTCGCTGCTCACGCTGAGCTCTGGGTCAGCACGTAAGTCCAGAGCTGTCTTGGAGCTGTCTTGGATTAGTGGTGCTGGCTGGACCTGGGAGAGAGGAATCTGCCACAGGTGCAAGTCCTGATGTTGCTGTGATCAGGGGAGCTCTGATTTTATAGCAGCATAACCCACGCCTGCTGTATCAACGTTGCAGGTGATTAAATTACCCGGATTCCCTCTCCCTGCCCTAGGAGTGTAAAACCTCTTGCAGAAGGCAGTTGTGATGGGCTCTGAGCATCTGAGAAGTTGGGTGTTGTGTTCAGTTGCTCCCATGAGGACTCTGGACCCCGGTCTGTGGCAGGGATGTACATCACCCTGTGCATGCAGGGATCAAGGAGCAGCATCCTCCTTCCCCTCTCCTGCACAGCCACAGAGTTCAGCTGCAGGGTGGTTTTGAAGGCCAGCAGCATTTCACATCCTCCAGCTGTGGAGGTGCTGAGGATAACTCTGTCCTTTAGGCTGCATTGTTAGACTTACACATCTAAAAAGTGTAAATGTGCAAGTGCAAATTTCTGTGAATCACACAGATGTGGTTCACAGAACAGCCCAGATCTCTGATGTAGAGCTCCACGCCACGCAGCAGTGGGTTGGCAGAAATCTGTTAGCTGAGCATTTAAGTTCAATTAAACTAAATTAGAAAGGGATGATTGCTGCAATGGCCAGAGGTCTAGCCTGAGACTTGTGCTCAGTTTTAGTGCTCTGCATTTGGCTTCCTGTGTGATCTTGGGCAGGTCACCTAGCCTGTCTGAGAAGCCCACACGGGTGTTGTGAGGTTAAATGCCATAAGAATGCATGAAGTCTTCTTGTGTGTCTATTACTGGGCTCATACAGAGTTTGAAGATAAAGTTAGCAAAACCTCCTTTGTCAGCCCTTTCTGTGTCCCAAATGGTTTCTATGGTTGGGGAAAAAGCCCACACTTAAAAGTTGCCCTATAACCAAATTTCACAAATACACTTGCGTATTTACCTGAACAAATGATGTCTCACTTGAGTGATTAATGCAGAATCTGATGTTGGTGGCAATATTGGCAGTGATCTGCTGCTGCAGTGAGTGTGGCTCAGAGCCATTCTGATGTTAAAAAAGGGACAGAAACAATCAGTAACCCCTGCTGCCAGGCAAAGGAAGGATGAGGGCTGGAGCAGACAAAAGCTTAATCTTTCTCTTTCTCTCTGTTTTTCTAGCAGTTGGAGCTAATCGCTGATAACCAACACTAAAACATCTGAATCATAAATCTGTTCAGCTGCTGTGTGACTCACAACAAACAGAGTATGAACTGTTTGTGCCTTAGCTATTCTCTTCCCTGCTGAGCTCTGCCACGAGTTATCTCACACATAACCCCTTCTTGCAGTCTTTGCAGGTTTAACGCAAAATTCTTGTAATGCTTTTTTACATTTTAAGTCACTGGGGCTCTGTTTCCTCACTAACTCCCTTTTAAGGTAACTTTAGGCAGAAGATGGAATCACAGCAAGGAAGTCCAAAGACCAGGGATGCAGCCTACACACTCATCTTTCTCCCTTCTCCCCCTCTCACCCCCCCAAGAGCTGGGATCCTGCTTCCCACCATTGTGAGAATTAATCCTTTAGTGCTCCTTGCTGCTCTACCTTCCCTAGAGCCAATAAGCACAGAGTGACTGAAAGATTGGATCTGTGTCCAAAGGAATGAATAGCAGTGGATCACACTGCTCTGGCTCTTTTACAAGTGCTGTTAGGAAAATATCATTGGGTTTTGTTTGAAAGATTAATTAAGATATCTCGGTTTATACAAAAGTGAGTCTGAACATTTTTTGATTTTTTTTTTTCTTTCTTCTTGGATCAATGGACAGCTTGGGAAGAGGGGGGAAGGAAATTCCTAACTTTGGACCCCAGCTGGAAATCAATACAAAGATAGCCCTGAATGCTATTCCTTGACTGCTGGCTGTGGATGTGCTCCTGTGTTGATTTGAGCTAATCACAGTAAATGAATAGGTGGACTTTTTTCAACATTAAAATTTATTTTGAAGGAAAAGGAAGTGATGTTACTTTATTGTGGTTGCTTGACTGTCTTCTGTGAAAAAAACCCTGGAATGAGTAAATTTTGTAGGCTGCAGAGTAGGATGTGATTTTTATTTTTTTCTTTGCCTTTTCTTGCTCTGTTTTGACCGTGTGGAAATGGTGTGGAGGTTGTTGAGTTCAAACAACTTCCTGACATTTCTGCTCACTAGAAGGGAATGGCTTGGGAAACAACTCTTTGGAGTTCTTCTTACTGAAGCTTTATTACATTGGCAAGGCTGAGTCAGAGGAAATGTTGCCAGACATCAACACAGTGGGACTGAGTTCCCTGGGAGTGACCAGGTCAGAGTCACCTGAACTCATGGGCAAGTAGGTTTTTCAAAGAGGAGCAGCACGTGAATGCATTGATCTGAGAGCAGGGGGGTGCAGAAAAGAGCTGTGCTGCTCTTGGGAGATGTGAGCCTGGAATGCTGCAGTGCAGAGCACAAGGAAGGCTCTCCACGCTCTCTTTTAAGGAGCTTTGGAAATCACAGCATTGTTTCATGCTCAAATGTTTTGTACACATTTTATTTAAAAGTTAAGGGGACTTTTTTTACAATCTAAAAAAAAAATGAATTGCTTTGAAGTTAAGGGGTCTCCTACAGGGACACTAAAATATAAGGAATATGTAACTATGGCAGTTTGGGAGGGATGGCAGACACCTTCTGAAAGGAGATTCTAAGCCAGTGTTGGTTTTCAGAGTGGAAATGCAGAGGATGAATTTGTTAGGAAGGCAAGTAATGATCCTTGCTCCCAGCACTGAATGTTCTGTGTCATCTCACACTTTTGGTATTTTTTTGTATTGTACTTTTGAAATGCTTCATTATTCTTCTAATTGAATTTATTTTGTTGTCTTTTGAAGTTGTTTTTAACATTCTTGCAGTGAAATCAGATCCTGTGGAGGAAAGCTGTCTGTTGAGTTGTCCAGGCAGCAGCATGGCTTTTCCCAAACTTCAATTTTTCCTAATTTCTCAGTTTTACTCCTTTTGAGCACCTCCTTTGGACAGTAATTCCAGACAGGACAAAACATTTCCTTCACTGCTGACAAAAAATGTAGTTGGTAATGCTGTGACTCAGGATTCTTGCCCATATGAGGTGCCCAGTGCAGTTGTCCTTTCCTGATGTCCATGGGACCTTCTATTTGGAGAAGTTTGAGCAACCCTGCTTGTGTGGAATGGCTAAACATCATCAGCTTGGAGGGGTCTGTGAACAGTTAAGCTGGTTCTCGCAGTCTTACAAAGATCCAGCCTCCTGGGAGATTCAGGTATTTATTTGTCTGTGCACATTGAGAAGCAGCAGAGCACAAAGTGGGCTGCCTGAAGTCACCCAGCCTGGCAGAGCTGGGGAAAGGTCTCCTGGCTCACAGCACTCTACTTTAAACCACTTTTTTGAAAAGAGTAATCTGTATGTTCAAAGAAGGCTTTATAAAGCTCCCATTAACCCTGGTGCCATACTTAGTGAGGAATCTAATTTATGTTCTGGCAAATGAAAGCAGTTTCAGAGACCTTGGTGCTGCAGGTCACTGTCAGACCTTCAAGGTTCGTTGCCACCAGTTTAATTTTTCTCCTGGTTGGATTCAGCTCTGTTGTTCCTGAGAAAGGAGGAGCAAAATTTACTCCTGAGGAAAGATTTCCAGAGACATCCAGCTGTGGATAACTGAGAACAAGGTCCATGCAAGGGTTTTATTTTAATGTATAGAATGTCTAATGTTCCCATTCCTTCCTTGAAAGAAAGAGAGACCTTCTGGCAAAGCTGTCTTTTTTTTTTTTTTTTTTAACTGCATTTTATCACTTAGTCAGGATCTCAAGATTTGAATTCCAGTAGCCAATGACTGGAAATGTCCTTTCAAACTAAAATGTTGAACTTTAGAGTTTACCCCTGAGTCCTCAAGCTACCTTATCTGAACAGCAGAGGAAATTTTTTTTCCCAGTTTTCTCTTCTGTTACCAAGGTGTTACACAGCATCTGAATGTTAGAGAAGTAGCAGTACATTAACCTCAGCCTTGCTTTTACTCAAAGATTGCAAATTTTTTTACAGGGTTGGCTAAAAATTATCTAACATTTGGATGGGGGAGGAGGGAGAGACGGACAGAGATTTAGCTCTCATCACTGTGAATGCATGAAGTGAGAATAAAAGCCAGGCCTTTCCTGATCCCATGCCCTACTAATAACACTTTTACAAGCTGGTTATATAATTATCTGTTATCGTGAGCTTTTCCCCCCCGCTTCAGGCAGATCAGCTATTTCATCCAGCCAAAGCGTTTTGTGCAGATCTTTGGGTAATCCAATGTCATCAGTTCTGCACTGAATTGCAGGAATGAAACTGGCTATTACAGTTGGAGAGATGTAACAGGCTTTTGGGTCGTTTTTTTTGTTTGTTTTTAAGTATAATGAAACTAGTCTGGGTTTTTTTCCCCCTTTTTTTCATATTCTGGATGTCAGGAAAATTTAGAAGAAAAAGGTGCTCCAACTAATGTCTGTAGAATAAGTATTATAGCAATAGAGCTGGTTTCCTCTGTGTCTGGACAATAGTTTACTGCCCTTCTCTCAAATTACAATGCTTTTTATAAAATGTGTTTTAAGAGCATAGTTAGCATTAACATTTATGAACACCATAATGATAATTATTTGCCGTTTCTGGCAGACACAACTATTATTGTACAAATAGCCAAGTGTTTGCAGCAATCTGCAAGTTTATTGGCTATAAAGACAGCTTTAAATTAAAGCTGGAGAAGAATTCCTGCGTGGCGTGTGTGCTGAGGAAGATTTTCACCCCGTGCTCTGGAAGGAGAGCCACAAGCACTCCATCACCTTTTTTATGGAGCAGCCCTGCCAGATGTGGAGTCAAAGGCAGAGCGTGTCTCCTCAGCACGCACAGGGCTCTCTGTCTTGTTTCCCTTGGCAAACACACGTGTGAGCCAAGCTCCCTCCAGATGGGAGTGGAAGAGGATGGTGCTTCACGGCCACCTCGGGCCACGGGGAGAATGCTGAGCTGCCAGAAACAGCCCCCGAGGTTCTGCACCCTGCTCAGACTCAAAACCCTGGCACTGCCAGCTTTTTGCTTTGTTTGTCTGAGCGCCTCCCTCTCCCCTCTGCCTTTCCCCGGCTCTGGGGAAGGGAATGGGAATTCCCACGGGGCTCCTGGCTGCTCCTAGCCCCAGGAGCAGTTCCTCAGTCACCAAGCCACCCTGCTGGTGCTGTTTGGGTTCTCCTTAGGGCAGCGCCGTGTGCTCGCAGGACGTTGGAACAGGCACCAGGTGGGGAGGGTGTGATGGGGAGCAGTCACTGGGGTAGAGGCTCTGAGCCCCAAGCAGGCTGTAAAAGCTATGGCAAGGTGGTCTTTCCCACATATCCAATGAAATACACATCTTTTTGGACTGGGCTCAATTGGGAGAGAGAACTTTTTGTATTTATTTTGACATTGGGTCCTGCAGGGACATGCCTTAGGGAGCCAGCTCTGTGTGACTCGCATTGCAGTACTCAACTGGCTTGAAACACCATTTCCTATTTCAAGCCTATCCCTCAGTGCATATACATCTCATTAAGGTGGTAGCATCTGTGTTCGTTGTAATAATTTTTTTAAAATTGTATAAAAGCCATTAATTTTTGTATTGAAGTATGTCTGGACTGCATAAGCTTGGAATAAGTTTAGAAAGTCTGATAGATAAACAAGATGGTGCTTTTGGCAATCCAGTGGAGAGCAGACACTGATCTAAGAGTATGGAAAAGACCTATTAGCTGTAGTTCTAGCAACTGTTATGCCACAGAATAGATGTGTGTTTTTAAAACTTAGGCTTGAGACTAAGCCCATTGCAAAGAGGCAGCTCACACATCTGAGTGGCTGCCTGGCTGCTTCATCAGGGTTGACAGCAGTATGCAGCTACTTCATACTTTTTCAAATCCTTCTTTGCTAAATTACTCGGAAAAAATAAATAAAAAAAGGAGCTGGAACTTAGATTTCACCGTGGCACTGTGGTGGAACTGCCCACCTTTCACCTCAGCAGTGGCAGAAACATGTGGGGTACCTGTGTGTGGCTGCTGGCTCTCTCTCTCTCTCTCTCTCTGGCTTTCTTTGTGTCCCACCCAGAGCAAGGAAGAGTTTTCAGTGCTGGCAGCAGTTCCAGGCCACCCTCCCCACTGAGCCCCAGGCAGGTGTGTTTGTGGTGTGTATGCTGTGGGCTGCCCTCTGCACAGCATCCACGGAGAGGCAGGACAACAAGTGGCTGTGGAGATCAGATGAAAGGGAAAAAGCAAGGCTTTACAGCCTGTTTCTCCCTGAATGGATTTTACTGTTTCACCCTGCTTTTTCAGGCAGTGGTGAGCAAGGAACTGTCTTCCTCAGTTCAAAAGCCAGGTCGTTGTTTTTGTTTGAGAGGCTGAAGGGGTGCCCTGACTCCTTAAGGGATGATCTGATCTTTCTGTTTATCTCCAGGCTTGTGGAGATAAGTTCTTTCATGGCTTGCATATCACCTGGCAGCTAATAACATCCTGGAGGGGGGAGGATGTAAATGCCAGAGCAGCAGCACTGGTTGCTGCCACAGGAGAAGTTCTGTGGGGAGGGTGCAAGCCACCTGCATAGCTTGAATGCCCTGGTGCCTCAGAATAAAGGAGTAAATCCCCCTAGAGTTTTGGCCACTGTGTGAACTACAAAAGTGGATGTTGCTTAGATAGACCAGTCCAGCTGTATCAAAAGCGGTGAAAATTCCCTTTAAAAAATTATTTTCCCAGTAAGTTTTGAAATCTTTGCAGAAACTTTAGCCAAGCAATCCATTCCAGATTTTGGCACTCATCCTTCCCCTTCCCAGTGCTCATGCTGAGCAGATGAGTGCAATGGCCAGACCTAAAATGAAGAGCATCTACAGTCTGATCTCATCCTCCCTTGCTGCCTTTGGCTGGAGAGGAGGAGGAGCTTTGAAATCGGATTATTACTTCGAGCCTCTTGGCTTTGGAGCTACAGACTGTTCCCCACGTTGCCAATGGGCTTAAAAGCTTAGCAGAACTCCCACTAGGTACCCAGGAAGCCTCTTACCACAGGAGATGGTGACACGGCAGGATCAGCTGTTCTTTATTTATCGTGCAGCTGAATTGTCTGGGGAGGGACCATCGCCAACCCGCTGGTGTTGTTTCCACAAACAGCATCAAAACAGGTAGAGCTGGTGCTGTTTCCCACCAACAGGACTGTGCTCACCCAAAATGCTGTGTGAAACACTTGCTAAAATGTTTAGTCTTTACCTGCTGGTGGTATTTAGCCCATAAACGGGAATGCTAAATCCAGCATATGTGGAGGGAAAGAGTTTGGGGTTGTTTTGGTTGGGTTTTACCAGCAAGGTACTGCTGGCATGGGGCTGCAAAATCTTAGTCTAGATAGTTAAGATATATATCTTAGATATATCTAAGATACATATCTTAGTCAAGATATATAATCTATACAAGATTTTGGGTTAGTTTCAGAATGGTATCAAATCTCTAGGTGTCTGCTCACCACTTTTCTCACCCTGTCTTCCCAGAAACAAACAAACAAACAAACCCAAACAAAAACAAAATCCTAAACCAGTGCTGTCTATGAGTAGTTTAATGGTCTGAATACTTCTGATACTCCATACAAGCCCAGCTACTGGGAGAGGGCCTTTCTAGGCGATAATAAATGATACCTTTCTGTCTGAGGGTGAGGCAAACAGGATGCAATTCAAACAGACTGTGTTTCCTCTCACACTGTTGTGTTTGGAGGCTATTTTCAGCTGGAGGAGTTGACCTTGTGGCTTGGGCAATAGTAGTCAGCCACTTTAGAATGCAGGGGAGGAGGGCAGTGCTTTGGTTTGGTTTTTTTCTTTTTTTATTTTGTTTTTTTTTAAGACCATAGTGCCAAAACTTTTCCCATAAAGGCGTAGACCCCTGATTAGAAATTTAAGCAGACTGGTGATAGGCTTGCTTTTGTGATTTGCCCTTCACAGGCCTCTTGGAAGCCTTCCACAGGGTCTGCAAGAGGTCTGCACACCAAAGGCTGGAGGTTGTGCTGAGCCTGATTTGCTGTAAAGCCAGCTCAGTGCCCAGTGCAGTGCTTGCCCCTCAGCCAGCCTAACTGGCTTATGGTAAATGGCGTAGATTATCTGCACTGAAGGAAGGGGATTATTTTGAAAGGGAGAAATTATCCTTTGGAGGCAAATAGCACGATCTCCAAAGGCTTTGGCTGCTCATAAAACTGCAGAAAAGGAAAGATGATTGCAGTGGCATCAAGTGTCAAGCTTCTCTCTTAGCCCTGAAGTGAAGCATGCCCGTGGTGTGGATGCTGGGGGCTTGTGTCAGCTGGGCTGTCTGGAAAATTGCTCTGCATGTGGGTGTGTGCCTCCCCTTTCTGCACAGGTGCTGCAAGGCTTTACTGCATGTTCTTGAAATGCTTTGATGCTCTGGGATGGCAACTACTTTAGGGGCATAAAGTACTAATATCTAACTACCAAACAGAAACTCATCACTTAATATCTAACTACTAAACAGAAACTCATCACTTGTTACTTCAGAGCTTCAGATTCACCCTGTCCACCTGAAAAGGTTCTTTGCTAGGGGCAAGAAATGGAATGACTAGCAGTTTTAGATCTTTACAGTGATGTCAATGCATACATTCATAGCAAATGTAGTTCTCAAATCACTTGCACTGCAGGCAAGATGAGCTAGGAGGAGAAGAAAGCATTATTAGCACCGGTCCATGGCTATGGGGCATGAGGGAGACTGGATGGATCAGTCTGAAATCTCTTTTCAGTACAGTTTAGCCACCCAGCGAGAGCTGCTCGTTTGTGTTTGTATTACACAGCAGTGAAAAATTCCACTTGGAGAGCAAGGAGAGGCGTGCTGTGCAAATAGGGGAGGGTCCCTGTGCCAAGGGACAGATCAGGCAGCAAGGTCATGTGGGTGGAGAGCTCCAGCTGTTCCAGCAAGTGGGATAGGTGGTACAGAGAGCACGGTGGTCTCAGAGATTTAAGCATCCTGACAGAGGGGGTAAAGGAAGACAAAATGTAAGTTTGCCTATAATCCAAGTCTGGAAAATTCTAGCCTGACCAAAATGGTGAACAGTTTGCATTTGCAAACCCACTTAGGCTGAGCTGGGGGGAGTTCAATGTCTGTAGCATCCCCTTTGATAGCTGGAGGAGAGGATGGCTGACATTACTGACATTACCCCTTGTGCTGCTGGCACTGGCAGGGAGCATGTGGGACTTGTTCTTTGCAACAGCCATAATGTGGAGGCAATACAGCAAATTCTCCCTGGCTTTCTGTTTATGGCCCATCTCCCTCATGCAAAGCTGTCATCTCACACCTCTGCCTAGCCCTGGAGTAACATTATGCTCCTATTTTACAGCATGTTGGAAATAGCCTTCAAAGTCTGCTCTCAAAAAGCCGAGGAAGGTAGACATTTCCAAAGGCACTGACAGACATTAAGGGGGAACCTGAAGAAACAGGAGAAGGCAATACCTTTTCTGCTCTTCCCTTGTCCCCCTCCCCAAATGAGAGTTCCCTTCTGCCAGGGTCACTTTTTTCCTCCCTCAGGTATTTGCTCTTCATCCCTTGAGCTCGCACACACCAGAGGGGAGCCTCAGAGAGGAGCTGGGACACTGTGGTGATGAGTGTCATTAACCTCTTCACCTCACAGCCCAAACCTACTGTAGAGGGCCAGCTGGGCTCCCTCTGAGCTTGAGGGTGAGGTGAAGATGATGATGTTTCCTTGAGGCAGCTGCTGACTTCATGCCCTCTCCAGGAGCACAGGGAGCGCGTTTAGCACCCGTTCTCCTTGCTGTGGAAAGGCAGAGTGAGGAGATTGGGGATCCTTTTAGCTTAGGAAACCTTAAAGCCCTAGAGGATAATAGAAAGAGAGGGCAGCATGCAGGCTGCTGCAGGACTGTGGGGAAGGTGGGAGAGGTGCATCCAGCTGCAGACCTGGATAGCACATTGTGTTTCCAGCAGCCACTAAAAATTGAGATGGCATGTCTGGGAGACTCCATCAGGACCAAGAACCAAAACTTCTTTCTGAATTTATGGCAGCCAGCTAAACCCACAGCTGTTTGCCCTTGTAGGGTACCCTGGCTCTAGGAACACCTCTAATGCCCTGGCTTGTCGTGCAGAACACTCTCAGTAGGCTTCATATTTTGGAAACTATTTCCATATGATGGCAGGAATCCCGAGCAGGGAGAACATGGCACTGGGCTGCAGGCAGTGCTGAGTGGGGGCTTGGTTCTCTCAGGCATTCTGAGAAGGTGCTGGGGGCTGAGCACGCTGACAGACACTCATTTCACACCAGCAGGGATAAATGGTGCTCCTTGGAAGCGTTTCAAGCCTGCAGTTGACTTTCCATCTTCCTGCCCAAGCCCAGAACCCTTTGGCAGGAGTTTGCCAAACTTTTGCCCGGATGCCTGTTGTTGTTGATTATCTGTGAGGAGAAAAGAACGTCCTGACTTGACTCGGTGATGGCATTTAAATTTCAGAGCATGGCTTGGGGCTGGCTCAGCACATCCCGTCCTGCTGGTGGCTTTTGGTGATCTCCTAAAACCCCTGCAAGAGCCTGGTGAGTCACTTTGGAGCACTGCAATGGAAAGCTGATGGAAATAGAGCTGAAGGGATTGGGGTTTTTAAACTGGTGGCTAACTTGGACAAGGCTTAGCTGTGCTTAGACTCGTTATATCCATCACATTCAGTTATAGATGATTCAGCTCCAGCACAGAAGAAACCTCTGAACTGCAGTCCCGTACCTCAGCACCCAGCCTGCTCACACTGGGCTCTGGCAGGTTTGGAGGACTCTTGGCTTCTGAAATGAAGGCCCCGAGCTTTGTGAGGCTGCCCTGTGTGCAGTCAGCTTGCTGGAGCAGGAGCAGGAGCAGGAGGCTGGCAGGAGCTCCGACAGCAGCGCGTGCGGCGGCCCCGCGGTCACCCACGCTGGCTCGGTGACAGTGGCATCGCTCTTGTGGACTCATTTGTTTACTTTCATCGAGAAGCTTGACTGTCCTCCCTCTCAAAAACCCGGGCAGATATCAAAAGGGCATCCAAAGCGCCGTTTGTTTCAGCCCCCCAGCCCCCAGGGTTAGCCATCCCTGCCCGAGTGCTGGCTGTGGGGCAGCAGCAGGCGTGGGGAACCAGTCCCCTGTGTCCCTGCCCCCTCTCCCAGGGCGTGGCAGGGCTGGGTTGGTGCCTCTCTGCCGCCCCACTAGCCCTGCTTTGGGCCAGCACTCCTCCTGGCAGAGGTGGTCACCCTTGCTCCCACCCTTGCTCTGGCGATTGCCTCTTCCCAACAGTCCTTGCCTGACTCAGGGGGGATTTAGTGCCGGGCTGGGGGCAGGGAAAGACGTTAAACAGGCTTTTCCCTAATGAGGTGTGACGCCAGCTGGAGAGGGGGAGAATCCTGCTTTTCTCCTGTCTGTTGCTCTCTCCAGCTAGAGGAGGAGGAGATGTGTGTCCCCCCCTTTTCCTCTGCTGATTTGCTGCCTCTTCTGTTTCCTTTCTGTGCTGTCCCCAAAGCGTTTTGGCAAGGTTCAGATTTCTGTGCTCACAGCTCAGTGCTCAAAGAGAAAAGGGGAAAAACAAAAGGATTGGAGGCGTGGGGAGGATGGTGGCGGGGAGGAAGCTGAGCCGCTCGTCCTGGCCAGGCTGGAGGAGTGTGGGGATGGGTGACTGGGGCAGGGTTTGCCCTTAGGACCAGGGGGGTTTTACTGGCTTCTTTCTCCTGAGAGTGCCTGGCATCACTTCCTCTACCTCTGTTTAGATGTGCTGCTCGAGCAGTGTGCTGCTTTGCTGGCTGTCCCTTGTTGGAGGAGAGGGCTGGAAAAATCCTCCTGCAAAATGTGGGCTGAAGCATTAGGTGAAAACCTGAAGGGATGCTAACTCTTTGTGTTCCTGAGATGTTGAGATTTGCATCACATCCTCCTGGTGTGTCTGTCATTCCCACAGCACTCTGAGTGTGTGGGAAGAGTCTAGAATTCAGGTGTTTTGGGACAGGAAGCTGGAGAGTTCAGTGAGATAGAAGATTGTGACATTCAGATAAGCAGGGCTGATGGACCCAGCCCTGGGTTCATTGTTCAAGCCCTGTGTTCATTCATCAGATTCCTCTCATTGCTGTTACCCTTCTGTCACAAGCAGCAATAGTTAAAATATAGACAGAAACATTACAGGGCAATGTCAGTATCTTTTTTCCAAGACAAATAATCACGGTAATACTTGGACTGTGCCTTTACCCTGAGATTCTGGCACAGAGTGTGACTGCTGGCAGGGAGCAGAGGGTCAGGATGGGCTCCATGGCATTGGGGAGCACAGAAAAGTGTCTTTGCACAGAAGGACTGGCAGCCTCACGCCTGCCAGGGTTGGACCTTCACTGGCCCCATGCTTTGTGTGGGTGCTGATTAATCTTGGCTTGTTCCAGAGCCCCTTAACCCAGCATGGCACCGGGACTCTGCCCCCAGCCCCACACTGGTCTGTGTGCCCAGAGCCCCCTTTATCCAGTGGGATCCATCTGGGTCTGGGTCAGGTCCCCAAAATTGGTGCTACACCTGCCATGGAGACAAGGACAAGGAGCACCCTTCTGGCAGAGAGAAAGCAGCAGGAGAGAGGGAGGAACAGCCCATCCAGGTGTTTCAGTCCCTGCCCAGGAGATGGCAGCTTGCCCAGTGGCCCAGGAGTGTCCCCCTGCTCCTGGGGTGACCCGCCAGCTCCAAAAATGTAAAGGTCACTGTGGGGGCTGGAAAACAATGGCTGCAGATAGGGGCTATCTGAGGCAGTTGTGGCCCCTGCTGAAGGGGTGTTAGTCAAACAGCAGGCTGAAAAGGCTCACGGGAAGCAGTTTAAATATTCCTTCGTACAAAAGGCTGTCACATCCTAGCAGGGGCAGACTGCTGACTGACAGCTTTAATGAACGAGTGTGTGTGGATGAGGGAGAGGCTGGATGCAGGGAGGCATCCTGGAGACTTACTTTCCCCCCTGCCCATCATTCTGGGTTCTAACATGTCATTTTTCACAACCTGCAAGTTTATTGTGTTAATGTGGTAACACACCTGGGATGCTTTGGCCTATCACATGCTTTAGGTCCTCCCTGCTCCCCTCTCCCCCAGGGATATTTATAGGAGGCATATGTCCACTAAAATATTTTACAAATAAAGTAAGTCAACACCTCTAAAATAATAGCCACTTATCAAGTGGTAAGTAGGGCCAGGAGTTGGACTGAGTCCTTGTGGGTCCCTTCCAGCTCGGGACATTCCACGATTTTAAGTGAATTCACTCAGTAATTACTATTTATATAGCATGATTACTATTTATACAACAATAATACCACCCTCTCCAAGGGATGGCAAGCAGCAACTGCAGTTTTTGTATTAACTTGTCATTAAGCAGGGTGCTCATCTAGAGGAGCAGAGATTCCTGGGACTTTCCCTATCTCTGTGGCTCAGGCTTTGGCTGGCAATGCCCTTTCCTTACCTCCAGTTTTCACATATAATAGATGTGTTTAGTACATTCTTCACAGGGCAGGTGTCAGGCTTCCGCTCCTGGAGCACTTTGTGTGTTGCACAGGAGGTAAATATGAGCAGTGTTGGTAATGAAAATATGCCATTAATACATTTCCAATAAAAAACTACAAGCGGCGTTTAAGCTGCAATCTGTTATCAATAATTTTATTACTGCAGTTACTGTGGTCTAATAAAAAAAGCACTTTCTCTTCTTTATTGGGTAAGTGCCAAAACGTTTATCCTTTATTCTCTGGCCATTAACCTTTATTCTGTAGCCATTAGCTTAGCTATTTGTGTAACAGTCTGTTGAGTAACATTCAAGTAGGAATTTGTATTCAATCCATTATTTACTCTGAAACCCAAAAAGAATAGCTTCTTATGCCTATATTGTTTCTCCATATTAAATCTTGTTAAATGCTGTATGCTAGTGATGATAAGTCTTATAGAAAGTGGATTTTTTTCTTACTGTGAATAATTTTCTGGCATACAAATAAAACTGTATTTAACCAAATAATATTTGGAAAACAAAGCTTGAGACTGCCAGCTGAAAAAAAGAAATTTCTCACAATATGTGCAAAATTTGTAATTGAATTTCAGGAGTTTATCCTTTTTGTGGGTCAATTTCTGCCTTGCATCCTTGTGAACTCCACTGTGCTGAAATAAGCCATGATACTCCCAAGCAGATTGAGATTTTGGGTCACAAAGTCTGACATCCTTCCATTCTTTCTCCCTTACTGGAGTTGGAAAAAGAAAAAAAAAAAAGGAACCCAATGGGAAATAAGTTAAATAATCAAAATGCTTGCATTTCTTTGAGGCTTTGTAGCTTTCAGCCATTTCTGGCAATCCATCTGAAACTGCTACTTCTGGGTTGTAAGTGGCTTTTAGGGAGCTGCTTTCTGAGCACATCTCTTAAATTGAGCTCACCAGCCTTAGAGAGTGGGGGTAAAGCAGGAGGATGAAGCTGTTGATTCCTGTCCATCAGGTGAACACGGGAGAAATCATGCCTTTCTTATTAGGCTGTAGTGGGTCTCAACCTCCCTGAACCCAGTTTTTCTGCGTCCAGACAAAAGCATTAGTCTTCAGGCTGGAGAGTGACGTTCAGTAAAAGCCTTTCAAGGTCTTCCCATCAACTCCTGCAATGAAGAGGAGGTAGAAGCAGTGTTTTTAATGATGAGGAAGGTCGGTTTACCCCATGTGTGCTCTGCTGCTGTACACATACATGAGGTTGTTTGGATCTTTTTGCTCCTGATGAGCTAGCAGGAAATTCTAAGGAATCAGCGTAATGGTTGGATTTTTGATATTATTTTTTTTCCACTCCTTTCTGCTCATTAGGAACTGGAAGCTGCTCTTCACGGGGATGATGTGGAGTTTATCAGCGACCTGATCGCTTGCCTTCTTCAAGGTTGCTATCAGCGCAGAGACATCACGTGAGTAACCTCCTCTATGGCTTAAGCACTTTGCAAGGGGAGCTAATTAACACGGTGCCAGGGATGTTTCACGGCTTTGGAGTGATGACATGGCAGCAATCACCCCAGATGCTTCACCGAGTGGAAGGGAATTCCAGTTCTCTTGGGTTGAGTTGTAGGATTTTAATTGTGCAGACCCCTTTGTTCAGATGCCCTGCAAAAGCGTGCTGGGTGCTCTGCTGTGGCACCAGTGCACACAGTGAGCATTCACATCTGCTTCTGCACTCTGTTTGGTCAAATTAGTGATATTAAGTCATCACATGTGTTTTCAACATTTTATGTACTGCACAGCATAAAACTTGCTGCTCTGCACACACCTCACTTGCATGAAAGGTCCCATTGCTTTACACAGGGACAGCTATGATCATTTTCTTAGAAATAAAAGGAGTATTGTAATCACTTCAGCTGCAGGATGTTGGGAAGTGATTTGACATGTTCTCTTGAAATTTTGACATCCAGAGACACTTTGTTAGTGTCCACTAAAGCAGCCTCCCAAATGGAGACATCTGCAGAACATGATTCTTCAGAGGACTGCCCCTTGCACAGCAAAATGTGCTTCCAGTGATAGCAAAGGCTTGGTGCAGTGTGTTTTATTTGTTCTTTTGTGATTCATGTTAATAGCAAAGCATAATTGTGGGGACAAAGACAGCTTGGCAACACGTGCAGTTGCTTGGAAGCAATCCTGCTCCCTAAGATCCCCCTGTTGTGGAGTGGCTTGGGCCAGTGCATAGGAATAACCATAGGTGCTTGCATTGAAAGCTCTATTTCTAATTAACTGATTATGTTCAACAACACTTACATAGTTTGTTTATATATACATATGCCACTTGATCAAGTTCTCTTTCATTGCTGCGTGGACATTCAGCATCAGTGGGTGTCAGGACCTGAATCAGGCACCTGCACTGCATTTTCTGTCTGCAGATGAAACTGTGATGAGAAGATTGGTTGTAAAGGGTCTGCAGTATCTTCTTCATCAAAATAGCCACAGAGCAATATATACCTGCTTGTAAACAGGCAGCAAGTTTATTTCTTCATACCAAAGCCATCAGAAGGTAGGGACTTAAGTGTTTTGCCCACCTGAATCAGCTTACCCTTGTAGCAGCAGCAGGAGATTTGTCTTTGATAAAATCCATAAATTCTGCATTTTGAGGTTCTCCAAAACTCTCCACATCCAAGAGTGTCCACTTAGTGATTGTACTGTGTAATTGCCTCTCTGTTTCTCCATTTGCAACTCTTTTAACTAAGAAAATTCAGGGGTGAATCGTGGGACACTGGGAAGTTGTCTGTCTGTCACCCAAACACACAAACAAACAAACAAACAAAACATACAACCAAACACCTCACCCTGTGAGGTGCCTGAAGGAAAAACCATTTCTGCAGCCTCCTGCAGAAGGGGATTACCTCGTGGCCATGGGGATAATGAGGAAAAATTTCTGCTGAGGAGATGGGGAAGAGGGCACAACAGGAGCAGCGTGGTGGGAATGGCTTTAGGGATATATCAGGAAAAGTGCCTGAAACTGCTGGGATGTTAGAGAGCTGAGCTCTGAAGCACTGCAGAGGAAGCAGTGGGGGAGGCTACCTGGAAACAAGAGGGGAAAATGCTGTATGCAGAGGGATGCCATGAAAGAAGAAGCATTAAGATGTACTCTAAATATGAAAATCTGTAGATAAGTAAGAATAAAAGTGATGGCTTGGATACACTTCTCAGAAACTTGCCACACTGTTTCACACTTAAAACCCACTGTGGAATCCAAAAGCCTGAAATTCTCCATGTTCCTTACATGTTTCCTAGCAACACCTTTTTCCCCTCTAACCCCAGTTCAAGAGGCATAGGTCTTGGCTGATGCACAACTTCCCTTCTGTACCTTGTTTTTCTGCAATTAGTGGTAGGAAGCTGAGCCTCTAATTGACTTTTGGAGTGCTCAGCAGACAAAGCCATGCAAATGTAAGAGGCAGGGTTTGTGTGGAGTTTAGGCTTGGCTTTCCACAGTGGCCCAGGACTCCATACTTCTCTGCTGCACACAGATCAGAGGTTTCTGTCTTGGGTGGGAAAAGCCAGCAGTGTCACAGACCATCCTGGTGGTGTTACTGCAGCATCTCTCCAGTCATTTGTGCCCTGCATCCCTGTGCTGAGGCTGTGAGCTGCTACTAGCAAGGCTGTGAACTTTTGTTCCCTGCTGCACCTCAGAGAGAAAGGCAGGAGCTTGTTCTCATGCTTGTTCCCAGGATGCTTCACAAAACCTCAGTTTGCTACCTCTCTGAGGGGTTTGGAGGTTTAATTAGTTTTGTATCAGGTCTTACATCTTTGATGGCCAAAATGTTATCTGCCTCTGCTTTCTCACAGTGTGTCTGGAGCAGTTTGCAGTTCTTGTCACATCTGTTTTGACGGTGCACAGGACTGGGCTGCCTGGCTTTAATCATGCATCATAGAGGGGTATAAAACTGTCACATACCTTTGCTAATTATAATGTGCTCTCAAGTAATTTTGGAAGTGGCTGAGAGCCTTTCTAATGCTCAGTTTAACATGCTTTAGTTTGATTTGGTTTCCATTCTTTGAACAAAAAAAAAAGAGATTAATACTTTTGTAGGCTTCTATGATCCTTGGTTTTGAACTAAAGCAACTTTGCCTTGATTTTCATATTATTTATGACAGACTTTAAAAAAAAAAAAAATCACATACAAGAGAGACTGCTTTTTACCCTGCTTGATGTCTAAGGATTGTTGTCTGGTAACATAAGACTTTCTTTGAGTTATGGATATCTCTGTTTAACTACAGAGACTACTTAATGGGATGCTACGTGATCTTCTCCAAACTCTTATTTATCATAACCTATCATAGCTGTTAGGAGCACTCCATTGACCTGGTTCTTGCTGTGTTAAATACTGTAGAAGTACAGAACAAAAACCAGTTGCCTGCATTTCTGCATCTTTAGCAGTGACCCTGCAGCTGTCCTTGCCTGGTACCAGGTAGTTTGAGCACTTGTCCAGGACAGTTTCCCTCTTGCTCTCCTCTTTTTACTCTGAGCCAAAATACTTGTGTCTGTCATGATCTGCAGCTTTTGTTATTTTATAAATGCCCCTCACAATATCCATAATACCATCTGTATGTAACTACTGTGGGTGCAATAGGTATCTAAGGCTTGCTCTGGTTTGATGCCACTGAGATTGCCCACAGGTTTTTCCTGCTCCCAGCTTTTTTGGACAGGTCTTTAAATGTCTGTGTTTTCTTTTAATTGCTTCAAAAGGCAAATGCCCAGAAAAACTCTTAGTATAATTCAGGCGTTGCAAAAAAAATAAATATAAATTAAGCAGTTTGAAAGAATCCTGGTGCTTGCTTCAGATTCTCTCTGATATAAATTGGGTAGCTGCATAGTCCCTAGGGGCTGCCACTTTAATTCCAGCAGGAAATGTGACTTGATGACTTGTATGAAGACAGGAAGATCAGAGCTTCAGCTAACGGCAGCGGCCGCAGCAGGAGCCTTCTGCAGCTGTTTTTAAGTAAGAAGTGATGGTGTGACATGGATGTGTACACTCAACTAAAATATTCCAGAAGTCTCCTGCTGCTCAGCTTTTCTTTGGGTGAAACTCGTTCTTCAATTTTCTGTTATTGCACTTTTGCTGTTTTTCTAATGTGATGGCATAAAAAGTTTCAGTAACTTTATCCTATTTCTTATTGGGAGGCATTTCGTATGCTGCTACTTTGTCTCAAAAGAAAATCTTTGCTGCTTTTTCTTATGTTTTATTTTTACAACATGCACAAAGGCCAGAATGTGAGGAGGAAGAAAAACAATATCTCTTGGGGTTTTTTTCATATGCCCCATGAGGTTCTTTTCTTTTTATACACCTCAGGGGATTGGTCCATCAGTGTAGCTGAAAACTCTGTTATTGACTTCTGTGCCACCAGAGGGGATTTGCTTCCTTAGGAGCCTCAACTGTTTTTTTTCTCATTATTTCTTCCCTAATGCATTGGAATTTTTTTCTTCCCAATGGGTTTTGCTCCCACCTTAAGCTCTTTTGGGATCCCTAAACTATCCTTGGAGTCCTTGACTTGTAGTTGTGCCTGGTTTGTTCTAACAGGGATATGAGGATATTCCTTAACTCCTGTTGCCTTCCCCACAGTTATTTAAATTATTTCTTTGCTATCCTTAGTGGTGGCTTTGAGAAACACTCCCAGAGTGGCATCTGAAGAGCCGTATTTCCTACTTGCTGAGCTGCCAGTCAAGAGCACTGTGTCTGCTCTGTGTATTTTCTAACACTTGTTCTGTAATCACTTATTTGAGCTTTCATCAGAAAGAGAGAGATGATCTGAAATCTTCTAACCTACTGAGGAACAATACCTGTTTCTGAGGACTGTGTTTATTGGCTCTGGGTATTTTGCTTCTTCCTTCTGCTTTGTCACTTTTGTCCAACCTTGTCCTTTATTCTGTGTGGACTGTGTCCTTACAGGTACTTTGGGGGTTACCCCAGCTCTCATATTTTGGTAAAGAGACCTCAGTAGAATGCTTAGCATCTTGAAATCACCCTTGAACATGTGCCCACACGAGCTGTGTCCTTCCAGAAGTGGTTTGTCAGTCTGCTGTGGGGGATAAAGTGGCAGGTGAGCAGGAATGGCTGGCAAACCCGTGCTGAGATTTCAGTCTCATGGATACCGTGTGAACTAGGCTGTGGGAAGAGCTCAGCCAAGGTACTGAGCTGAATGAATCCAGCACTTCAGTCCATGCCATAGCCTCTGGGGCAGCTCAGTCACAGCAGACCTGGTGCCCACCACCTTTGGGAAGAGATTTTTTTTTTTTTAACAGCCTGCTCTCGCAGTTGTGCCGGTGACCTTGGTTATAACAACTGCTTCCATGGCCCAGCCACAGAGCACCTCCCCAACTCAGAACCATATTCATGAATGCCAAGTGAATATCAACAAGATCAGCATTATTTACAGTCTCACTTTTAACAAGTGCTGCCTTGCACACATCATGGATATTGGTGGATGGCCTCTGGAATCGACGCGGGATCGTCGGCACCGGAGGCACCGTGAGGAGGCAAGGGAGATAAAGTGGCTACATTGCTCATCTTGAATCTAATTTTAATATTTATTATAGTAATAGCCAAGCCACGCAAGGTGAGCCTTTTAAAGGGTAAAAAGTGAAAATGAAGCAGCTGGCAGGTGTTGGCAAAGGAAGGATGAGATTACGGCAGTAAAATAACACGGTCATTCAGAGATTAATGAGAAGCACAGTGGAATAAAATTATAGAGTTGAAATATAACTAAAGCTAAGTAAATGTCTTTGATTCTCAGATGGATAAAATGAATCTTTAAAGAAGAATTTGAAGAAAAGTTGGTAGCATGTTCTGGAAGTGCTATTCCATGGATGTGGTGGAGAATAAGGACTGAAAATGGTGGAAGAAAAAAGAGGAAAAGCTGTGCTGTTATTGTCAGGGCAGATGGATGAGAGACAGATTGGATTGCTGGGGAGAGGGAGTTATGCAAAACATTGACAGGGAGGAATAGGTGGCTAAACTTCAAAGGAGGAACAGAGAACAGTCAGGGAAGGGTCTTTGAGACTGCAGTGATGTCATTGTGCCAGTGTGAGAGCATGAAATATGAAAGGGACAGCTGTATTTATAACTTCTTGATGTTGCAAACCAAGTACTCTGGAGAGGAGGAAGAAAGCAATGATGAAAAAAGAAGCTGAGAAGGCAAGTGAAAATATCTTCTCCTTTCAAGGAAGAAGGCAAAGAACTGTGGAGAGACAGATGGGGTGTGGAAGTTGGCCCGATGTGAAACCTTTGCCCTCGCTTTTGAGGCTGCAGGGATGCTCCAAAACACTGGTGCAGGATTTTTGCTCCAGCACAGTTGGTTTCCCAGGCCCCTTCCCAGCACCTCATCCAAGCTCAGAAACCAATGTTTAGTCCAAAGGTGAATTTTGGAGAAGAGCTGAAGTACTTTTTTTGCAGCCTTTTTAGCCTCAGTGGGTTTGATGAACAGCTGGAATAGCTGCTGACCAGCTGCCAGACCACTGTGATAATGTGGTGTGCCATGTCACTCTCTGTTCTGAGTGCTTTTATTTTTTCTCCCATTTTACCTTCCAGCCTTCCTCAGTTTCTTTCTGGCTCAACCAATGTAGTGGTTTAAACTTTAGAGAAAAGAAGATGAAAGACCTGTTCTGAAACAAATCCCAAAAGGGACTTCTTTAGTACCTATTTATCTGTAAAAACTTTGTTTTATCCATGGTCTCCAGAAACTTGCAGTGTATGGGGCTGGTTCTAAGAATTGAATTTGCTAAGCTTATTTGCTTCAAGGCAACCCCACGCTACGTATTTTGTGCCTCACTGGGGACTCTTTTCTCTGACATTAAGTGTATTTTTCTATGAGCAGCAAGGCCCATAAGGGCTTGTTTCATATGGATTTGTGCTGTAATACAAGCATGTGTCCTATTTCCCCATCATCATCAAGACAATAACTCCAGCTTCTTCCCCACAGTGCTCATCATCACTGTAATACCCTAAGGTCCTCTCTGCAGCCCCCAAACAATCAGAAGTGCTTATGGCACAGCAATACTGTTGTCCTGCCTTGTGGCTATGAATTGGGAGCATGCTTTCTGTTGATGGGCGCTAGGAATGAACAATGCAGCATTAAGCTGGCTTCACTTGTTCTTCAAGGATCCAGGAATGAATAGTAAGTAATGATCCTCTTCCAGGCTGAATGTGGAGTGGTAAGCCCCATTCCTATTTGCTCCTTCAGAATATAGGAGATGTATTTGGGTCTATTGTAAGTTAATCAGCTCCAGCTCCCAAGGAGCTTCTCCTCAAAAAGGATCAAATAACAGCAGTAGAAAGAAAGAAAGGAAGAAAGAAGCATGTGGATTAAAATTGGCAAGTACATATTGAAGCCTGGCTGGATGCAGGTGAAGGTCATTGATGGGAAAAGTGAATTGTCATTGCAGAAAAACCAAAGCCCTTGCTGTTCAATCATAAGGTGAAATTTGGGCTGTAGGTACATTCATTTATTCTGGACCATCCAGAAGATTGTGTTCATGCCTCCTGAGACAGAGTACCGTGGCTTGATCTTCATTTCATCAAGTCCAGAGTGGCTCCTTGTTGGGGCATACCTTGTGTGGCTGGTTGTCGAGGTCACACTGAATAGGACACTGAACAAGGGGTAAAAAATCCATGCTTTAAAAGTCACAAGTGTGCACATGAAGCAGCAAGGGCGGGGAGTGCAGCAGCCATTCCCACACTTAATTTGTCTGTGTGGCCACAGCATCCCTCCCTGCACCTTTCCAGGTCAGAGCTGTGCTGGCTGTGCACCCATCGTGCAGGAACTGAGGTGTCCCTCAGCAGAACCCCTCAAAGCAGTAGCCAGCAGTCTGCGTCTCGCCAGGCCTCTCACCCCCCACCAAATCCCAAATCCCATCACCCAAATCCCCCCCAGTCATCTTCCCCAAAGGAACTTGTTCATTCCTTTTTGAGCACTCTGATCTCTCTCTTCCCCCCCACCTTTTTTTTTTTTTTCCTATCAAACAACCCTTAACTAGTTTTTGGGTTAGTTAATAGTTCTAACACTGGTTCTTTTTGTTTTCCGTTTTGATCCTTCAAGAGATTGCCCTTTGTTATTCAAAGCCGAAGGTACTTGACACAGAAGCAATGCAGAAGCCCCCGGGCCTCAAATGCTGGCTGTGGGATCCCTATGGCTGTGAGCCATTCCCATCCTCAGTGTCTGATAAGCCTTGGGCAAGAAATGGGAAGAGAAAAGAGTGCAGCACTCCGAATTCCTGAGGGGTGCTGGGAGGCATCCATCCATGTGGGGACTGGAGGACCCTGCTGACCAGAGCTGTTCACCTGCTGACCAGAGCCTTTAAAATTCAGCATTTCCAAGGGACTTTCCTGCCTTTGACCTTCTTTACAAGGCTGACAGCAATCTGGCTTCCAGTCTATCTGCCTTGCTAAGTTGTTTGCAGAAATCTCCGGGTCAGATGGTTTTGTGTTCAGGCCCAGGAATTGCTTTTTGAGCTCTAAAACTGACCCTAGGAACTGCTGTCTTGGATTTACTGTACAGCTCGGTGGAGAACCCAGGTTCTTTGTTTTTGTGTCATATCCAAAAAAGTGGCATAGTTCACTGATACCATGAAGTCTGTTGGTGTCATCCAGCCTGCTGAAGTGCCTGTAAAATCTCGAGTTTGGCATCAGCATGGCTTAATCTTCTCTTGGTGACCTTAAGCTTCAGCAGGGGCCCAGCTTTGCTCCACAGGTCAGAGCTGCTCCTTCAGTCTTACTCTGCACCTCTCTTGTGCACCAGTACCATGGACATCAGAACCTGTCATGAAAACTTCTCTTTGCCATTATCTTGCCATCCTTTTGTAGCAGTGCTTGTCCTGTGCCTTTAGCACACAGCCTGGTGTTGGCTCTGAGGCTCAGGGCCTCTCTTCTGCGTCCTGCCATTCTGCCTTGGCCACTGGTCTCTGTCACTCACTTTCTGATTTAAAACATGACAGTTCTCTCTACCTCAGGGTCTTGGGAGATTCTTGTCTCTTGTTCTGATCGTGCTCTGAGGGAAAAATTCATATTCCCAGTGTAGCTGTGGTGATAGATCTCGTTGGATAGGGAAGTGTTGGGCTCCAGCTCTCCCCAGCTCTCCAAGCCTAATCACTAGCATGCCAGGGAATTCATTGCTTAATGAAAGCCATTTTCCCCTGGCCTTCCCCAGCCAAGATCAATGTCACCACATGGCAGGAGGTGGCCTGCACTTGGACATCTCTGTGGTGTGTTCTTGTAGAGCCACAGCTTGACAGCAAAGCTTTTTAGGTGTAATAGGCATTTTCAATCCTATTGGTAATTTATCATAGGTGATGGTGTGAGATAACTTCTTCCCTTGGTCCCTTTGCACCTCAGAGGTAAAATGTGATGGCATCAGAACTGGAACCAGCCTGTTCTAGTACCTGCTGTGCTTCCCTTGCTGGGGAAAGCTTTCATAACTGACTTTGTTCTTGGGCTCCCTTGGCTCAACAGATTCCTCAAGGCAGGAGAAGAGTAGCTGACCCTTCTGGGCACACTCAACTTGTCTCTTCTCTGTTTGCTGAACTGTTCAGTGGAACTCTCACCAAAGAAGCAGAAACCTCTTACTTCTGGACAGACCTTGGAGTTTTCTGGAAGTTCCTATGTATTTCCAGATGCACAGTATTTTACAATTTCAGCCATATCTCAAGGGACTGAGGTCTCTACTTTCAAGCCTTCCTCTATGCTGGGGCTGCAGTGCAAGTTTCAACATGATGGTTGAAAATGCATGTCAGTGACTGATTACAGGGCAGTTTTCCTCTTGGGGTTTAAAGCTACCCTTGCTGCTTTCATGGGCTGTATATCACTGATTTGTTACTGCAGCCTTTGACTAATGGTTTCAGGGTAGTACCCTAAAGGTAAAATGGAATAAACTGTGAAGTGCAGAATATCTGTGGGGTTAGTGTGACAGCAGAGCTGGGCAGGTGTGTTTGAACACATGTTTGGTGTGAACGTGGTCACCTTGACTCAAAAAACAACAATACCCATGGAAAATAGCATCATCACTCTTAATTTATTGTATTTATGCAGATGTAATTAAGGGACAAGAGTTCTTAATACTGTCTCAAATTATCTCTTTTTTTCTATGCATTCAAGGTAAATAATCCTTTCTGTTCATCTAATGCTACATTAATTAATGTTTTCACAAATATATATGTAGCAATACAGTTTGCTCAACATATTTGTGTTTCAGGATCTTTTAGCAGAATTCTTTTCCCCCTGTTTTAATCCAGTTATCCAACTCATTGATTTGTCATTATCCGTTTTCACTCAAATTGCAGCATCAGTAGTGGGGGATGGAGTTCCTCCTTCTCTGTCCAAAAGCCTGCATGTAGTGAGAGCACAAGTCATCCCTTGATGGAGATTGTGCAGAGACTCCCTGAGTCTGAAGGAGGGGTTGAGCTAACATTGAAAGACAAATAAATTTTGTTTTAGTCCTATTAATATTTCCTGAATCTGTCTAGGCAGTGTGTGTATCCTCCTGCTTATCCCCTTTGCCCCCCAGGATTTTCTCTTCCTGTGGTACCATCTACCTTCAAGTGTTTTTTGGGATGTTTCTGGCTGCTCTGGTTTCACTGATACTCACATTCCTATTTCTTCCTTTCCCTAGTCAAGCAACAAAAGCACAGAAGCAGCCCTTGCTCCTACCTAAAAGAGATTTGCAGGCCCCTGCAACCAGCATGCATATAGTTAACAATATGTGTCTTCCTCATCCTCCAAGAACTGCAGAATCCACCAGGCTTGGCAAATCCAACCCCTTTTTCCTCCAACATTTCACATCTTCTCACCAATCCCTTTCTTTTCCCTGGCTCACTTGGCCGTGCAGGCTGCTGGTCTCTTGGGATGGGGAGATGGATGCTGGGCATCTGCTCACTCCTTCCTCCTATTGTGCTGGGGAGGGTGAGGGACAAAACAGCCAGGCAGCTAAGGGCAGTGAGGAGCAGCTGGGCATAGGTGAAAGAAGGGCCATCAGTGCCTTCAGGTTGTGTTTCCATCACCTAAAATTACTTTCACCTCCTCACAGGGAAGGGGAAACAACAATATGGCTCTTTGTTGCCTCCCCCTGTATTTTGAGGTGTTGGAGGCAGGGCCACAGCACGGAGCACTTGTGGCCCCTCCTGCTGATGCTGGGGATGGAAACAGAGCAGCCCTGGCTCACAGAAAGGTGCTTGGAGCTCCTGCAAGCAGGGAGATGCAATATGACAGGACAGTTCAAAGTAACAGGTATGTGTGATTTCTCCTGCCAGTGCTGCCTTTCTCTCACACAGCCCAATTAACAGGGGTCACAGAGCACTGATTAGCTGCCTTGGCGTTTTGTGAACATAAAGCAGTGAAAAATCCAGGGTGAATGGGGAAAAGGAGATCAAATAGACACTTATCTCAGCGCTCCTGCCTGTCCCTGGCATTTGCCAGCCTAAGGAAAGAGCCTTTCCAGGAGAGACCAATGCAGGACGGTGCTGTATCTGTGCTGATATCTCTGCTGCTTTTCTGCCTTTTCTCAGCAAAATAACAAACAAGGCACCCCCAGCAGCTGTGTGGTTGGTAGGGTTGTTGTGAGATAAGAGCCAAATCACCAGAGAAGCGTGGGCCACAGGCAGCTGGGGAGGATCAGAGTGTGCCCTTTTGCCACCCTGGCGTGTGAGATGGCTTCAGTTCCTCCTCAGGAGTGGACTTGCTGCCTCATGTCCTTTGTGTGAGGGAAAAGGGGTGGGAGGCAGCACATACCAGCTCAAGGGAGGTAAAAGGGCATCTCAGTCCAGTTTAAGACTTGCTGAGCCTGGTCTAGTAACACCCAAGCCGGGAGCTTCCACGGTTGCTCAGGCTGTGGCTGGGGTGAGGAACCTGGACAAGCAGACCCGGAATGTTCCTGAAGGGTGGGCAGCTGTGGTGACCTCGTGCCTTCCCCTCTCTTCCTTCACACCCCCCTTTTTTGGGGGGGTAGCAAAGCAAGGCTCCCACTTCAGCTGTCATACCCAGGTTAAGTGGCTGCACTTGCTTCTGTCAAGCCAACACATGCTCCTGTGGTGTGATCCCTTATTAGAGCAGACAGCCCACATCAGCTCTCCATTCTCCCTGCCTCCCCAGAGAGCCTGCCTCGCTCCAGAGCTGCTCCTATTCTGCTTCTCTGTGGGATGCAGCATGTCTGCCAGCTCCCCTTCCAGTTTCCCCAGGTCTGAGTGCGTGGAAGATCACTCAGGGGAAGATGGAGGAAGACAAGGGGTAGGAGTGTTCTTGCAGCTGCTGGCAGCCATGGTTTTTCATTAAGGATTTTTCCCCCTCTCCTAAAGATGAACGCTTTCAGAGTTCAAATGGGAAGTCCACCATGTAAATCCAACCATGTAAATTAGATCCAGCTATGTAAATTGGATTTCTTTAGGATTGCACCACCCTTCTGCTGGTGAACCTCCTGTCCTAGCTCAGTGTTACCGTGTTGGAGGAAAGGTCCAGAACCCTGATGTCTTCTCTAAGAATCACTTCAGCATGTTCTCGAGTCTCTGCCATGTTTGAGTTCTGGAAGTGAGTTATGGGATGGATGAATGAGGAGCAGGGAACAGGAATTGCTAGGGAGCTGAAATTACTCTGCTGTCCTTTACTTTTTTGGAAAATATGGGTGTATCTTTCCTGGATGTGGAAGCCTCCTATTCCTCATGTTTCAGACTGCCTAATCCAGGGGTTAGGCCAGACTGTTTTAGGGAAGGGCTGCTGCTACTTAACCTTTGCTAACTAAGTAATCTTTTGCCCTTCTGTTTTGAAACAAAATGGTGGTTCTAATGTAGAAAGATTGTACTCCCATGTTCAGCAATGGTGGAGACAAATGTCCTTGTGTGTAGAGCCCAGTGCCATGCACCTGCTTAACGCTTCAGATGTCTTTCTTTTCCCTTACCTCATGGCCACATAGGTAAGCCACAGGATTACTGAGGTTTGGGCAATGTTTGCATTCAAAAAACTAGTACTAGCTTGCCATGGAGGACAAAAGGCAGACCTGTACATGCCTTGTGATGGTCTTGTGCTCCAGCAATCTCTGCTGTCTTTACAAGTCTGGGAGGAGGAACTTCCCTCTGGAGGTCTGATCAATGTAATTTGAATTCCCCCCCCCCCCAATTTGCAATCTCATTCAGGTTCCATTAATGTCAGCTGTACTCCTTGTTCACAGCCACGAATAGGCCAGCAGGTTTTCTCCAGGCATGATTCAAAACAAGCACTGAAAAGCAGGATGTTTGTTTCCTTCACCACAAGAGCCCTGCCAGGGTTGGACCATGCCGAGCTCTGTCACACGTGTGCTGTGGAGTTACTGCTCCTTCTAGACTTGGTTGGAATTTTTGAAGGGTGTCCCCAGCAGTGGTGCAGCCAGTGGCACTGCTAAATGTGGCTGTTAAAACCTGAGGTGGTGATTCCTGGATCTCCATCCTCTTGGTCGTTTTGCTGTGCTGCAGGGAAGTGTTCTGAGGAGAGAGACCCTGCAGGGTGCTGGTGTCCCTCGGGCCTCAGGCAGTTTGGTCACCCTGGTGACAAGCTGGCCCGTGGTCTGAGCAATATGTGCTTGCTCCCTGTTGGCCTGCACTCCTCCTGAGCCAGCTGCACACACAGGGCTTGGAAGGATTCCTCCCCAACCCTCTTCTCCCCTGAAGGATGGGGTAGTATCTCTTTCCCCCTGCATCATACTTGACTGAGTTTCTCAGCAGGGTAAATTGAAGGTGAAGTACAAGCTGGTCCATGAAGCTTCCTCCCCCACCTCAGATAAGAAAGCTCATTAATACAGTAAAAAAAAGGTCTCCATTGTTACATGAGAGCTCAAGGTCAGGCTGGTAGTAGTAACTCATATTGCTTCTAAGGTCAGCCTAAGCTTTCTCTTTCTGACAAGCCACGATAGATTGATCATGGGGGCCCTTACATTATTTTTTTTCTTCAGAAATAGGCTTTGCTTCTCCTGACCCTTTTAATGATGTTTGACTGAGGTCATCCCAGCAAACCCTGAATCCTTCCCATTACCTTCCAGAGGGCTTGCCTTTGTGCCAAAGCATTGTATGCTTGTTAAGAATTAAGCTTTCCTGATCTCTGCTGCACCAAAGAAGCTGTCTTCATTGGAGAGGCAAGAAATATCTTGAATGCCATCTGTCAGTTAATGCTCTCATTAACACCTGAGTGACTCCCAACACCAAGCTGGTGCCTTTTTGCCAATTCAGAACTTAAAGGGTGCCAGCCCATAAGGTGAAATATCTTCAGTCCATAAAATTAATTCCATTATAAAACGTCTGTTCTGGTAAGACCTAGATTTTTTTTGTTGTTTTTTTTCTTTTAACTAGAGGGATCACAGGGGCAAAGCCAGTTCTCTTGTGTGCTGTGAATTAGATGCCCAAGAAGTCTTTTTTCATTCAGTACTGAGAACCTCCTGAAAGCAACACTTGTGCTGGGTGACTGAATATATCCGAGTCTTTTTCAGCTATTAAAGCCTTTGCTGGACAGAAGTATCACCATTATTATTTCCCTTAATGGCTAACTCTGTAATAGGAACTTCAGGAGTAATTACATTTACGTTTAAATGGTCTATGGTAGAAAGGCTGAGGTCTCCCAGTCTTGTTTTCCATGTTCCTCCCACATATGACTCTTGGACAGGAGTTGGAAGAGCTCTGTTGTTCCTGCTCTCTGTCATCCTCTGATTTTGTCAGGGTTCTTGGTGTTAATCTCAAGAACAATATACTCTCTGGGATTAAATGCAGGTCAGACTTGCCTTTTTCCCAGCAGTTTTAGCTCAAGAGCATGCCAGTATTTACTCTACCATTGCATTTTGTAAATTAAATGAAACAAGAGACTTAAAACACTGTCAGCATGATAGATATTCTAGTGGGTCCAGGCAATTATTTGGCATCTAAACTTTCAGAAGGCTTATTTGTGTGTGCCAGCACTGTCCAAACATCGCTGGTAAATTTTTCTCTCTGATATTTCAACTCTTTACCCTGATGTTTCTTTTAATCCAATATTTGCTCCCATAGGGCCAGAGATTTTGTGAGAGGTAGGTTTTAGGGGTTTTTTTAAGAGATGTATGTGGGGGAGGAGAGCTTGTAAAAAAATTGGCAGCAGTAGACCAGCTAGGGCAATGTGCTGTGACAGTAATTCCACACTTGGGCCGTGGCACACTGCCTGCAGGAAGCACAGATTGACACGGGGACTCTCTTACTGAATCAGTGTTTGGTTTAGCTTTTGTTTGTTTGGCTTGATTTTGTTTACGGTTTTCCAGCCAAGATTTGATTTACTTTGGAGTCTTTAAAACTAAAAGCACAAGTGACTCCGCTTCCTTTGGGCATGAGGATAAAAAAAAACAACAAGCATGTGTGTCTGTACAGATAATTCCAGCCCCAGTTTGCTCAGAAGGAATTTCACGTTGAGTTTGTTCTTGCAGGGTCCCCGTGGGGCTGGGATCTCTCTAGGTGCAGCTGTTCCCTGCCAGGAAGGAGTGGACACCAGAAGCTCCAACCAAATTTTTCCATGTATCCTGTCAGCTCTGTGAAATTCTCACCCTCTCTTCCTGAGGTCTCCCAAGGAGCACGGTGATGAGCAATGGCCAAGCTGCTTTTTCCTGACAGCAGAGCGGGACCCCACGCCTCAAAAGCCCAGGCATGGAAAGGATGCCTCTCCTTTGAGCAGGGGAGAGCACTGGGATCCTCAGGCAGGGGGAGGAGTCCTCAGCTCCCCTCTCTGGAGCTCAGAGAAGGCCCCTCTTTGGGAGGCAGCCGGGCAGCAGATGGCCGGGCTGCGGCGCTGAGCTGTCAGGGGTGGATCATTTCTCTGGCTGCTCTGGGCTCTGATACCATGGTGGAGAGGAGCCCCTCCCTCAACTTGCTCCATCTTCTTTATGCCCTGATTTTTTTGCAGCTGCTGCTAAAGATCACAGGCAACTTGAGCTGCAGGCTCAGTGGTACTCTTGTGGATTGTCTGTTGTGTTGCTCCCCTTTGACACAGATGTGCTAGGTCGTGTCCTTCCCTGTGCCCCAGATTTCCCTTTGTATGTGCAACATACGATTAAAACTTTCAACCACAGTTGCAATTCAGCTTTGACCTGCTTTCTAATCTTTGCAAAAAAAAGATAGGGACCTCTGACAACAGCCCTGTGGTTTCAGAGTGTAGCCAGGGATAAGACTGAAAATTGCACTGGGCTCTTGAGAAATCATCTGCATCCATCTGGGATGTACCACATAGATATGCATGTACCATCCCACCACTGCCCCACTACAGCTATCCAAATTGCTTTGCACATCAGGGGGCAACTGCAAAGCAAGGGGTGTTTTGACAAGTGAGGGAAAGTTTATCTCAGTTTTATGAAATGTTAATGGTGCTAGTCAAGTTGGCTTGGGAGAAGTTTTAGAGTTGCAGAGTTCTTCTCTGATTTCTCTATTCTGATTTCTGTAGTGCTTTTTTTTGGTTAGTGAGCTGTGTGGAAGCTGCCTGTGCTGTACATCAGGAAGTGGTTGAGGTGTGGTGAGAGTGGTGGCCCATGGGTCTCACACTTTTCTAGTAAATTGTTTCTAAGACTCCCAATTTACTTTGGGAAGAGGGTTGGTTTTCCTTTGGACACATGCCCTGAGACGGAATGTGCCCGTGGACCAGTTCAGCCTCCTTGGGAGTGCTCCAGTTTGTAGAGAAAAGGACATGACTGACCTAACTCTGCCTCCACTTGCTGAGTGTTTTTCCATGTCTCAGTGATGCTGAGAACCTCTGGAGAAGAGATGCATCTGTCTCCTCAGCTCAGTGATTTCCGTCCTGCCTTCTTCCCATTTACAAAAGAGTTTTTGGAGGTTCTCAGCTGCAGCAGAGACTCTGTAGGACTTTCAAGTGTATTGGTGTCCTACTACTGAGCTTAAAAGAAGGGTATTTATCAGACTGTATCCAGGTAATTCCATTCCTGGATCCAGTCTCTCTGATTCTTGGGTTTGGATTTTACAGGTAATTCTAAACAGTTATTTCTGGGCATTTCTGCTTTGCATAGGGAAGAACCTCTAGGGCAGGGTTCTCACAGATTGCTGTCCTCTTTGCAGATTTTCTTCTCCAAACAAAGAGAGCTGTTTCAGAAACTTTTTCGAAGGGAAATCTAAGAAAAGAGATAAGTGAAACTAACTGTAGGTGTGGCAGACAGGGTGAAGACCAGCACCCTACATTTGTCTGGAGAAAAGAGGTCGGTTCCCATTAGGAGGGAAAATATAAATTGGGTAAGATTGAGAGTGATTGGGAATGCCTTGAGACATCTGTTTCCCATCTCTGGTTCTCATTTCTATCCTTATTCAAAGCGACAAATGCACAGTAGCTGTCTTTGAAAATTGATGGGGGTAGGAACTCAAAAGGACTCTTAAGAACAGAGCTTGTAATGCACTGAACACCGGGTGGAGGGCGGAAATTTCTAGTGTTAGCCACTTATGTGAAAGTCAAACTAAAACCAAATTGGTTAAATCAACAGAGCCAATCCCTAGGGGGAAGGAGAGTTACATGGGCAGAGATTTCAACTGATCTTCTGGAATTAAATGGCTTCCTGGATCAGTTTTCTTTGAGAGCAGCCAAAATGATAGAGCAAGATAACTGAAGTCATGCATGTGGTAAAAGTATCTGTCTGATCCATGCCTTCCCGTGCCTTCCTGCTTTTTTTTTTTTTTTTTAGGTAGAAAAAAAAGTAGGAGTCTATAAAACGCTTTTACTTTTGTGGTTTCTTCCTGGCAATCCTTTTCATCCACTAGTTTTTCAGGATCCTAGGGAAACTGCTTTTTCAGTCCATTTTATTGGAAATAGCCAGAAACTCTGTATCAGATTTGATGAAATAATCTTCTGCCTTGAGCTCTGGCAGAGTTGAAGAACTGAACTTGTGGGGCTGAAACCCAAATGCTCCTTGAGAGCTTACAATCAATCATTTGCCTTCTGCTTCTAGACTAAGCATCCAAATACAAGTGATGCTTTACTGCTTTCAGGAAAAGATGTTCTCATCACTATTTCTGTTCTGGAAGACAATCAAAGCTGCCTTTCTTTCTTTCTCTCTCCTTCTCTCCTTCTCTCCTTCTCTCCTTCTCTCCTTCTCTCCTTCTCTCCTTCTCTCCTTCTCTCCTTTTCTCTCCTTCTCTCCTTCTCTCCTTTTCTCTTCTTCTCTCCTTCTCTCCTTCTCATGACTTCTATAAGTATCTGACATTTAAGATAAGTGATCAAATACCACTCTTAAAAAGTCTGTAAAGGGAATCTACTATCTCCCTCTTTCCCAAATCAAAGTCCTCGCTGGAAGTTAGGTCTTGGGGTATTTGAGAAAGACACTGCAGGAATGCACAGCTACTTCAGGTAGGCGCACTGTGTACTGAATATCTCACTTTAAAAAAGGATGTTTGCTGTAGTTTTCACCCTAAAATTACTGCTTGATGCAGTTCTGAGGCATTTCATAAAATGCCAGTCCTCCTTTTCTGACTGAACTTTGTCAGAGTTGGAGGCTGTTTCAAGTTATATTTGTCTGATTGCTGATATTAGTGAAACAAGGATACTTGGGAACATTGATGCTTTCTTGTGTCATGCAGATGGAGCAAACTCCAGGTTGCAGAGGGCACCAGGTCCAGGTACACTCAGGCATCTGCTGTTCAATACAACCAGAGGGCTGGTAACTGGTGCAGTGAGGAGGGTCAGCTTGCATTTGACGTCAGAAAGAAGCAGGCTGGTGAGGAGTGATCTGCAGGGTGATCTGCACTTCTCAAGGAGGAAGGGAAATGCTGCCAAGTGGACGTGGCTTGAGGCATCTGTTCCTTCATTCTCACAGTCACTGTCCAGTCATGGTCCTTGCAAAGAAGTCCAGTCTTTACCAAATGTGTGAAGACCCCTGTCTGATACCTAACTTCTTGTTGACTTTTAATGATCTTTCTTCAGCTGGATCACACTCCTCCACCTCTTTGTTAAAATATAATAGCTTTTGTAGAAGTTAGCAATTTCTCAGGGAAATGCAATTCTGTAGTGCTGGCGCCGTTCCATTAATCATATAGAGTAATCTGCTTGTGCCAAAAACCTATCAAGTGGAGCTGCCTTTTTGAGAGCTGGTGGGAATGTGTACCCAGTGGTGTTCTTGCTGGCATATGGACTTCCCGTGTGTGCAAGAATGGCTGGGCCATGGGGGGGTCCCCTTTTGCTGTGCTCAGGGTGCACAACTCGAGCAGGCTGAGCCAGCCTGGCAACTCTCAGGACCCAAAGTCACCTGGACAGATCTTCAGAAAGTTTTATATTTAGGGACGTGGCCCCTTTTCATTCCTTCCCCTGAAATTTTGAGCATTCAGAATAAAGGCTTAAGTCTCATTGAAATATAGACAGGAGTTCTTTTGGCCTTAAGCTCCATCAGTGGTTTTATATGTGTCAGATGGGGACATTCACTCTCAGTGCTAGATGAGAGTAAGAAATATCTGCTTCCTTGGGTTTTATGATGAACTGCCGGCACTGGAAGTAGGACTTAATGTGACCCAGCTAGAAAATGCGAAAGATCATTTTAATAGTAGTGTTTATAAAGAGCTCAGCTGTTCAGCTTGATCATCTGGGGGAGTGCAGAGGGGGGAGTCCTCTGTACTGACTGCTTTTTGGGAGGTGCACTCCTGTTGGGGGTGAGCCTTGTTGTGTGCAGCATCCAAGCCACGTGTGTGAGGTGGGCTGTGCTGGTGTCCTGCCAGAGCCACCAAGAGGAACAGGCAGAAAGAGACAGCAGCTTCGGAGATGCAGAGAGAGGAGACCAGGGACCACGATAGGAGTTTGGGAAGCATACAGCAGCAAAGTGGGGAGGAAGTGATCAGCTCTGCAAAGTCTCAAGCCACTGAACCAGGGCGTAGAAAACTTCTAAAGAAGTGGAGAGGAGCAGGGCTTGGCAGTGACAGATGTGAGGGGCAAAGAGAAAATGGTCTCCACATCAAATGGGAAGAGACTGATAAATTTTGTTGCATCCCATTTTAGTAAAGGCTGGCTGTTGGTGCTAGCACAAGGCACTGCCCATTGGGATAGAAAGGGGCTGAGTTGCTACCATGTTTGGCTCATTCTGCTTAGAAAGAAATAACAGCCTGTGTATAAAAAGCTGTGTGTGTATTACATGACATCCCGTGGTGTTGCAATGAGGTTGCTGTGTTTTGGGAATGTCAATGACAGAGCTGCACCCAACCACAGCTGCCAGTTTTCCATCAGGTGCTCTCTGTCTCTGCACTGTTTGTTGCAGTTGCTTGGTGCACCAGATGTTTCTGGACACGGCAAACTACAGTGTGTGTGTGGCTTCTTCTTCCTTGGTTAGATCCCAGACGTTTCACAGCTACCTGGAGGACATCATCAACTACCGCTGGGAGCTGGAGGAAGGGAAACCCAACCCTCTGAGGGACTGCACTTTCCAGGAGCTGCCGCTGCGCACGCGGGTGGAGATCCTGCACCGCCTCTGCGACTACCGCCTCGACGCAGACGATGTCTTCGACCTCCTCAAGGTGCTTTGGGCAGCAGGGAGGAGGGAAACTGGGTGGCCACGGGAGCTGGGCCACATCAGAATCTTCCTGGCATGAGAAAGGGTCACAGCGTGTCCCCTTTGCCCTCCTCTGCCTTGCGCCGGCTTGCTCAGGACTTGGGCCCTTGTCGTGTGTGGATGCATTCATAACGTGGGAGTCGCTAAGGAAATTGGCTTCATTGGCTGCTCGTTCTGCAAAGAGTGAATTTGGGGATGCTTTAGTGGTAATGGCAGGGCTGTGAGAGCTGAGACTGCTGCCTTGCTGAGGGATGCTGTGAGATGAAAGGATGGGGATGAAGTATACTGGGGGAGCTGGGGGAGGGTAGAGGAGGGGAGGGAGCTTCTCAGGGCTGTGCGTGACTGTCGCCAGCACTAATTAGACCTTCGCTGTCAGGAGCACCAGAGATGAAATGTTTAAACGAGAGAGGCCATTCAAATTAGAGATGCCAATCTAAATCCCTCCCTGGACAGAGAGCGAACCTTCGCCTTCCCCCTGGAGGAACATTTTCCCAGCTCGGCCGGGAGGAGCAGCTGTACTGCTGCTGTGGCATGGTGGGAGGGAGGGGAGGAGGGAGGGAGGTGTTTACAGAGGGGTGTCATCATATTTTGTNACCCGAGTCGCCAGGCAGACTGGGAGCCGGCCCATTGTGTGTGTGGCAGCCGGGCTGCGGCCTTTGTGGCACCGGCGGAGCCTGCTGTGGGAGCGGTGCTGCCTGCCCCGTTCCTGCATTCCTGCCTGTCTGCCCCGCTCCGCGCCGGGCCGTGCCGGCGGCTCCCAGAGCAGGCTCCCAGCCAGTGGGAATCCCTCCTCTCCCCTCCCCGCGCTCTTGCTGCTCTGATTTAATCCCTCCTTCGGTTGGGTTCCTAGCAGCTGTTGCGATTTCCGTGCCCTTGTCCCATCGTGCCAGCCCCGGTTCCCGTGCTGGGCAGATATTTCATGGTGGTTTTGCCATTTTTCAGGGGATGTGGGGGGNTGTTTACAGAGGGGTGTCATCATATTTTGTGTGACAATGTGGCCGCTTTTCAACTTGTCACCGTGTGGCGGGGGGCTCCCGGCGGGCGCAGGGCCTGGACGCCGACAGCCTCCGCGTGGAGCCGCTGGGCGAGGACAGCAGCGGCGCCCTGTACTGGTACTTCTACGGCACCAGGATGTACAAGGAGGACCCGGTGCAGGGCAAAACCAACGGCGAGCTGGCTCCAGACAGGTAACGGCTCCTTCACACCGCATTCACAGCCCCTCGGGTGCCCGGCTGCGTGAGGGGGGCGCGGCCCA
>VXBQ01002501.1:73529-90457 GCA_013400175.1 Phainopepla nitens
CAGAGCAGGCTCCCAGCCAGTGGGAATCCCTCCTCTCCCCTCCCCGTGCTCTTGCTGCTCTGATTTAATCCCTCCTTCGGTTGGGTTCCTAGCAGCTGTTGCGATTTCCGTGCCCTTGTCCCATCGTGCCAGCCCCGGTTCCCGTGCTGGGCAGATATTTCATGGTGGTTTTGCCATTTTTCAGGGGATGTGGGGGGCAGACAAACACCCCAAATGTTCCTGGGAAAACAGGCAAGAGACGAGGGCGACCTCCAAAGCGGAAAAAACTACTGGAGGAAAATTTGCTGAGGTATGGAAGGGTTCTTCCTGCAACAGACATAAAATACATACATTCCCAGAGGGAAGTATAATGTATTTCTGGGGTTCCCCCAATAAGTATGTATATACCATGCAGCCGTAATTTCAATGCAGCTCAGAAGTGAAACAAGCTCAGACCTGGTGGATGCTTTGATCACTCTCCAAAGCAAATTCTGACTGAGCTGGAAGTTTAGTCAAACAGTGGGCATCGCTCTTCCAACCGCTTCACTTCAAATGCAGTTCCACCGTGCAGTGCTAGGGAATTTGCTCCTGATAAAGAATACTTTCATTGTGTGGCTTGAAGCCAGAAATCCTGGCCACTTGAGTCCAGATAGATTTTGGGATGCTTCCCATAAGAACTGAGATACTGTACTTGCCAAACTTCATCCTACACCCTCACTCATAAAAACTTTACGAAGCTATGATAAACATATATATCATACGTGTGTTCTGCAGGGTTCTTCTCATGGTCTTGCTCTGCACTGAATAAATGTGGTGTTCCCTATTCCTCTCCTCAGCTGCATTTCAGTGATGTGAAGTAATGTATTTATTGTATCACTCCTTCTCTTTCTTTTCTGGTAGGGAGAAGGCAGAAGAAAACTTGCTTATCCACGAGACTCAGCTAAGAAATGGTAAAGAGATTTTGCAGTATCACCAGCTAATAAGGCTCTTAAATTATCAAAACCCAGAGAGATGCCTGAGAGACAGCCCAGCCTTCCTCAGGAGAGTCTATCTGCTGGTGGCTGGGGCCAAGTTTGGAAGGAGGGGTTTGTGTTACAGGCTGCCTGAGCACCTGCAGGCTTCCTGTTTCATCATGGCTGTGTTTGGGATGAAGAAACCTAATCTAGGACACACGAGAATTCAAGGGCTCACCTAAAAAAAAAACTGTCTGTGACTGGTCCTCAGTAAAAACACATCCCTCTTGTTAGCAGGCGTGTTTTTTCAGATGGGGAGGAGAGTGGAGTGAGTGATGCTAAGATAGGGAAGGAAGAGCCTTTTGGATCCTCTCACTTTTCCTTCCTCATGGCCTTTGGGTGTCTGAGAGTGGTAAATGATGATTTGGGGGTACCCAGCTGAGGGTTAACGGGGCAAAAAACGAGTTAGCAACATGATGTGAAAGTGAGTTCAAGGGAGCTGGGACTCATTTGTCATACAGGTGTATCCACTGGCTTCCACAAAACCCAGGGACTCAGCCTGCCTGTTGCCTCACAATAAAAGGCAAGGGTGGTATTGTCTGTCCAGTGCCTTTTTCCCTTTGCCCTTTGTGTTCAGATTTCCTGGTGGCCACTCCGGCTGCTCCGGAGCCGCAGCCAAGCGCGTGAGGCGCTGGGGTTTTATCAGATCATTGTCTCCCAGCAAATTGTGTCACTTCAGCTGCACAGTAATCTTCTGCTGGCACAAAGCAGGGCCTTAGTCCTGTTTGCTGTTGAAATGAGTTGTCCATAGGCAGCTGGCAGGGGAAAAAGAAGCAGGGATGCAGGCCTTGGGGGCAGGATGCAGGCAAGCTGCCTGCTGCAGGTGGGCAAGGGATGGCTCTGGCTTTGCATAGCCAGACACCAGCACAAGGCTGCACCTTTGCTGTCTCAGTCCCCAGTGCATTCACAGAGCTGAAACTCTGTGCCACTGCACCCCAGGCACCTGACGGAGGGCAGGAGCTGGAGGGAGCCTGCAGCTTTCCAGCCTTCCTGGGAAAACCTGACAGCTTGCGTGTCAGAGCCACTCGCAGCTCAGATCCACAGAGGACCCAGAGTCAGGGCCAGGTTTTTTACTTCTTTATATATTTTTCATTGTTAGTTTGCTTGAAAATGTGGTCAGAAGGTGCATGGCATCTGCCAGTGGTGCTGATGACCATTGCTTTCTTTCTGTGGTTAGCCCTAGAAAAGTCTAGAGGGAGCTGAGAGTCCCTCAGCCTGAAGGTGTTTGATCCAAGACTTTTCCCACTCAAAAGAAAAACCCCAAAAAGCCCCCCAAAAGGCCACAACCTTCTTCTGCTTAGAGAGCATCCTGGGGCAAAAGCATACAAGTTGCAACCCATGAGGCTTCCCTGCTCTGTGTAAACATTTGTGAAGCAGGAACCACATTCCCCATCTCCAGGTGGGTGTTCCAACCACAAGCAAGAGAGCCCTTCCTTCACAATTAATATTCAAATGTTTCACACAAGGTGGAACAGCTCTCAGAGTGTCTTGGTGGTTGGGACATGCTTCAGAGCAGTGGGTGATCTGCTTCAATCCCACTCTGGATGGAGCAGGGAATGGGATGTGAACTTTTGGAACTTCCCCCTCATCTGGCAGCCCGATGAACCCTGTCCTTCGCTTCCTCTTCTGCTCTCTCAAGTGCCTGCAAACAAAATGTTTCATTTGCAGGGAGCAGGAGGATTTTTTTCACTGCAGAAATGGTTTGCAGTGCTTTATTAAAAAAAAAAAAGAGAAGAAGCTTATTTCAAATTACATTATTTTTTTGATGGCTTTATTCTGCTGCCAGACTAAATCAGACATTTGCAGTTCCCTGTGTCCTGCTCTGGCTGACAGCCGCCATTACAAAAAACCAAATTAAATTCTTTTCTCCAGTCTGCAATAACTGGAGTGTGGGCTTGCTACAGAGATGTCACACTACCCATTGTGTGTTGCCATGTGCCACCATTATTTCTTCACCTATGGACTTCCTCTGTATCTTGGCATGACTCTCAGAGGTAGCAGTGCTGCTGGTGCATGAAGAGAGCTTTGGGTCTATAGCACATGGAATGTTTTCAGTAACAGTGGCCATTGCCAGTGTCTTTCACTCTCCCTGAGCCCTGAGGAGAGCAGAGAAGGGATCAAGAGGAGCTGTTAGTCATAACTGCTGTGGAGATAACATCCTTCCATGTTTTTGAAGGGTCCCAAGGGCCTGGCCGTGGGACATGGTGGTTGCTGTGCCAGACGGAAGAGGAGTGGAGGCAGGTCACAGAGAGCTTCAGAGAGAGGACTTCCCTTAGAGAGAGGCAGCTCTACAAACTCTTGAGTGAAGACTTCCTGCCGGAGATCTGCAACATGATTGCACAGAAGGTGAGGAGACACGACATCCTGTTTACCTCTCTCCCACCGCTTCCAGGAGCATGGATGCTTGCTGAGTGAAGGAGAGCTAAATCCCAGCAGCCTGTCACCCTGTTCTGCTCCCTGCACCTACAGCCTGCGAGTGTCATGGATGTGGGGGCTGTGAGCTTGTGGATGGGGGGAAGACTCTCCCCATGCTGTGGCAGTGCTGGAGTCGGTGCTCGAGGAGCTGGTTCGTGGCTGCCCAGCAGCGTAGGTAGGATGGCTGAAGGGGTTACTGTCTTCAGCCCTGTTCTGTGGCCCTTTCCTGCTAGCAGGGGATCTCTGTGCTTTTGAACTGCTGCGATTTACAGCCTGGCTTTCCTATGCAAACTGCCCCTGATTCCACTTTTACTGCTGTTCTCTGCTGGCTCTGTTGAAAGGGGCACTGGCTGCTTAGCTAAGTCTGTCCTAGCTAAGTCTGCTTTGAGCTGGTACGTCAGAGCCCCAAAACTCTGGAGGGTGTTGTCCATCAGCTGAATGTTTTCAGGTGGGACAGATCTGGAACGGGATCCTTCGGCTAGCTGGCTTTGTAAAACAGGCTCTGCAGTCAGCGTGGTGTTCTTGGACTGAGTTCAGTTTGCTTGTTTGCTGCCCTTGTAAAGCTAATAGGGATTTCATGGTCACTTCTAGCCCTCAGTTTCTCCTGCCAGTGTCACCGATGTGCCCTAATTTCCTCCACTCTCTTTTTCCTTTCCCTCAATTCTCAACCCCGTTTCAGGAGAAGCGTCTGCAGCGGACAGAGTTTTCTCCCAGGTGGATGTCTGACCATCAGCCCATCAAACCAATCAAGCAGGAGGTGAGGGGGGGTGCGAGGGGGAGGACGACGGAGGGAGGCGAGAGCAGATGCCTCCTGGGGGAAGAAATAAACCGCAGCATCGCTATTCAGTGGGAAGGAGTCACTTGAAAAGTGCCTGCGCTGAAAGAGAGATGGGTGGTAATGCCCGTCAAAGGCGGGCTGACACCCGGGGTTTCCATGGCGAGCAGGGAGGTGCTGCCCTCTGGATCGCCGAGGTAGCCGGCAGACCAGCTGCATATGGAAATCTGCGCTCAGTCTGGGGAATTCCACTTCAATGAAAGTGCTGGCACATTCGAAGGCAGTTCAAAGAAAAGTTGAAGAAGGATGAGAGGGCTAGAAGAACCGGCTTACAAAGGGAAATGACAGAAATTCAGCCAAGGGGAAAACGTGAGGCTGCAAACACATGAGGGTGTAGATAGCGCCGAGGGAGAGGATGACTGATGCGGTATGGAGCTGAGCTAGGAGGGGGTCAGCTGGAAATGGAAGTCACAATTTAGGCTGCTTAAAGAAACGCTTATCAAACTGCAGCCTTGTGGGCTCAGACGGCGCTTTCCGTGCCTCCTCATCCTCATCTCCTCTGCACCCCATCAGTGCAACAGCACTGCTGCTGCTCGAGGGTCTGTGCAGTCAACCAGACCCAGGAAAATGACTGGAGTTAAATATAACCTTTTTCTTTGCTCAGGGTTATTTTTAACACGGATCAGTTTTCCGATCCAGTTCACCACACTGCCCCTAACAGTCACGGCACAGGCGTGGAGATGGGGGGGGGTCTTTGAACTGGCAACACAGGATTAGCTCCAGAGGAAAAAAATGTCTCAATTCTATCAGGTTGAGGAATAATCTCTCACTGTAGATGTAATGGAAACGTAGTTACTTGGTGTTTTGTCAGACCCTGGGAAATCAGGCTGCAGGGAATATGCCGCGTGAGCCAGAGTCAGGGGTTCCCCCAAAACAAAGGAGAAAGTACAGTTCCCCCTGCAAAAAATGTAATGACTTAGAACAGATAAATAAAAGGAAGGAAGAAGCTCTCATCATGCTGCAGATAAAAGCCTGCCGAGAGGAAAATGAGAGCCTGGCGATGGTCAGTTTGGGGCCAGAATTGCTCTCTGCAAAGCCCACCGTGCAGGAAGCACAGGGACACGTGTTTGTTCACAGGCAGCAGAAATCCCAGAGGAGGAGGGGAGTGGGAAACACATGGAGCCTGAATGATGCTAATCAGTAGCGCAGGTGCTCCAGGTCTGTGGCAGCAGAGGGCTGTTAATTGCTGCCTGTGGGCCAGTGAAACGTTTCCAGAGAGCAGGGGGCCCTCCTGGCACCCGCTGCGCCGGGACACGGGGAGCCAGCCAGCGCCAGCAGTGGTGCTCGTGCTGTGCCCCAGCAGGACGTGGCAGCCACCCCCGCGTGGGGCAGCCAGGGAAGGTGCCAGCATGGCTGATGGCTTGTTCCCCAAGCCAGCGTGGGCAGCTGGCGAGCCTGGGGGGGAGAAAACCTCTGCCTGGTGCAGGTGACCCCTTTCTCCTGGCTGCTGTTGGAGCCGGAGATGTAACTGCTGCATGGGCTCCTGATCCTGCCGGGGATTTCTCAACAGGTGGTTCAGATTAGCTCCTCATTAAGAGCTGCCCGAGCAGCACCCTCATTAGGAGAGAGCTGGAAACCCGAGAGGGGGATGAGGGGCCGGGGCACTCGGGGCACCCTTCTGGCCTTCTGCCCCTGAAGTCTATAGCCAGTGTCTGCAGAGCAGAGCTGCAGGCACAAGCCTGGCCCTGTCAGAGTCCCAGGGCAGGGGACAGCGGCCATGTGGTGTCCTGGAGTGCTCCCTGCAGGAGGGAAGGGGGCGGTGATGCCTCGGTCACAGTGGTTTTTATCCTCCCAGTGAGGAGGAAGCTGGAGAATCGTCCTTTTGCCTCCTCCGTGGTCAGGAAGGAAGTTTAGCTTGTGTTTGGTCCTTGCTTTTGTCATTCCAATGAGAGGCTGCTTCCACCAATCCAGTGGGAGTTTGCTGGTTCGTGTTTGTGTATTTTTTTAACCCTGAGTTGAGCACACTTGTCCCCAGTGGACCGGTGGGACCCCAGGCAGAAGGTCCCTCTGAAAATCAGGTTGTTTCTGTGTCTGAAGTGTCTCAAAGAGCCCATGCAGCACTGTTGTTGCCCTGCAAGTGCTGCAGGGATTAAGTGCAATTGGGGTGTCTGTGGGAGTCCTTGGGGCTCTCTACACTCTGTTTGTGGTTTCTGCTTTTCCCTTTCCTTTGCTTTCTAGATCTGGTGGGATGACACCCTCTCCTTTGTTCAAAAGTGCTTTGTTGATGCCATATCTGTGGTGGGTTGATCTGGAGTGTGCTGTGGATCCTGTGTCATGCCATTGAGCACAGGCTGCTGCAGGCTTGGAGAGGTCCTGGTGTGAGCACTGCAGCTTGGATGTTGTGTTCCTGTTTCCACAGGACATGAGTGGTGGAAGTTGTATTAATCCAGGGAAAGGGAAGGTCTCAGCTGTGTACCAGCAATCAAAGAAATGGTAACATGCCAGGCTAGCTTACATCTACTGGTTTGAGAATGTAAATGCTGATGGTCACATCCTCATTAAAATATCTTGGCATACCAAGTCTGGTGGCTGCTTCCTGCTCACCTCTTTCTCCTTCTGCAGAACCTGACTCTTTTGGTTCCTATTGCAATTCAAAGGCTTATCAAGAAAGTCAGTGGAGAACTGTTTGACAGTGGTCAGGATCAGGTCTGAAAGGAAGTTGTTTGCAGCTCATGAGTAACAAATCAGATAGCAGAGCTTTTGAGAAAGGGATATAAAGAGAATGAAAAGTGGAAATGTAGAACCCAATTCTCTAGGTTCTTGACCTGTTGTCCTTGTCATAGTACAATCCTGGGCATCCTGGTGTTTGGATATTGATCAGGGAGGAAAGGTCTGACAGACAACTGGAAGAATCATTCCAGGGAACTGAAAGGATTGCTTTATAAGGAAACATTTAACCATAGAAAAGTGGGAGTCTTGTCTAAGTGTCTGAGGAACTCCATGAGGTAAAGGGTGGAATATGACTGAAGAAAAGGAGAATTTATGTTCACCCAGAAGAGTGTAACTAGGAAAAATTGGATGGAATGAGGGGCTGAGAAATAAACTTTGAACTGATTGTGAGAAGCTGGCTAATCTCAAGGCACCTGAACTCACAGAATGATTTCCCTAGGAAAGAGATATACAAGTGAAGTGATAACATTTTATCAAAGATGTAAAATGGAAGAGAAGAGAATGGTTCCTTCGTGGTGAGGTGAAGCTCTGGATTTCACCTTAAAGGATCAGCACAGAACAGGTGGTTTTTAATGCCCAATCTGTCCCTAAGTGCAGGATATCATCCTAATTTTGTCAAGAGTCCCATGAGCCTCTCTTGGACACTGCTCTGTGACTGTTGGTGGTTAAAGCATAATTCTCTTAAGGTATTGCTTCTGCTGGAGATGATGCTCATCTACAGAGAACTGGAGTGGGAGTTTGTAGGGCTGTGTAGGGGAAGGGGAGGCAGAGGGGGAATGAATGTACAGTGAAACCAGACAACATTTCTAGTTCATCAAAACACCCCCAGGTTCCATTCCTGGGCAATGAAACAAGGACAAAACAGTAATTGTGGTGCCAGAATGGTTTGGTTTTGTTGTTTTTTTTTTTCCCGGGGATTAATAATGGGCCTGGAGAAGCTGATGGTCTGAGCAGCAGCCAGTGGACCCCAACTGATTGTTAATCCCCAGGAAATGCCTTCTGCCTAAGTGGTGGTTGCTGGTTATTCCCTGAAAATGAAGTTGGAGCAAACTGTGTACGTTGTTCTTCTCCAGCTGATGCTCCCTCCTGATAAGGCACACATATCTACATATCTTGGTCACAGGGGTAGGAGTGGCTGGTGGATGACTGATACATTTGTCTTTTAATTAAATTAAGGTAATAAAGATAATTCCACGCTGCATATACATAGCTCATTGTTTATTGGAGAAATAGGAGCAGGCAGTGCCTGGTCTGGGAAGGCTGCAGTCTTAAGTGGGATCAAACACAGCCTTGCAGCCTGCTGGCAGTGGGGAGGGAGGTGAGAAAGTGGGCCAATAAAGAGCCAGGTGTCCTTGAATGAGAGAACTGGTTTTGGGACCCAGCAGGAAAACTGTCCAAACAAACAAAGGAGAGCCAGTCCAGGGGAGATTAGCACACAGAAATTCTGAGCAGGAAAGGAAAACATTGCTAATGATGCCTCGACACAAGGCTGTAGCCGGCGCTTTTCCTATTGGAGTATTCTGTGTTTTGCAGCAGAGACAGGTTTGGCAAAGTAGTCCTTCCTTCTCACACTTGCAGTCAGAGCTCTGCTAGCTGGAAGAGGTAGAGGTGTTGTGTAAGGGTGTCAACAGCCTGAATGCTTTGCCCAGAAGGGGAGAGAAATGTGCACGGTGCATCCCTGACAGAATGGCAGCTTGTCTAACCCATCGCCTCTCCCTCCATTGTCCTTGTGTCACTAGGATCTCATTGCCTGACAAATAACTTCCCTCTCCATGTTGCTTTTCATCTAGGAAATCATACATACAAATCTTTTTTCTTTTTCCCCCTTTTTTTTCCCTCCCAGTCATTCATTGTAGGTGTGCTTTAGCACTTCCTCAAAGTGAACGTGCCTCTGCTGGGGTTTCAGTAAGCCAGTGCATTACAGTGTGTGGTGCACCCTTCTGTTCCAGGTAAACCCGAGTGTGCTGAGCTCAATGGAGAAGCAGAGGCGCAGAGAGGAAGAGGAGGAGCGCCAGATCCTCATAGCAGTGCAGAAGAGGGAGCAGGAGCAGCTGCTAAAGGAGGAGAGGAAGAGGGAGATGGAGGAGAAGGTCAAAGCAGTGGAAGGTAACGTGCCAGTGTGGAGCAGGAGTGAAAGCTTTCAAAGTCCAGACTGAGATCTTGAATTAAAGTTTGCCATTCGCATTCCTACCCTGCCAGGCTTGCTAATGAGAACCTTTTCATGCACTTACCTCTGATGAATTGGTCTGACTGTAGTTTCTTTGCCTTTGTCTGTCCTCTCAGTGTTGGTTGCTGTTCTCTAGGGCACCTTTAGACTGTGTTGTCTTCTTCAAATCATGCTAATTTTCTTCCTTGCCCCAGGTGTCCATTTTTTTTCTTCTGCTATTCATGTTGTTTCTCAGTTCTGTCTCCCCACTTGCCTCCTCATGATTTCCCTGTCTGCAGGATTAGCTGGCTTTGCTCTCACTGGAGATAGCATTTGGTTCTTTTGGCCCAGTGCATGATGAAAGAAGAATTCCCTTTGAGGAGAAAGAGAATGAGATAACATGGGAGTAACAAGAGTAGTATTTTTATATTGCTACTGGCCTTATCAATTGGAGAACTAAAAATGAAGGGACCAGGCTGCATAGAGCACCAGAGGTGGCAATTTCAGGTGTTGGTCTAAAATGTTCATGGTTATGAATTAAATCTGATTTAAGCTCTTCTGCCATGTTGTGTTAAATATATCAGATGAAGGCACAGACAGCCAGTACATGTAGGTGTCAGAGCAAGCTCATTTCTGACCACCTTCTCTCTCTTGGCCTCCCTTTTGGGGGATTCCTTTGGCTGCTGCTTTAGCCACAGGGACTGGCTGGGCTGTTGTAGTTCTACAGAAAAGCTGAACATCCTCAGAAAACTGTGGCAATGTGGGGCAGTATCAGCATCATGAGTCCCCAAGTGGATAAAGAATCAGAAAAGGAAAAAAGAAAAATTAAGTCATGCAAACCTTGTAAACTTTCCAAAATGAAACAGTTTGCTCCCAGATGTTTGGTAGGAGGCCAGATGTTATCTAAGAATAGCTTCTTTCACCTGCTTACTTTTCTAACCTTTAGAAAAACCAATTACTTCCTTGGCCTTTGTGTATTCCTGGTTGCTAGTCCTAGCTAATCAGGTGCTTTAAATTGAGACTCATCCAGCTTCCATATCTGGCACAGATATCTGTTTCCCTTGGCAAACTGCATATTCTCTGTGGTTTAATGCCTCATTTCTATAGACAAAATTACTCTTGAAGTTCCACAAGAGCTGCAGAGATAAATGTTCCTGTGAAATGGTTTTGTTTTGGTATAAGGCACTTCCTTTTCTGGGTAAATGCAATCATTACATCATCTGAATCAAAGGCACCAGAGCCATACAAAGAAACTGGCATGAGGCTGAGCAGTAGCCTCTTTTAAGCCAAGTTAGAATACATTCATGTATTTATTGGCAGAGTGCTTTAATTTTGTTTTGTGCAGTTTCTTTCAGTTAGCTTGAACTCTTCCCTAGTCCATTTAGGCTTAGTCAGGAGAAGTCTCCTTTTGAGCTGGTGCAAAAGCTGTTTGCAAAGTCTATGTTGACTTGTTCAGTTAAATCATTACAGTATTTTTTATCCCTAGAACCAGCAGCTATCCAGGTGAAACTGGCTTTTTAATCATCTTTTCTTAGTGCCAAGCACACTCACCACTAATACTTGCTGTCATGACAGTTCTTATGATGGAGAGGAAGTGATTTGAAAATTATGTTTTACTTGGTTCAGACTTGTTAAAACTGGACATCCAACAACAGAAATTTTAGGGTAACAAAGATTTTCGTCTAATTTTCAGTCTGTTTGGAACATAATATTAATTTTATTTGGCCTTCTGTAGAGGGGAGATGTGAAATATCTTCTCTATGATGAATTTCACCTTCTTCTCAGTTTTGGATGGTATTCCTGTTTTTACATCACATTCCTGTTTCCAGTCCAAAATTACACTTCCCCCAGCTCCAACACACCCCCCAGGTAGCAAGTTTCCTGCTGGGCCCATCTGTACTCTCCTGAATTTATAAGTTAAGGCAGCTTTCTGGATTTCTACCACAACAGCAGGTTAGAGTTTCCCAGTTCTCTTTCCAGATGCTGCTTCAATATAATCTCTCACATATATGACTTTCTAGCTGGTTGAGGTACTTTTTAGGGCATTGTTTAGATTTTGAAAGCTGCTGGGTAGGATTTGACCCAGGCCAACAGCATGAGAATGAGCTCTGCCAGTGATCTTGAACACAGGGTGTTAATCACTGGCTGTGGTGGAGGGTCCTGCTATTAATCCTGACTGAGATCTGGTACCAGGGCAGCACTCCTTGATTCCTGTCAGTTTACCAGGTCAGATCCTTGGCAGTCATTGGTGGATTTCTAAAATCTACACAATCTTTACCTCTTGGCTGCTGTTGTCACAGGATTTTCCATTTGCTGTCCAAATAATCACTTCATGTTCTCCTCAGCTGTCTCACTTAGGCATCCATTGCAATGCCATCTAAGGATTGCTACTTTTATGAAAGAAGCATGAATCCTGAACAGTGCTTGGACAGACTCAGATATTCTCTGTTACCTGAAATTGGGTGTTGGATTTCTGGTCATGCAATTCTCTTGGATTCTGTAGGACACCTTAGAAGTCTTATAATCCCAACTTCAGTGCTACCCTGAGTCTTCTAACAGGAGATTCAGGCTCTCTTTTACCAGTCTTTGACATATCTGCCAATGGATGTCCCTACAAACACTCACCTTGTAGCTATTCCTACTTTTCTTGTGCTCTCGACCCCCATCCCAAATTTGTTTTCAACTGACAGAGTAGGGCTTTAATAAATAATTTTGTACCAGAGCTGGTACCTTCTGAGTAGTGGGCATTTTGCAAAGGCAGGGCCTCTGCTAGAGGGTTTTAGCCAAGTCTCCCTTGTCTTTCTTTCACTCTGGGTGTTCCCTGATGTGGCCTGTTCCTGTGACATCTCTCCCTGAACATTGCTTTCACAGAATCCTGCTCCTGCAGAAGGCTGGTCCAACCACAGGTGTTTCACAAGTCAAATGAATTCAGATTTCCTATAAGAAAAAGGAAATGAGGTTCATAAGAGCCCATAAACTTTCTATTATGAAGCAATCTGTTAGCCAGCTGGTTGCAAACCACAGGTTATATTACCAGCATTGCTTCTTCCTGTGTCTCACTTCTTTAAAGGAAAGCTGCCCAGTGGCCCTCGTGTGTGGCAAGTTGCTCACTCTGGCTGCTGGCCATGCAGTCCTGAGCCACCTTCCCAAAGCCAGCCATGGAGGATAATAATGACTCAGTTACTCATTGCCACTCAGCTGGTAGAACTTCCCCCAGCACTGCTCCTCATCCCATTCAGTGCAAAGGCAGCTGCCCCAAGCACACCTGGCTGAGGTGAAGCCCCTCAAGGAAGATAACAGTGATTCATCTCTTCCCATAGTGCTGAGCTGTGCCTAGGGCTGGGTGTTGAACTTCCCTCTTTGTGCCACACCACTTCTGGAAACACCCAAGGCAGCATCTGTGTCACAGTGGTGCTTCAAAATTGGTGATTGTAACCAGAGGAGGATGATGAGGAATGTTGATGTATCCTCACCTCACCTGCTCCTGTGCTTTTGCTGAAAGAACAAGACCATCTCACTGGAGTTCCTGAGAACTGCAGGAACACCTTCTGCTTCCCTGCAAGGTGTGGGCAGGGAGTGCTGAATGGCTTTTCATCTCTTCCCACTGCAGAACGGGCCAGGAGGAGGAAACTTCGCGAGGAGCGGGCCTGGCTGCTGGCACAGGGGAAGGAGCTCCCCCCTGAGCTCTCCCACTTGGATCCCAGTTCTCCTGGCAGGGAGGAGCGAAGGACCAAGGACATGTGAGTACTCTGCAGGGCACTGCAGCACACGAGAGTGTTGGAGCAGTAAGTATGGCAAGGAGAGGAGTGTGATGGTTCACAGGAATGCAGAGGGAGAAGTGAGGTTGGAGAGCAGTGAGAGGAGTAAGCTGAGAAACATCTGGGCTTGGTCCATGTGAGAGGAGTGTTTGTGGTGAGGCCTATTTGCCAGCTTTAGGGCTCTGCATGGGTGGAAGAGAAGATGAAGTACAGAGCATGTCTTAGCTGTCCTCAGTCTTCATATTCACTGTGGTGCTTCCCATTACAGCTTTGAACTGGACGATGAGTTCACAGCCATGTACAAAGGTGAGTCCCACCCCAGCTTTCTCAAAGTGAAATCCTTCTCTGTGTGTGTGTGAGTGTAACCATTCACCTTTCTCTTGCTGTGCCAGTTCTGGATGTGGTGAAGGCTCACAAGGACTCTTGGCCCTTCCTGGAGCCTGTTGATGAATCCTATGCTCCCAACTACTACCAGATCATTAAGGTATGGAGAGTGGCCCAGCCATCTTGACTGGTGCACTCTGTTGACTGGGATGCAGTTTTTTTTGGAAGTGTTTTGAAGTTTGATGGGCTGTAGTACCCTCACAGTTGATCTCCATGATTCTGGCAGTCCTTTCCTAGCCTTATGAGTCAAGAAAACCAGAGATGGATGTCTGCCTCTCTGGAGAGCATCCTCTGCTGCCCATGCCTCTCTGAGCTCTAACTCTGTAAGGCTCACCATGCTTTCTGTAACTGAAGGGAAGTTTGGTTGTATTCCAGGCCCCCATGGATATCTCTAGCATGGAGAAGAAGTTGAATGGAGGTCAGTACTGCACCAAGGATGAATTTGTGGGTGATATGAAGACCATGTTCAGGAACTGTCTTAAGTACAACGGGGAAGGCAGTGGTAAGAGCAGTAAGATCCTAAATTTGCCTATTTGCAGTGCACAGCTAAAGCCAAGAGTGCCCTCTTCCTCCTCACCAGTAACTGATTTGTGCTTCTTCTCTTTCAGAGTATTTTTGGGAGACCAGATTAAAGGGTAATAGTTACTGAGACCTGCACTGAGTTTTAGTGAGGCTTTTAGCACAGTTTGGTCGTGCTGAATTGGGGCATGACATACTAAGAACTGCCATGGTGGTAGATGGTGAAGGCAGATCATAGAAAGAGAGGAGAGTCTGTTTCTTTCTGAGCTCATTCCTTCATGTGATTATGTATGCCCCTTTTCTTCAATGTAACTAACAGAGACTTTGAAGAGCGTTGGAGTCTGGTTAACTCCCAGTGTTGAGTACCACAGGAAAGTGAAGAGTGAACCATGTCTGTTCTTTGGATGGAAAATGTAATGTTTAGGTTCCTTGGCTACTGAAGGAACAACGTGAGCGTGCAGATGGGAAATCCTGGGTTTAATTGCCATGCCACTTAAAATTCTATGTGTTGCTTAGATAAGAAATCAGTTCCCATATGGTGGGTCATCACTGCAGACTGTCTCACCAGCAACACCTGGTGAGAAAGGGAGAACAACATTAAGAACAAGTCAGCTTGTTGCTGTTGGCTGCAAGTAAAAGCATACCTGCACTGCCACTGGGAGAGCTCTGTTCCTCAAGGAACTTCAGGGTTAGCTTAGTGGAAACAACTGCAAAGTCACTTGCTTCAAGGCCTTGTCACCAACACCTCTCACATGTCTTTTCCTTCCTATCCACTCAACAAAAAGTAAAAGCTCATCTCAGCAGAACTGTCCAGTGGAAATGATGCAGTGGGGACACTGTGTTGGCAATAACTTTTGTGTCAGGGTCAGCAAGTTCTTTGGGAACTACACAGATAAATGTGTTTGCTGCTTTTCCTCTGTCTTGTGGCCCACAGCAGAGACCCGAACGAGTCCAAGAAAAGCCTCTGAATGCAATCAAATAGCATTGCTGGAAGTTCGCATTTCTTCTCTCAGCACTCTTGCTGGCTAACTGTGCAGGTCACACATCTCTGCAAGCAGAGGTGGTGCTCCTCCTAATGTAATTCTTGGCACTAGGCTGGAGCACTGAGTTAATGCTGACTCCGCAGGCCCTGCTGCCAGTGGTACTTTGTCACGCCTGTGTGCCTGTCCTCTGCTGGGGTTACTGAACAGAACTGATGCTGTGTTGCTTATGGAGTTTAGGAACAAAAGCCAACTAGTTAGAAACAAAAGTCTTCCTTGGAGAAACTTGGCAGAGGGGAGATGATTTATCTGATGTTGCATAATTGCTTAATTGCTTCTCTCTACGAGGCTCTGACATTCTTGGGGGTTTTTGAGCGCAGAGTACACAAAGATGGCTTACAACTTGGAGAGGTGTTTCCACCGAGCAATGATGAAGCACTTCCCTGGGGAAGATGGAGACACGGATGAGGAGTTTTGGATCAGGGAGGACGGCAGGCGAGAGAAGAGGAGCCGGCGCTCGGGCCGCTCCGGCGCGGGCAGCGTCTGGACGCGATCGCGAGACCCAGACGGGCCTGGCAAGAGACAGCAACGCCTGGAAAACGGAGGGAAGCCTCCACCATATCGAGCTACTTCCAGGGCTCCTGCTTCTTCCTCCTCCTCCTCATCATCCTCCTCCTTCTCCTCGTCCTCTGTGGATGACCCAAGCGGCAACCCGGCGCAGGCTGCTCGGGAAGGGGGCCCTTCCAACGGGAGAGGCTTCCCCCGCTCTCTGCAGTACGGCGGCATGCCCAGCCCTGTGCCACATCCTGCACAGATGGTAAGGAGCAGTTCCTGCTGGCCTTTGCCCATCAGGACGAGGCAGGGAGGGAGGGAGGGAGGTAAGGGGGAAGGAAACTTCCTACCATGAAATCCTTAGTGCGTGTCAGGAACCTTTTCCCAGAGATAAAGGGTCAGAGCTGTGGTTCCTCCAAACTTTTCAGCCCTTAGATTTAAATTGGTACAGTTCAAGTCTTTGCCACATTAGGTGGGGACAATCTCCTGATGTTTCCCATGGCTGGCATGTCCCAGTGTAGGCTTGCACAAGCTGATTCTCCCAGTTCTCCTCTCTCCTTGGAGAGTGACCCGGGTGTGCATGGAAAGCTGTAACACTTCTTCCATTACCCCTCAGTTTATGAAGCTGAGCAAGCTGGTTTTCTTTTGTCTCAATTGTTTACAGATGCCTGGTAACTTTGTGCCATCTGTGTACTACTGCATTTCGTGCCTTGAGTATTTATAAAAGCAGTAAACTAAATCAAAGGCCACCCTGGGCTGCAGCAGTGACCTATCTTTAGCCCAGCATTTCTTCTCTGAGTGCCACCTGTTCTGCCTCCCTTCTGGGCTGTTCCTCACCCATCCTTCACTGCCTTTTTCATTTTAACCAGTGATGCCTTGTGGAGTGATGCATCTGCTGTTCCCCTGAGATCCAGGCTATCCCTTGCCCTTTTAGCTAGAGATCAAACAAAATTTTTTAGAGTGATTCTTGTGCTGCAGATAGTGGGAGGCAGTAGGAGAGCTGGAGGCATTGAGTATTTTGAAGGAAATCCAGTGCATTCCCTGTTGTCTCCCTGCTTCCATACTCTTGTGGTCCATTCCTCCTCTTGAAGCAAACCACTGCCCCCTCCAGTCTTCTTGCTTGCTCCCCAGTATTTGGGTGGCAAGTGAGTGTATTGCAGGCTTAAGTTCAGGAGTGAGTGGCTGAGGTGTGACAGATAAGACTTTGATAAGGCTGTGTCACCTCCTAGAAGAGAGTGTGCAGGTTTTCCACAGTACCTCCAAAACAGTCCGGCTGCTTATTCATGTGGTTACTCCAGCCTTGGCTTCACCTCCCCTGCAGTATTTCTGCTGCTTTTATGCACTTCACTAACCGTTCTATTTCTCCCTCCTGCACCCCTCCCCATCCCCCAGAGACCGGCGGTGCCAGGAACGTTTGGTGCCCTGCGGGGATCCGACCCCACAAAGCTGTACGGCTCTCCGCGAGTGCCCGAGCCCCACCCCGGAGACCCGGTCCAGCAGCACCAGCACTTTGCCGTGCAGGTGAGCCCCTCCTGCCGAGGCCCGCAGCGCCCCCGGGCGCGACGGCCCTCGCTGAGTCCCCCCCTCCCTCTCCCCGCAGCCGGCCGTGGGACTGAGCGAGCACCGCGGGCACCGGCTGGGCACTCCGGAGAAGCAGGCGTGCGCGGCGCCGGGCCC
>VXBQ01002501.1:93496-123569 GCA_013400175.1 Phainopepla nitens
CCCTTCGCCGAGCGGGGCCCGGGCGGCCTGCAGGGCTGCGAGGCGCTGGGCGCCGCCCTGGCCTCTCCCGGCCGCATGGACCTAGCGAGTGCCAAAGAGGTTTCTCCGAGCCACGGGCAGGAGCTGGGGCCTGAAGATGAGAAGTCCGAGGAGTCCCAGGAAAGGCCGGAGAGTCCCAAAGAGTTTCTTGATTTGGACAACCACAACGCAGCCACCAAGAGGCAGAGCTCGGTGGCAGCGGGGGAGTTCCTCTACGGGGCGCCCCCGCCACACCTGGGCGCGGGGATGGCTTTCGGCCCGTCGGCTTTCCCTCCCCACGGGGTGATGCTACAGACTGGCTCTCCTTACGGATCCCGGCATCCTGCCGGCCACTTCCAGCCCAGGACGTACGGATCGCCCATGAATGCTCACCTGTCTCACCATCCAGCCTCCGGCCAGGCCAATGGCCTCTCCCAGGAGGGCCCCCTGTACCGCTGCCGAGAGGAGAACGTGGGTCACTTTCAGGCCTTGCTGATGGAGCAGAGAGGCAGTGCAGGTGGCATGGGGGGGCCACCCCAGGACTTGTATAGACCCTCGGGGTAAGATGGTGTTTTCTGCAAGAAGGCAAGGTGGGAGGGGGGTGATGCCTGGGTGACCATCAGTGTTGGATACCCTTGAAGGGATATGGCTTCAAGTCACGGGAGATGGCAAGTCAAGTTGAAAGGCTGAGAGGTGGCTTTTGGACTCTTGGAGTGAGAGTGTCAAGGTGGAGAGAGAGTCTTATTGCATCTCCTTAAAACAAGGAGCACTCGCTGGAGAACCTGTTAGCCTGCCCCATCCCTCCCTGCCAGTGCTGAGTTTCCCCTGACAGTGTTTTGTTAATGTGTCATCAGGGTTGAGCATCTCTTAATCACATGGACTCTTGCCATTTTCTTTGCAAATGTTTTTTTTAACCTTGCTTGTAGTGGGGCAGAGTCACTGACTAAAGTGGAAGTTTGCCTCTTGTTATGAACATCCTTGATGTTGCCTTCTTTTTCCCTCCTCTTGTTTTGCCCCTTCTCTCTGTGTCAAATTTCCATCACAGAAAGTTACTTCTCACTGAGACTGCATATCACATTTTATTCCCAAGTGGAAAATACTGCTGCTCCAACAATTCCCTGTTCAGTTTTTATGAATGTGCCTCAACTGCTACTGTTTTGTCATCATCACAGCATCAAGTCCTTCCTTCTTCTAGCATTCAGGGAACTTGGCTTAAAGCTAAGCCATGGGGGGGAGGAAATGGCATGGGTTGAGGGCTGTGTTCTGGGGGGAAGCCAGACAGAATATACAAGACAAATGCTTGTATGCTAATGTTGTATGTAAGCCTCCAGTGAAGTAGTTTTAACCAAGAGTGGGGATTTGCTCCTGACATTCATGTGCTAAAACTCTCTCCATTCAACCTGACTCCAGAATGCAAATGCATCAGGCTCAAGTTCCTTTCCCGAAGATGCCTACAGCAACCATGTCCCGGGAAGATTTGACGTCACAAAAACCATCAGCCTTGCCTCTGGATCAAGTAAGGGCTGCTGGAGAGAGCAGAGCTGAAATGCAAACCTTTCTCCTCCCAATGGTTAAAGGATCGAGGTGTTTGATGGGGGTGGGAAGAACTGGAGGAAGCTGTGAACTTGGGCAGATCCATAGTGTTAGCTTTGAGCTGCTTGCATGCAGTCGCGAGATTTTTTTCCTTTCTAAAGCTGCCAGGTAAAGCCTCCAACTCTTGTTCTTCCTCTTCCAGAGCTAGTCCAAGAAAGGATGGACTTGAAAGACGAAAGCCACGCGTGATTTGGAGAACAGAGAGGAGGGGCAGGCCTTGCTCCCCCCTCCCTGGCCCCAGCAGCGTGGAGCTCCCCGGGTGTGTGGAGCGCGGTGCCGTGCTGGATTTGTGCTGGAAACTCGCTCTGGGCCCCAGCCAGCCGAGCAGCTGGCTCACCACCACAGGCCACCCCACACTTGTGGCTTTCCGTGACCGGAGACTGCGTCTCATTCAGGGTTTGAGGGATTTTTCGGGTGGGGAGGGCGGGGGTGGGAGTGGAAACTTTCATTGACTGCTAAACTCAGGTATATTTTTCAGGGTGGAAGAGGACGATGATGGAATTTTACTTGTAGTATTAACGTGTGTGTTTTGGAGCTGGATCCAGTTTACAGAATTTAACCTGTTGCCTTTCTGAATAAATTTCTGTTGTTGGTGAATGTATTGTACATAATGGGGGAGGGGGTGGGCCCAGCGTGTAGTGGGCTTAGCACTGGAGGAATTGTTAACTGTTTACAATCATATCACACTGAAATCTTTCAGGACAGGGTGGGGGTTTGGGGGGGCTGGGCAGAGGTGAGGAAATGTGTGATGGATGACTTGCTGTCCTCCTTCCTGTCCTCTGCAACCAAGACACGACCCCACGGTTGGTTGACTTAATAGCGGGAATTGCTCAGGAGCATAACATGTCCTCCTCTTTCTCTTGCCTTCTTCCTCCTTCCCCTCTCAGCCCCACCTCCACCCCTCTGGATCCAGGGCCTGAGTGCACTTCCAGCTCCTGTCATCATGGGGGAACAAGGAAACCAGGACCAGGAATTAAAACCAGGGCAGGACACCCATGGCATTGTCCCTTCTGCTAGTACAGTACCCTTGTCCCTGCCTTTCTGATGGAAGAAACGTGTGCTCTAGCAAACAGAAAATAGCATAGCTGCTCATCTTAAAACTCATTTTGATGAAACCAGTGCAGCTGCAGGTGGAGCAGCACCCATCCAGTGGAACAAATTTTGTGCAAATCTGTACTGCCCTGCTGCCCAAGAAGAGGAGCCAAGTCCTCACCTCCTTCTCTGACCCTGGGCTATATTCACTTCTTAGCAGCAGTGAAGCAGAAAGTGCCACAGGCTCCCTGAGCACTCGTGCTGAGGAGGAAGAGCAAGAGGCTGCCCTGGGAGGGATGGTAGGATTACTGCAGGGTGAGCCATTTGTTGGATTTGGCATTTGCAAGTTGCAGGTGAATTGGAAAGCACTCAAGCACTCATTCAGAGTCAGATGTTGAGGCTGATTGGCCCAAAAGCTGAGGGACAAGAGGGCTGCATGCTCGAGGTGAGTTGGTTTAACTTTATTGTCAAGCAACAGGTCCTACAGGGCCAGCTTCCCTGAGTACAGTGGCAGTCCTGCACTGGGAACAACCCTGTGTGCCAGTGCTGGGACAGCCCTGTTCGAGTGAGTTCCAGAGGAATTTCATCTGCATTTGTTCACATCTTAAAGCTAACAAGCAGTTGATTATTCTTGGGAAAGCTGGAGTAAAATGGGGGAATTGTTAAATTATGAGACTGGGCAGAAGAGAGCTGGGAGCTCTGGTTGCACTGGGAGAGGACAGTGGTTGAGAAGAGGATCTGCCAAGGAGTCAGAGGAGAAGGACAGAGCAGCTTGCCCTTTGGTCTGTCCTACCAGCTAGAGGAGGGATATTGTCTCCAGTTTCTGGAGAATTTTTCTGTCTTTTCTTGCCTTGGATGGTGCCACCACCCATGTCTTTAGTTGAATTGCAGCAGGATGGATGTCAGTACTGCCTTTGTCCTGCTGTGCAGATCCGCCACAAGCTGGCAGAGCTGCTCAAGTAAATGGCAGGTAGCATCTGACTGAGCCATTGCTCCTTCTGTCCTAAGCTTCTGGAAGAACAAAAAGCCTAAAAGATGAGAAACATTCTTTCCTGAAATAGCTGGGAAAAGGAAGGACTGCCCTGTTAGAGCCTCACTTCTCTGTTGCTACAGTACTGTTGCCTGATGAGCTGTGCAGAACCAAGGCATTTTCCAAGCCTGACAGGAGTTAAAATTCCCATGTGATTGCACAAGTGTGCTTCCAGATGCAGTTCTTACCACTGCTGCAGCCAGCCTGTGAGCTGTAGCTCCTGGCTGCTGAGGCCAGGCACTTGCCTGGGACATCTGTCAGTGTGATGTGAATGACTTCCAGTATCTATCTACACATGCCACTGCATTAGGAAAGAGAAGGTGGGGCTTTTGGTGTGGTTTTAGGGTTTTTTTCATTTGTATTCATCTGTCAGGGAGCAATTGTGGCTGGTGGATTGATCTAGACTGGAAGAGATGATCCTGAAGGTTGACCTTTCACTAAGAAATGGGTAACTGCTTTCTCCAGCCAAGAACATTGTTATGTCTCCTCCAAATTTGTCCCAAATCTTGGCTCATCAGCTGGCAGTGGTTTTCAGAGGTGCCCCAGCTGCTCCAAAAGGCAGGCCTAGATCCTTCACTGAACAGAGCTACAGAAGCAGTAGTAGATATTAATGAAAAATTGTGCAAGTATAACTCCTCTTTAAGACAACAAACCTGGGACAAACACAGTTGCTTCTCCTTGTAAAGCAGTCTTTAGTTCACTGTAGATATAAAAATAATTGGAAATAACTGATTTAAAAACTGGAAAATATAACTTGTAGCAAAGCATTGAAAACTCTGGAAATGTAGATGCTGCAAAGAAGCCCTGCCATACTTCAGCCTGCATTCTGTAACACAGACAGCTGAATATTTGAAGTGCCTTTCATTCAGCCCTTTGTGAGTGTTGCAGAGCAGGAGGTTTTCAGAAGCTGTAAAAACTCTCCAAGCAAGCTGAAGCCCACTTCAGCTGGAGCTGGCACTGAAAACATGATTCTAGTGGTCATGGCCTCTGGATGAGTACCAGAACAGGAGACAACTAAGGAGGGCAAGAATTTCTGGTGGCCTGCCTGGAGAGGGTAGTGGAGTGTTAGGCAGTGATAGAGACCCTCACCTGACAGGAGGCACATCTGGGAGAAGGGTTTAGCTTGCAGGTGGCAGACAAAACCAAGTAGTGAAGCTGACTCCTCCTGGGAGGGTTTCTAGGTAAATGGCTTTTGACGTAGTCAGTAATTTTTATTAAAGTGGCTAACAAGCTGCTGTTGTGAGGACAGATGGCTTCTGTTAGAAAAGTACTCATAAAGAATACAGGTGACTCTGGCTGGGCTTTCCTGAGGACAGGACATGCTGATGGGGAGAGATGCTGGTGGAGCCTTAGATCAGATTTTGCAGATTTTCAAATGCTTTGTTCATAAGTGAGGGTTGGGAGTTTTCTTTCCCTCTTACCTATCTATTTATCTGGTAATATTACCTATTACCCTCTAATATCTAGGGATCCCCTCAAAATCAGAGCTGAATCTTGCTAGGTACAACCTGAGCAAATCACTGAAATCTGACTCCCCTCAGAGGGCACAGCCCTGGGAGAAGATTGCTGGGCTGGAATACCCATGCAAATGTAAGGAGGAGCAGAAAATGGGAATTTTATGATTTCCAAACCACGCTGCTTTGTAGATATTGCAGAAGATAAGTTTGAGGGATTTAGATGAGTAACGTCAAGCAGCTCTTTATGTACAGAGTGGTGATTTGTGCCATGGGTTGGACAAGTTTTAAAATAACATGCATTTTAAATAACATGGCTTTTGAGTGCCATATTTTGTGCCACTCTCTAAAATTTTTAAGACAACACAGAGAAACTCTAGTGCACCCCCCAGCATTGTTGTAGTACAATATATTACCAGATGGTCCTTTTTCAAAAGCATCCTGAACTAGTGACTTTGCAAAATTTCCTGTAGCTATTACTTTTCCCATCTGGAGGATGTGTTTTTGCTATAATTATGGATTTCACATTAAACGAGATTATATAATGTATAGAACAATTATGAAGTTGACCATGCCTCAAGCATGACAATTCCCAATATTCCCAGAAGAGCTTTGTGTGCTACTCTGCCTTTTTTAGCCTCTTGCTCTCCCCACCACGTCCTCCTTTCTAAGTGGTGTGTGCTGCTCCCAAGCTCCCAGGATGTCAAGTTGCCTTTGCATCCATTTTATAAAATCCCCCTGAGACTCTGAATCTTTGTCAGAATCATCTTAGGTGATACAGACCCTGGCAATTCAGCTGGAAAGGGCACTCACTGAGGCTTCACTGTGACTTTTAGCTGCGTTTAGAAGAAGTTTGCAGTCTATAAATTCCAGTGTGACCCACCAAACCACTCAGCAGCAATCCAAGGCAGCAGCCTGCAATGAGGAGGACAAAAGAGGAAAGAAATTGAGGCTTCAAGGCCCAACTGGTTTGATTTGTGACTTTGAAGTAGATGGAGACACTTTTCTTGGAAGCTTCTGATTCTTTCTTGTCTGCCAAATGCCTTTCCCATGCAGACTTTCCGAAGCAAATCGCCTGTGTATATTTTTGTAAGTGTGGTTTCTCAGGGTCTTGGAGAGCTATCAGCTTTATGATGTCTTATCTGAAAGCAAGTCAGAGAGGCTGTCTTTCATTCTGCAGACTGAGGCAGCTCCCCTGCAGGTTCTCACCCCAACACTTCTCCATTTAAAATGAAAGTATAATTAGAAAACAACCTTTCTTTATTTTCTCCACTGATCCCTGTCAGGCTTTTGTTCATCTCTCTGTTCAGCCAGGGTGGTTTCTTTCTTCTTGATGGCTTTTTTCTGCTTTCCTTTTCTGAGAAGACTGTGTTGCTGTATGCTCTGTGGAATTTTAGAGAAGGTGCTGAAATGAGTGACAGGGAAGTGTCATCCCAAAGGATGGCTTGGAGAAGACCAGCAGTGAAATCTGTGATGGTGTAGTTGGTCCTGGTTCCCCTTGCTGCAGAGCAGCCATGCAATTGGGTCTGCACTTAATCAGAGCAACCCCTTTAAAAGTTTTTACTGTGGTGCATCAGTGGAAGACTGGAGGAGTTTGCTCCTGCACGATTCCTGTTTTGCTTTCAGGCGGGTCTGCTGGTGGCAGAGCAGTTGTGTGAGTGCCAGGTCCTTCCTGCAAGGCCAGGATTGAGATAGCAGGCTGTGCAAGGAGGCTGCAGCCCCTGTGAGCATCAGGAACCTGTGCTTGTTGTAAGGGAGAGAGCACCTCAGAGGTTGCCCTGGTAGCCTCTCCCCATCTGTACCTGTTTAACACAGATGGGGGTGAGCACGCTGCAAAGGAGAGCTCTTCTAACCAGCACACAATGAACTGCATGCTCTGGTTTCCACTTTGCCCACCTCCCACAACAAAAAAGAGCTGGGGAGGGACCCATTTCCAGCTGTCTCCCACCAGGAGCTCCTGAGGACAGCCAGGGCAAGGCTCAGTCCTAGTTCCCCTAGGCAGGGAAATTCAGGACAGGGTTTAATGGATTTGAAGCTAGATAGAAACATCCAAGTACACCTTTGAAGAGAGCTGTGCTGTGCCCTTCCCTTTTGGTCCCATGTCTTGGCTCACATGCAGGATTTGGGACCATGGTGCATTTTGTAGATCCAACACTGCTGGTCTTGCATTGACTGAGGAGTTGTCTTCATTTTCCTTCATTTGCAGCCATGGCCTAGATTTCTTTTGGCAAAGGTCTTCCTCTTTTTGAAACATGGATATCAAATTGAGCAGTGCATCCAGGAGAGAGCAAGAGCTACATCCACCAAGGAAAGAGGGGACAAAGGATTAATGAGGAGTGAGGCTTAATTGGGATTTTCACCAACTCTAGCAAGTCCCTCTGTCCTTTGCCCCTTTTGTTTGGAAACACTTGGCTCACTTAGCAGAAGGGCAGTAAGTGGAATATCTTCTAACTTAAAGCAGCACTGACTCTGTGTGAGCACAATTCCCTTGTTGTGAGCACAGTTAGACCAGAGAGCCACTGGGGACTCCTTTGAGACCAAATGAGTGAGAGGCCTGCAGACACCTGGTGCACTCCAGTACTGGAGCCCAGGAGCAATCTCCCTTTCTGAGGCCAGCCAGGCAGCTACAGGAGCTCAAGCCTCAACTCTTAGTCTGGAAAATCCTCTGATCCCCTTTTGTATCACATGCCAACAGTTCCCCTCTCCTTGCTTCCCAGCTTTCTAGTCTCTTTCCCTGTGCTGGCTTCACTGGGTGGCTGTGCAGTGCAGAGATGAAAGCTCACTGCCCTCACGAGCACAAGGGCAGAGGGCTGGCCTTGCCAGCTGCCTCCTCTGCACACACACACAGACAGCAGCTGGGCAGGGCACTTTTACTCTCCTCATGAAATCAGGGTGTCCTGAGTGTTCTCTGGTGTGTCCCTGGGCTTTGCCACCCAGGCACAGCGGTGTCTGTCCATCTGCCAGTACAAGGATTTGCTCCTGGTCCCAGTGCAAGGCTCCCACACGTGATCCTGGCATGGCTACCTCCAGGAGGGTTTAGGTTAAAAATGCCTGTGCATATACTGTGTACAACTGTGAAAACTCTGGTCTCTCCTCCTTGATGGATCAATGAATGCTGCTGCCTGATCTTTTTCTGAGCAATAATAACATGCAGCAGTGCAGCTTTGACCTTCCTGTATTGTTTGAGGGCTAAGACAGCTGTGGAACACCCTGGGGAGGTCTTCACAGTCTCAGTAGGAAGCAAGGTGCTCTCTGTGGCCCTGCATTTTATAATTTGTATTTTATCATGCCACGTTCCTGCTTTCCCAGAGACTAGTGGGTTGATTTAGGTAGCCGTGAGAGAGCTGGTTGCTGCTTCTATGTCTGGGAAGGCAGAGAGGGAAGGGAGCAGTTGGCTAAAGTTGAGCTCCATCCATCCATCCATCCATCCATCCATCCATCCATCCATCCATCCATCCATCCATCCATCCATCCATCCATCCATCCATCCATCCATCCATCCATCCATCCATCCATCCATCCATCCATCCATCCATCCACAGAGCAGGGCACATGGAAGAGGGGTGGGTGGAGCACAGATTTAATGCCTCTGGGGGAGGAGAGTGGCCCACTGCTGCTTCACTTGGCATTGCTGGGGAGGGAGTGGGGGAGCCTCTGCCACTACATCCATTCATTTTTCTGAAGTTGGGTAACGTTGGGGTTGTTTTTGTATTATTGTAAGTTTGTAAAGAATGTAATCTGTCTGTCGGGGGCACAAGGAGAAAACGGGGGCCTTTCTCTTTCTGGGTGAGGCTGTTCTTATGTTGCTGTGCTTTTTGTTGTTGGGCAGGGAGGGGTCTAGTGGCCATGGGGGCAAAAACCTGGCCCTTGTCAACGGCTTGCAGCTGTCCCAGAGTGACAGGAGAGTGAGCTGAGGCTGCAGCAGAGACCTCCCACACCAAGCTGTGAAAATGCCTCTGCCTGCGTCCCTCAGTGGGGGAAATCTGACCTCTGCAGTGGGGCTCTGCACTGGCACGTTTTGCTGGGCTTGCTTGTCCTCAGCTCAGTTGGAAACTGGGCTGAACAGCTGCCCGTGCTGTTCAGGAAGTGTTGGGCTGGATGGGCTCAGTTGATCAGCTCAAGAAGGAGTTCATGCTGGAGCTGCTTGTCCCAGCACTTTGAGTCCCCAGCAGGGCCTCAGGGGCTGCACCTCTCCATCACCTGCTGCTCAGGAGCCCCAGCCTCCCTCCCCATCCTGTAGAGCACAGTGTCAGGGATCCTCTTCTCTCTCCTGCTGCTGCAAAGTTGTGTGAACTTTCCTGGTCAATACTGGAAAGGGGAATGCTATTTATTTTTATATTGTGTATATTTTGTCTTGGTCTGCTGATTACCTTTGTTCCCCAAGAGCGACAGTTACCTCAATAGTTAGTTTAATACTGTGTGTTGGGTAATTTTTTTAAAGAACTTTTTTAAAATCTTGATCCTTGGAGGTCTGTAGATTTTATTTCCATATGAATTGGTTATTTTGTATAAAGTACATTCTTAAAATAGCAATCACCCTTGTTGTATGTGTGTTTTCTTGTCTCCTGGATGGTCTCCTCTTCCTTTGCAAGGGGAAGCGGATGGAGGTGGGAGGATAACACAGAGGGCTTTTTTTCAGAGACACAAAGCCCTGGACTGCAGTCAGACACCGCTGTAGCACCTGTAATCCATTTACAAGAGAGCACCTGGAAAGATAATCGGGATCATTTCCCTTCAGAAGCACAGCTGTCTGCCTAGGAACAGCCCGGCTGTGGAAATGAGATGGTGTCACTGCTTTCCTCCCAAAATCCCTGGTGGGCTCTGGGTTTTCCTGCAGCCCAGGTGTACTGGGAAACCTGCTGCTCTGCCCAGAAACACACCGTGCTTTTGGGGCAGAGGTAGCCTGTGCCCCCACAGCCTCGTGAAACCTCTCTGTGAAACCTCTCTGCTCCTGGCTGGAGCCCGTGGAGTCATGCTGCTCAGGAGGAGCTGAGGCAGCCTCTGTGATTCCCCTTTGTGCTGGTTTAATGATGGCCCTCAGGGGCTGTTAGGGGAATGGAAAGCCTTTCCACGTGTGGTGGTCCAAATGAATATTGAGCCCAAAAGGGCACTTGCTGTTTGCTGTTTATTCAATCTCCCACGTGATATGGGGCAGGGGGTGCAGCCCTCCCAGCAGGGAGGTGTTTAAAGACAACTTAGCTCTTTCTCACTGGGCTTTTAGCATCACAGCCAGGAGCTGGCCATGCTGTTTCGTGCTGGAAGGTGCCTGCTCTAGGTGCAGGGAGGCAGCTTGCACTTGGCCATCACACAGCTGCTCCCTGAATAAATGACTTGCTCATTTCTGCTGGTTCAGCTGCCTTGCATCAGGACAAAATTAGGGTGATTCTTCCTTAAAAGCTGGTGCCAGCAAACAGAGGCATGTGGGGATGAACAGCAGAAGGCTGGGGGCACAAAGGCTCCCAGGTGCATGCTGCAAGCCCTTTCCTTCTCCTCCTCAGCTCTCTGCAGTGAAATCTCCTCTGTTTCCTCCAGGGCTGGGAACAGACACTGATATCTCCTGCCAAAGCAGCCCTGCAGCATCGCCTGCTTGCTCCATGGCTCCATCTGCCCCTCCTGTGGGATCCTCACTGGGGCTGGGGCTGCTCCCAAGCTGAGCACGCTCCCCTGGCTCTCAGCACCAGAGCTGCCTCTGCAAAGAGGTGCCCAGGAAACATTTGTCTCCATACTCGCTGGCCAAGCCAGGGGCCAGCATCTTTTCTGGCCAAAGAAGCTCACAGGAGCACGTGTGGGCAGCTTCTCATCCTGGGCCTCTGACAAGAGGAAAGCTGTGATCTGCTGCCCCCTGACAGCTCCAGTACCCCAAAGCCCCCAGCTGGGTGCCACAGCTGCCCCTGCTGCCAGGGCAGGCAGATGAAGTCAAACATCCTAGCAAAGCTTTTCCCAGCATGGCTGCAGCTTTTCCTTGCAAAGGCTTCTGAGGACCTTGGCTCCTTGTTCCTGGGGAGGGTGAAGGGCTGCTCTCTGTCACAGGGGCCAGAGTTTGGGTGACAAGAGGAAGCTGTCCACTTTGGGAAGGGGAGGAATTTGGTCGCCCTGTCAGTCCCAGGAAGTGTTTGGGTCAGAGGGGATTGGCACAGGGAGATTTTTAATCCTGGGGCTAAGCCGGCACAGAGTGGAGTCGGCACTAATTGGAACCAGTCCTGGGGAAGGGGCAGATGGAGAGCTGCTCCTTTTAGAGCTGCCTTGCAGCCAGGCAAAGACAAAGCTTTTCTGTGCTGTAGGAAATGCCATGTCCTCATCTTGACAAGATGCTATCACGAGGGTAACAGGCGGTGTCAAACCAAGCCACTTGTACCCTTATTTTTTTCTACCTTTCTTTCTACTACTATCCACAATTCTTGATTCTTGTCCTCTTTCCTTACTTCCATGGGCTGGCAAAGCTACCCCCACCTCCTTGTACAAAGGGAGCTTTCCTGAGCTCTTAGGCTGAGGCTTTAAACTCTCCCTGAGAACAGGTTTGCTTCCATACCCAGCTTTTTTTTTTTCCCCAAAAAAAGCCATTTCAAAGCAATTTACTTGTTCATATAGGCTTGAATTGGGGATGGATTTAATGAATTAGTTTTAATAGGGACCAGTTTAGTGCCCAGTTTGGGTGTGGAAATATGTGGCAGCCACTCACCCCCATGATGGGGCAGACTCTGGGGAAAGCTCTGACTCCAGGCAGGCTTTGCTACAGCTGGAGGATGATGCAGCTGTAATGGAGCTAAATGCAGCATTTTGGAAATGCCTCATGGTGAAGGAAGAACCAGAGTGTCTTTGGCATGACACTCAGTGGTTTTTGAGGTTTTTTTAGTTGAGGGTTTGGTGGGTCTTTTGGAGGGGCGGGGGATGTTGGTTGGTTTTGTGTATTTCTCTAAAAAATAAAGCATCTTGCAGGTAAAGCTCCCATCTTGAATTTTCCCATTAGTCACCACACTTTAGCTACCTCACACAGAAAAGGGAGGACTAGAACATCTGGGATAGCTCAGGAAGACTGGGTTTTAGGCTAAAACATATTATTTCTGATCACAGGAATATTCACTTATAGGTATTAGGAGAAATAAATGCACTGATAAGTTCAAAATTTTGATTTTTTTTTTTCCCCACTTTGAGATGTAAAATGCAACTGCTCCAAGCAGATGGGATCTCTTGAAGGGTGGGCCCCTGCTTTACCTCAGTTTTTGCTTGGTGGAGAAGTCAGAGGCACAAGAGGGCAAAGCAATGCCATTAGCCTGGTGGGGCAGTTCACACCTCTGCCTGGTGAGAATGTACCCGAACCCTTTGTTCCCAGCCTAAGCTTGGCCTGAGGTGCGGTGTTGGTGCCTGGATATTTATACACTCACAAAACTAATGTTAGGGTCTCCCAAGCGCTAAAATAAAAGTAAACTTGTTCTGGACTGTAACAAGGGCCCCCAAATGGGAATTCCCAAGGGCCCTTTCTTTGCCAGCAGCAGAGACAGAGGGGTTTTGCTGGAGGAGAGGGCAGAGGTGGGAAGGGGCAGCGTTCAGGGCTGCCCCCTCCCCTTCTGTCAGCTCCCAGAAGCCTCACGTTCCCGGGCCACTTTTTAAAATTCCTTTCCCAAAGAGACTGCCAGGGTGGAGGGATCATAAAAAGTTCACCCCCTTGTCACGAATGCTCCCGTTCTTCCGGGGCCGGTGGGCAAAAGTTGTTAGCAATTTCCGCGGGCCGTGACCTTTGTTTTGACCATGGCAGAGGAGGATTGCAATCCATCAAACCCTGGCCTGGCCTGGGGAGAGGGCTGAGCAGAGAAGGGGGAGCCTTTACGAGGGGCAGGGGGCACAAGGACACAGCTTTGCCCCTCAGGTTTGGTAGGGAGGTGGGGGGATGCCTTGCTGCTGGCTCAGCTGGAAGCTCAATCTTCCCCATGTGGGATTCAGGGAGGGAAACTTCACTGTGTGGGCCACAAGAGAGATTTGAGAGTTTGCTTTCATTTTCTTTCCCGAGAAGGATACTGGATTACAATTTGCTGCATCAGAAGAGTGGGGAAAGATGTCCTGCAGACATCTGTCCTCTCTGTTGTGCCCAGAGCCAGCCCTGCGAGACCAGCTGGCTGCATCAGCACCGTAATTCCAGCAGGAGCTTGGGCAAAATGGGAGACGCCAGTAGATTTACCACCTCCCAAGTCCCAGCCCCTATTGGTCCCTGGCTTTTCCAGGCTGCATGGGTGTTTGGAAGATCCCATAGGACTGCGTTTTGTTAGGAAAATCAGCGGCAAACTACAACTCCCTCCTGGGAAATGGCTGGCTCCCACAGACACCTGCCTCTCCACTCAAGTTCCCAGGTGGGCAATTCATCCCTGGAGCATCCCTGGTGCTCCCCTGCACCCTGGTGTCCCCTTTGAAGACATACCTGCATATGAAACAAAGCTCCCCTGAGGAAATGCAGCCTGTGCATACCAGTCTACTCCTGGCTTCCCTTGGCTGCCTGCCCCTGCCTCTCCTCCCTCTGATCTCTGCTTCCCTAGGGAAATGCACCCTACTGCACTTCCCTGCTGTTAAATACAGATTCCCTTGGGAAGTTCCTCTGTCAGTTATCCCCCTGATGAGGCCCTTGGAGAGCACCCAGCTTTTGGTGTCAGCAGGGAGGGTTGCAGTGTTTCACCTGTCCCCTTTGTAACACCAAGCATGGCCTTGTAACACCCAGACCTTCCTTTCTAGCCCAATCACTTGCACGACAACCAGGGTAGCTTTTTCCTTGGAAGCGTGCTCACTTCCAGGCACAGCAGAGCATGATATGGAGAAATGTGCTGCTTATTTCCTTGTTTGACGAGGATCTGTTGGGCTTGGGGAGAAGAAGAGAAGGGAAAGACCTTTTACACCTCAGACTGAGAACCTTAGGCTGTGTGAGGTAGCTCCTTGAACTGGGAGGCATGAGCCCCCCAGGAAGCCTGGACAAGGCAAACCAGACTTCTCTGAGGGAATGATCCTCTGCTCCCCTGTCAATTGCTGCTATGCTTGATAGCCTGTGTGCTACAATGCCCACACCACATCCCTCTGCACCTGTATTTTGCCTACTTGACTCAAACTGAACCCAAACCTCTCTTTGTCTGTGTGCACTTGAGCCAGCAGCGCTGGGGTTTGATGTCTTTGACATGCCCCCACACTGTGCTCAGTTGTGCAGAGATTTGGTACACTGGGTGTCTGAGGCCTAAAAAGTGACCAGGTGTGGGTGGCTGTGCTGATTACAGAGGAGTGGAAGCACTTGCCCTTAATGAGCCACAGGTGAAAGCAGTAAGGACCAGCCCTATAAAAGAGAGGGGGAGCTGGGCTTGAGTTAGTTGGAGTCTGCTGGCTGAGCTGAGAGGAGCAGGGGGCAGTGTCTGAGAGAAGGACAGAGATGGTCCCAGAAGGTAAGATGTTCTATGAGGAGGGAGGGCGAGGACAGACAGGAGTTAGGTGGTCGTGCAGAAAAAAGAAGGCATGGACCCTGTGTGTTGTGGCCTGAGGGTAGGGTCTGAACTTAATGTGTGCTTTGTACTCCCGGGCCTGGGGAATAATAGCAGGAACAAAGTTTAAGCCTCTGAGGGCTGTGTGGTGCTGCCCAAGGAAGAGGGCTGAGTGAGGCTGCTTGTGAAAAAATCAGAAAGCTGTGAGAGAAGCTGCCTGAGGAAAGTTCAGTTCTCCAAAGTACAGAGAGTCTATCTCAACTGTGACGTATGTAACTTATGGTTGNAAGCTGGAAAGGAATTGTTTTGTCTCCCTACTCTGTGAAGAGAGCTTCCCAACCCCTAATATGAGGGCCAGAACTACACACTCAACCAGCACAGAATGTGGAAAATATAAAAGCTAAAACTTAAGGCATCATGTCAACCCCAGTATTGCCACCACCGAAGCACTAAACGCAGCCCTCCTTGTCACCCTGTGTCTCATGCCCATCTCTGAGGGCACGTCATGCTGTGTGGGCTCAGAGCACCCATTCTCAGATCTCACTGAAATTAAAGCCCCAAAGGCTGCTCTCCTTTCCCCAGGCCCTTCTTTAGGCACTCTCCCTGTAGCCCAGACACCCCTCCAAGCCGTGGCCACAGCTCTGCGTGGCTCGAGGGGTCTGAGGGGCTGAAGCCGGCCGCCGAAGCGCTTGCCCCAGGCACCGGTGAGTGTGGGAGTGGTGAGGAGCTGGGGCCACAAGCGCCTGCCTTTTCTGCAGGGCTGATTCTGCCAGGGTGCTTTGCAGGAGAGGGGCTGTGGAGCACGGGAAGCAGCAGCAGCAGCAGCAGGCTCTGGGTGTGCATCCCCCTCCCCGGCACGCATGGCTCCGGGCCCGCCCCACAGGCGGATGCCCACGGACCAGATGTTCTGGGAGATCAAAGTGGCTGCTCGCTGCATCCTCCCTTCACGTGTGTGCCTCCCGAGGGACTCGTAATGCTCTCTATCTTCTCTCCAAGATATTTTCCTTCCTCTCCTTTGTTTGCTTTCCAAAGCCCCGTTTTTTCTGTGGCACTCCCTGCAGGCCGTGCTGGGAGGGAAAGGCTCCCTTTGCTCCCGCTAACCGCATCCAGCAGCAGGGGAGATCCAGGAATGCCTCATGGGTTTTCCACCCTGCTTCCCTGCCTCTGGCATTTGCTGCTTTTTGGGGTGGGAGGCACAGGGACCTGTGCTTTGCAGCACCCCTGAACCTCTCACCCTGGATGGCTGTGAGGAGCTGAGGGGTGTCACAGCTTCCCACAGTGACCAAGAAACCTCCTGGAGACCTCTGCAAATTCCTGCTGCTCTCTTATGCCCTCATAGTCCTGGAGGGGTTCTCAGCCTCTGCTGAAGTCCCGAGACCCCTGTGGCTGTTGTGTAATAAGCTCTAGCACAGAGGTTACTAGGTAATCTCTGCTTCTTTTACGGAGTTGCTGCTCTGTGGTAGTTTCCTACCTCAACTTTACCATTGTATTGCTTTTTCCTGTGGAAATTAAAAAAGAGTCTGCTATGGATGAATTACTGTAAGATGCCCTGTGTTAATTGAATTCCAACTTTTCAAATATAAGCTTGCCTAGGAAAAAATACTCAGGTGATTTCCTTAGAATGGGGATGGTGGGGAAATTAAAAATACATCTTTAGGTATCTCAGTTTGGTAGAGACCTTCAGGTAATGATAAACCACTTTTTCCTCTTATTTTTACAAATTTATGTGGGTTGAAACAGTTACTACTGTTCACCATCATGGAAAGTCTTTTTGGTACCTCAGAGGCCTCCAAAGTGAGGTATATGCAGAAGAAAACACTGTTGGGGTGCCAGAAGAGAATACAGTTTGCACTAGTAATAAATAAAAAAAATTATTTCATATTTATATAATCCTTTTTTAATTTCTAGTTTTGTTATGTTTGTAATATAATTAGCACAGTAGTACCTGCATATAATTTATCAATTAAAACATATTTATTTGGGGCATATGCTTCCTAGNATTTCTAGTTTTGTTATGTTTATAATATAATTAGTACAGTAGTACCTGCATATAATTTATAAATTAAAACATTTATTTGGGGCATATGCTTCCTAGTAGATATTTTTTACTTTTACCAATATGAATGCACAACCAAAAAGGCTGGCCTAAATTACCAGCCAAAAGGTTGAAATCCAAGCCAAGGGTGATGCCTGCATGCCAGAAACCCACTCAGCAGCATGGACACCTCTTTATGGAGATGAAGTAGTCAGGCTTTGGTGAGCTCCAAGGTTTGCCTCTCTCCTCTTTTTCCTTCCAGCCCAACACAGAGAGCTTCCAGTCACTACACGTAGCTGGTGCTCCATGAAAAAGGGAAACACAGGATGAAAAAAGCAATGGTTAGCACAGAGCAATAAAACCATTCAGATGCAGGGAGATATGGTAGCAATATATTAAATGGGGAACAGGAAAAGAAAAAAGCCAGATGGTTGATCCAATTTACTTTACAACTCCAGATGACTTCACAAGAGGTCACTTGGTGAAACTGAAAGGCAAATGCTTCAGCTTGGATGAAAGCAAACAGCTTGTGTTTGCCAGCGTAGAGCAGAGGAGATAGAGGAATGTCCTGCTGCAGAACGCAATGACAGGCCTGGAGAAGTTACATTTTTTAAGATTTTTTTTAATAGGTTGTCACCTTTAACCTGCATTGCCGCTGTAGCCACTGCTATGCTGGGATTAACACTTCAAATGCCAGGATTTTAGAGCATGAGTGATGAACTGCCTGTGCTCTTCGTCAAGGATGGTCCCCCACACACAGAACAGCAGCACTTCCTGCCACACGGAGGTGGGATGTGGATGTCCTCAGCGTCAAAATTCTCATGTGCCCGTTCCTGAAGTCCAGTGACTCAGCAGCCCTATCCCCCAGAGCCCACTGTGGTGGCAGGGACACCTGGCAAGTCACCCAGGCAGCAGGTGCAAGGAGCCTCCCAGTTCCTGGTGTCCCAGCCCTGGCTAGGGATGCTGCCATCTCCCTTCAAAGTGTCTGGAGCTGTGAGAGCAGAAGCATGGAACAACTAGCTGTGCTTGAACTGCTTTATTCCTTGTGCATGTGGGGAAAACAATCATACTTTAATTTTTTTAGGCATTATTAATTTTCTTGTGCTGCCTCCCAAACATTGCTTTGGGATTAACCTCTGGTATTTTGCTGCTGGTAGTGAGGCTCCTCTCTCCTGCAGCCCTCTGAGGAGGAGCACCAGCCTTTTTCCAAATGTTCCAAAAAGGTTTTGTCTGATCACCTGAGTAAAAGTGGCTTTTGCTGGGAGAAAGGAGTTGCAGTGGCACTGCAGGCAATGATCCCGAGGGAGTGAGGTAGAGACTGCAGATGGGGATGAAAGCTTTGCAGAAGATAACTGCCCCCCTCAATACCACAAACACTTCAGTGCCCCTCTCTCCCTTACTTGTGCTCAGTTCTCCAGCCAGGACAGCTGCTCCCTTCTCCTGTCCCCTTCCAGCCACGTGTCAAGGTGCTGCCTGTGTTTGTTTTGGACAGTTGTTCCCTTGTCCTGCAGCCATGGAGAGCTGAACAGCCCCGAGGTTTGCACAGGGCTGGGGTTTGTGTGGTCACTTGGTGCTCAGACAGAGCCCATGTGGGCTGACTGGGAAAAGGAGCTGATCTCCTGCAAGCCCTCTTGGACACAGGAAGGAAGAACAGCCCCTAGAAATGCTGGGGGGGGACCACCCTTGATAATTTCTTTGCAGTCTCTCCCAACAGCTCAGCCTTGAACTACCTAAAATAACGTGGTAGCCTTGATTTCCACAGCTTTCAATTTCCAGCATGTAACAAGGGCTGGGAAATGACACTTCTGGCACATTGTCAGTATGCTTTTAACCCGAGAATGCTCCTGTACAGATGTTTTTCTTGCTTTCTCTAAAGCAAAGCCAAAGAAACAGGATGGGATGCTCTGAATGAGATGCCTAGGAAGACAGATTTGGGGTTTCCCAGCCAGCTCTACTTTGGCTGAGAGCAGCAGGAACTTCCCAGCCCTGGAAGGGCCTTCTTGTCACGGCCTGTTCCCTGCAAACGTGTTGGAGAGGCAGGATGGGGCCCCCACCTGCCTCTCTGAGCTGCCTGTATCAAACAGCACACCCAGCCAAACCACGCTGAAGTCTGCCTGGGCTCTTGCTTAGGGCTAAACACCTTTTGCCAAGTTGCTTCCCTGCACTATCAAGCCTTTTCTCCCCAGAGTAACAGCTCAGAGTTCACTTAACTAAAGGAATTTTTTTGCTTTGAATTTTCCCCTGGGGTGGTTGGCTTTTATTTCCAAATTCTTCTGTTCCTCCTTCACTGCTCTTCCTTTAGAAATGAATAAATGGGTAATTTTCTTTTAACCTCCCCAGGTATTTCAGGCACAGGCTGTGTGTCCGTGGAGGTGGCCCCAGTTCTGTGTGTGCTGTTGGGCTGTGTAATTTATGAGCTTACACACCTCTGGTTTCCAGGAGATGCATATTCTGCCTGCTAACATCAGCAGCTCAGGACAGGGACATGCAGCAAGCAGTGCCCTCCCTCTGCCTGCTTCTGGGTGTTTTCTTCCAGGCTTTCTCTCTCCTTGACACTTGCATGCACTTCCAGGGATCATTCATCCAGCCTGATCTCCCTGATGAATGTCAATACCCCTAGGTGTGAAAACTCCCTCCTAAAACAGGGTTGTGATTCAGATGTGCAGGAACATTTCAAGTCCTCTGGTGACCACTTAGTGTCAAGCCTGCTCTTAAATTTTCCACTGCCAACTCTGCAGAACAAGTGCAGTATTATCCATTTCCCTGACTCCTTTTCCATTAGACTGAGCCATCTCACTGCTCACCTGCAGTGCCTGAAAGAAATCTCAGAATTGAGCATTAGGAAGAGTCAGGGTACAGTTTGGATCACAGAAGCAACAAACTTGTGATGGGAAATGCACTGTGTTTGTTTTAGCTAAGTAGCACAGTTGTGTTAGTGCAATTCTCTCCTGGGACAGAAGACAGAGGGAGCAAAACTACTGACCCATTTTTTCAGGGGGAATGATGATGCTCCAGAATCCTGGAGTCCTATTCAAAAGCCTTGCCCACGATCCAACATTTATTCCTGCAGATAGCTCGACACTACTCCTTGCACTGGAATTCCAGCTTCACAGAACAGTTCACACACACAGCTCAGGTGGGAAGTCCCTACACAAACTACCCCACTTTTCAAAGGTTGCTGCCAATGCCCCAGAGAGAAATGACAAGGAACTCCATACACACATGCATTTTTATTTTAATAAATACAGTTTTACAGGCTCAGGCTTTTGCTTTTTTTTTTTTTTAATCACATATACAGAACAGGAAATGCCTGACCAAGTAACATGAATTGAACTACTACCCTTGGGAAGGAATACATGCCCCCTATAACACTGAAGACCATAAATGAAAGGGGATTTGCCATCAGCAGCATAATAATTTACTTCACAGATCAGACAGCTTGAGACAGATGTGGCCAAAGCAGAGAGAGCGACCCTAAATGGACAACTTGTCTTTATAGAGTCACAACAGTGTAAGGAAAGCCAAGAGCCCAAGTGCCTCCATTTTCTAGTGCCACTTCTGGATGAATATGTATGTCTTCACATCCCTTGAGCAATGCATTCTAACCACAAGGAGAGAGGCTAAGCACAGCAGGTATGCAAAATTATTCGATTGAAGAACAGATACTGGATGACACAGTAATGTTAAATTTCAAGATTTTAAATTAGCAGATGCTTTTTGCATCCCCTTCAGTATGGCAGTGGAACAGATCCCACCTTCTCTCATAGAAGTTTAGTCCAAAAACTTCCTGTTGGCATTAGCACCAAAGAGAGCCACTCTGATTTCTGGCATCATCTGTAGAGAAAGAGCACGTCAGTTATGTGAAATGGGCAATAAAACTGCTCTGTGTTCTTCCTGCAGGCACTGGGGGAGAGTTAGGTTGGCTTCCAAACTAACAAGTCAGTTCATCTGAGCTTTCTGAAGTCTTTTTCTGCTCACACCTTGCCTGCTACTCTACAGACTGGAAGCACTGCCTATGTTGCAGCATAAGAAACATGCCAGAGCTGGGGTTTTTTGCACTTGGGTGTAAGAGGTCTCAGCCAAAGTTTGTACTCAAGCCAGCTTCAGGAATTCAAGTTGGCCTCAGCCTTTCAGCATCTTGACTGCAGTGCAGTCATAACCAAGGCTTTCAGTAGCCTAATTTATAGAGTTTCATGCTTTCACTTAATTCAAAAGGAATCATTCTGGGGAAAGCCATGTTTTTTGCTGCACAAATAATAGGTAATCTGCCTCTTTTCATTCAAAAATAACTTCCTAGTTGTCATTCCTAATGAAATCTGATGCCATGCACTATTGTGACACTTTGGAAACACAAGGATTTCATTACAAGGACAAACTAGTTAATTGTATTTTAGTTTTCCTAGGTTGTTAGAGAAACTCACCTGCTGGGCTACAAGGTCCAGCCGACTTTCCAGGGTATTGCAAACTTTAATTTTACCATCACTGTTGTAGATTTCAACACCTCCAGCACTAAAGATGAACAACAAAAAAAGAAATAATTCAGTGAAATCCATGGGGGAGAGTCAGAATGTGGTGAACATATCCCAAATCAGCATTTACAGGCAAGTCAGATACATGGCAAAGATTTCTCTTTTTTATAAAACAATCTTTTTGACCATGTCTTAACAGGAATCAGCAGAAAGAGATCCAGTGAAGAGCAGTGCAAAGCATCTTTGGAGTTATCAGAGACCACAGCTATGTGCAAGGATCCTCACTGGCATGTTTTAAAGGTAAGTGGAGCTATGCAATTTCTCCTTTCAAAACAGCTTCAGACTGTGTGTTATTAAGACAGCTGTCACGTTTTGGAAAGTGAGGAAAAGAGCTAGAAGTATTGTTTGTTGGCTCACACATAAATATATATATATATAAAAACCAGAATATACAGCTTTGTCTGTGGTACCCCTATGATCCCATATGGAAATAGAGCCTTGCAGACAGAACAGACACAAACCCCATCAAGTGATTATCCTGCAGCACCTTAAGACTCAGTTTGCTTCATGCTGAGACAGAAATCATGGCTACATCCACATTCTCTCTCCTTAAGAGACCAGTGGCTCAGTTCCTGTGCACAGTCATTCCCTACTCTGGCACTCTGAATCAGGCTGGACACTGCACAAAACTTTTCCTCACATTTTTGATGGAGACAGTGCTTGTCTGGAGAAAACTGCAGAGTCTGTGTCTGATAAACTCAAAGAAGTGCCAGTTCCACAAGAACAGCAGCAGCCCCTTTGAGGACATTCTATACTTAATTTTCTGACACTAATGTGAGCTGTGGCTTGAAAACTTAAATTTTAACTTTAACTTAAAGGCATTAAGTTAGTGCCCTGTACAAAACAACCCTGTTTCACTTACATATCTTCTGGCAGGAAGCTGTCTTGGTCAATATGAACATCCACATCCCTTTTTATGGCATTTTTGTAGATGGGAATGCTCTTCTGTACAGCAGTCTAGGACACAACATAAACCTCCAGTTAGCTCTGACAAATGCTACTGCAGCACTCAGGTTTGATCACTCAATCACTTGTACTAATAAAAGGAAGGGATTGAGGCCTCTTTTTTTTATTTTTTAATTAAGTAAATGCATTTCAGTTTGGCTCTTCATCCAAACCCAGTTATTATTCTTAATCTTATAGCCATGGCTCAAGTTTCCAAGGTAATATCCAAGCAGGGAAATGATTCCCCAACTTTGCAAGCACATTGTAGCTGCCACAGAAGTGCAACAAGCAAAGCTTGTTTTCATATCAGAGAGGGAAATCTGAGCAGCAAATATCTGCAGTCAGGTCTCAGCTTCTTAGAGCAGGGCACTGTCAAAAGATTCCAGGTGTCTTACCTTAACCATGGGGAGATCCTGCTTCCTGCACCGAACAACTAACCTGGGCTCAAGCAGCTGGTAGAATCCCTGCAAGGAACAACCAATTTCAGTTCCTTTGTCAGAAATATTTAACCCCAAGAAAGCAAAGAAGCTGAGCAGTTTGAAACCCAAGCCCCAGCAACACCAGCCTCCTTTATTTGGACCTTTGCTCACAAGTTCACCTCACGCAGACATTCTGAGAGGACAGCACCAATATTTGTGGAAGAGCCCAAATATGGGTGATGTTTTTGGAACTCAAGTGCAAGTAAACATAAGGAATCTCAGGATTGTGCTGGCCAGTTCATGTTCATGCTCACATAAGGATCACTGCTGTCTACGTAGACAGAGCATGCAACCAAGCTCTTGAGGACATGCAGCAGTTTCAAATGCCTGCTCTAATAACTCCTGCCTTGCAGTTCCTGAGGCTAGAACAGCATAAAATAAGTCTGGTTCCAGTTTGAAGGGATCTACAGCGATCCTCTGGGCCAGCTGTGAGCACAGATCCCTCACTGGTAACGAGCCAAGACAAGTGTGGCCAATGTGCAAGAACCAGAAAGGTTTGTTTGATGTGTAGCAACACCACACCTGAGTGTGACAAAGAAACAACACCCAGTGGGAGGCACAAGCTGGTAGGAGACACTGCTGAGAAAACTCTGCCAGCCAAGTGTGACAGGAGAGCTGGTGGGAGGCTCCTGGGAGCTCACACAGCAGGAGCAGTGTGTGCCAGAAGGAGGCCCCAGAGCCCACAGGACTGACCCGGCCCACTCTGGACTTCCAGCCCTTCATTTCTGGGGCTTGAGGATGTTCTTCCAGGCAAGCAGAGCTCTGGTTTCTGCTTTCTGTGCCTGCTTCTGTCACCGGCACGTTCCACACTGCAGCAAATTTGTCACAGTCTCAAATTACTGAGATTATTGAATTATTAAGTCTCAAGTGCCAGGAAGGTTTTGAAGCGGCTATCGCCTGACTTGTGGGTTTGGAGAAACAGCCCCTGACAAAGGTGCATTTGATCCAACTGATCACTGCAGGAGCTTGATGTGTGCACTCTAAAATGTGTGTGTGCACATCTGCAATTACTCCTACAATGGACCTGCTGCTGGCATACCAGGTTCTACACCTCAAAATCAGCCACAACCTTCTCTGTTCAGAATCCAAGACTCAAAGATATTGAAGTGATGTTTGCAACTCAAGGATCACCCAGCAGCACTTAATCCAGACTCCAATACAAATGTACCTTTCAGAGGGCTATTTCTGACAAAAGAAGCTTAGGGGGCTAGGGCAGCAATGATGCATTGAAATTTAAATATTTACCTGTAGAACTAGTCCATCCAGCAGTGTCTGGTACCTGGCAGTATCCTTCACCACCTTGGCAAGTCTCTGCTTGGCCTCATTCAGCAAATCCTACATTCAGAAGAAATCAGATCAGCAGAGCCCATCTGTTTGGCATTTGGTTTCATGCCTACCAACTTTCTGTACTTCTATTATAGCTCTCACACCCTGCCAACACGTAAATGTACACTCCAGCTGGTGCTCATCCAAGCTAGACCTCCATCTCTGCATGGCACAGCATCCCTGCCCAACACTTCCCTTCCTCCTGCCCTGGGCTGACCTCATTAGAACCTGACAGCAATTCCTTCTGTGTGAAAAAGGGAGAGCTCAGGAGGAAAAGGATGCCACTTGGAGTGTTAACTTAGATTACACAATTATTTACTGCATATTTAGTTAATGTAAAATAATACAGTTCTCCAAATATTTTTTTTTTCAGCTTTATGGTTGAGCAAAGCAATCTAATCTATTTTTCCATCAAATAATATTCAGGTTAGGTATTCTTTAACTGTAAGTAAATGCAAGTCAAAATTTAAAACATAGAGTTTAATTTGAAGTAGCTATCTTGATTATCTTTACTCAGCAAATCAGTATTGGATGGATTGAATTTGTAGGAAATTTTTAAGGCAATCTGAGTCAACTCTAAGCTCCTAAAATGGAACCATCAGAAATGCTTCAGATAAAGAAACTCTGTGATTTGATCTAAACCTTTCTTTCCTGTCCTACCTCACGGTGTTCAGAAAAAGAGTGCACAGTAACACAATCAGTATGAGGATATAAAACTATCCCAATTTACTGTCATGGTCAAACCCAGTTATTTTGTCCTCCCTAGAGTAACACTGCATTTCTGGAACTGCTCATCCCTCTTCATAAAAGAAGCCAAAGATCTGATAAGGGAAGAAAGAGTGAGCAGCATGTGACTTTAAATGTCTTAAAATGAGGAAGGCTTTTTACAATTACTCAGAAGCATGAGGTTGAGTCAGCAGATAAATGAGGAAGAGATTACCCAGCAGAGACTGCCACAACAGAGTTAGCCCTTGAGCAATCCACCTTTCTCCCCTCTGGGAATACAATCTAAAGTTTGAAACTCGTTTTCAAGAGTCAATAAACTGGTGATTTTCTTCTGCTAACTCCTCTTTTCCACGGTGCCATCAACCTGAACATTCATCCCATCTTTTATTTTTGACTTCCACGGGCCTCTCAAGCTTTTCCAGCAGCTCAACAGCCCCATCTAGCAGGAGATGGAGCACCCAAACTGTCTGTGAGCCCAGCAGACCTGGTCACTGCTCAGCGAGCAGGATGGGGACACACACAGGAAACCCAAACAGGCCTGAAGGCAGCCTGCTCTGATGAACGATCCCTCACCCTCCTACCAGAACAAAAGGCAAAGCTTCATGTCCTACGGGCCACTGGAGGGCACAAAAAATCCCAGTTAGTGGTGCTGGAACTCCCTGCTTATGCCACGCTGGGTTTTTCACATAAATGTTGCTTCAGGCAAACATAACCTCCAAGTTCTACCCAGTGTGCCAGAGAGAGCTGCTGCTCTTTAAAGAGACAAGCTACTGTGCAAATAATAGCTACAACCCTGCCTGCAATGCTCCTGGCAGACCCTAAAACAGCAGGTAAGGGAAAGTGTGAAAATAAGTTGGACTAAACCCTCAAGGCCTTTCAGAGCAGCTTGGAAAGCTATTTTCGTATGTTGAAGCAAACATCACTCAACCAAAAATCGTATTTTCTTTAGAGGATGGTTCAATCTCCCAACCCATGACAGAGGCTGAGTGTTTACTCCAGAGATACTCACTGCAATAAGGTCATCCCTTGCCTTGAGGACCTTCAGCCTCGCTTGATTCATCAGGTTGGACATCTGACTGCAAGTTGCATGATAAAGTTTGAATCAATCCATCAGCCTTTGACAGAAGAACTGCAACGTTTAACATGCTTTGCATTCAAAGGTAACAATTCCACACTTAAAAAGAAGGTCTCTTCACCTGCTTGAATCTGTTTCTGGACTTGCACAAAAGATTAAACTGCAGAAGCCCTGTCTCAGTGAAGACCCAGCCAAACTAAACCTGACATGATCATTTGTCCCAGGGTAACAGAGCAGGCTAGAGTTCTAGACATTAACTCCATAAAGAAATGGGAAGGATTCTTTCATCATACTGAGCTATACCATTAGAGCTCAGCTTTGATAATTTGTCCCCAGAAAAAAATAAATTAGAACTAAATATGTTGTCTACAACCTGCCTGCTTGCAAGGGCAGAAGAATTCGGTATAAAATTAACAAAAAAGAAGAATTTTGTATAAAATTAACAAAATGTGAGCTCAGGCTCTGAAGTCAGCTGTCTAACCCAAGGAACTCACATTTTCTTTTGCTGTTCAATTTGCTTCTCCTTCTTTTCATAATACTCCATGATTTTCAGCCTCTGTGTCTGAACAAGGCGACCCTTCTCAATGTTGAATTCTTCTTCTGCCTACAGTAAAAATTAAATAACTGAAGTGGAAATTGATTCTTTGGGCTGAAGAAAACAGAACCAAAATGTAACAGAGCACATTCACAGACAGGATAGGATGATACAATTTATGGCTCCATACAAAAACCCCTCACCTCTTTGAGCAATTCTTACAAAGGAGGGTGACAGCACAACTGTTACTTTTTTTTTTTTTTGCAAAGCCTCACCAGACAGAATGTAAAAACACATAGATAATTCTCCTACTTACACCTGAGAATCCAATCTCAGCTTCTGAATTCTGTTTGCAGATCTTCAGGAATACCTGCTTTACTACTGACTAAATATTTGTGTCAATCTGAATGTTTAAGGGAGATTAAATATTATCAGCAACACGTGTGCTGAGTCCAATACCAACAAGGCCTTTCAGCAGTGGCATAATGCAGCTTGTTGGGGCTGAAAGGCACCATTAATCCTTCTTCAGTAAACATCTGCACTCTATCACCAGGTTAATATTAAACCCAGCCTCTTGTGGCTTAACCTAAGGGAAGAATTCTGCCTTAAATACTAATTTAGTGGGGGAAGGTGTTCTGCTTAATCCAATTGAGTCACGTCACCACTCAGCTCTCTTGGCTGCTTTAAAAAAGGGGTGAACTTTGATATGAATACATTTATTTTCTAGAACCACCAAAACACTGACTAAACCCAGCTCCGAGTCATTTTCATTTGTCAAAAGCTAAGAAATGCTAACTTTTTTTGGTACAACACTTTCTGCTGTGTAATAACTAAACAGAAATCAGCTGTGGCTCACAAAGGTGTTTTAGTTCTGAGTGCAACTTCCAAAGCAGGATGTGGGATGCAGTTTTCCTTTTGCACTTACTGACAGTGAACTTCCATTTTTACCTTTGCATCTATTTCTTCAGCCTTTTCATTGGCTTCCTGCTCGATGAAAGCCATCATGTGCTTGATCTGTAGCAAGAGAGGGGAAAGAAAATATTTTCTGTAGGAAAGGACATTGACCAGAGGAAGGAGGTATACATATATCTATCTCCTCATTTGCATATATCCATTTACTAATTCATACAATATTGTTTTGCAAGGAAATTTAATTGAGCATACACACTAAAGGGTCAGTTCATCTTGACATATATCACAAGAAAAATATTTCCCCCAATAATTCTATATAATGCAGTTTCACTAGCTGCCATTGGAAGAATGCACTTCAGGCATGCAACTATTAAAAAAAAAAAAAAAAACCAAAACAAACCAACCAACCAAAAAGTAAATTTGATAAATGTGAGGCTGGGTATTTTAATTCTTCATTAGTGAAACCAACATTTTCTGGGGCAGACTGGAAGGACTCATTCCCAACCAAACTGAAGCTGGGTTGAGGTGCAGACACTCCCACAGCCAGATGGAGCAGACCAGAAAAACCTACTGACTTCTTGCTTGCACTTAGTGATGAGCCACATTTTCCAGAAAATCCAGTCTGAACAAACTCATGTAAAAGACTATTTATAGAATCTCGTGCTAAAATTAAAAGTTTTAAAGAGATTAGAAAGGTGGCAAGGTGAAAAGTGAGCCAATGTGCAGAACAGCACTAAGCCCAGAGAGAGGAAAAAACAGAAGTGAAGAGACAAGTGGAAGATTTTTAACACGTGGAATTTTTAACACAGTGGAAGAAGTGAACAGTAACATCTTCATCCTCAAAATCAAACCAGCAAGTTTTATTTTAAATTCTTTTTAGTTTTCTTTTCATTTGTATCTGCAAAGACTCTCAAGTGCTTGTCTACTTACAGCATCAGCTTCCTACCCTGCATTTCAGAAAGGACAAGAGAGGCATTTAAAACAAGGATATTATTTTGCTGAATAGCCTGTTGTTGAAGGAGACTGAGAACTAAGCAGCAGCAGCCTTTATGTTACTGAGTCACTTCCTCCTGTGCAGTCTGGTTTCTGAATTTTGGAAAAGCCCTTTTAACAGTTCTGGGTGCTCAGGAAACATCCTCTGCACAAAGAAAAGGAATGAGGTGGAAGCAAGCTAACATGGAATCCACTTCTAGACTGACAAGACTGAACAGTGCTACTTCCTTCAAAAGCTGCTGTACTGAAACCTCCTTTGGCTTTTTTTTGAAATGAAGAGAGACCCAAAGTGAGATTTTCCCATCCATAAATAGGATTTAATTTTAAATTTCAATAACACTGATAAAAACGTTATTTTGAAACGAGAGATTAAAGCAGTATTTCCTATAGAGAGGAAGAATTTTCCCATCAGGAGCAGGGTGGTATCCTTTCCAAGGGAAGTTCTAGATGTTAGATGGGCTTTAGAAGTGACCAGATGGAACAATATATGAAACACCTCTGGCAGAATAACAAAGCAAGTCTGTCAGTAGGAAAAAGTCTCAGAGATGATTTTCAAAGTGACAACCATTGGCAGTGTGGTGGCAAGGAGTTAAGGGGACCAGCTGGCAAGTTCACAGTGTTCTGTAATGGATTTCAGTGCCTCCAGAGGTAAATCCAGCAAATTTAACTGTGCTCTGAGAGATTTTTCCTGTTGGTTTGGCCTGAACAGTGACTCTGCATGAGATCCACGTGCAGGGCTGTCAGCCACCAGCACTCCCCAGCCAGCAGGATCAGCCTGGGCCCAGGGAATGTTATTTTTATTATCTTCATGGAAGAGGCAGGAAAAAAAAAAAAACAAAACCCAAGCTTTGCAGATAAAAGGAATACAAAGTAATGTTACAATTCTCCTCCTGGAGAAAGGCAACCTACCAATTTTACTTTCATTGTGGTGCTTCCTTGCCAAAAGCCCATGTTTAGTGAATGAGAAAGTGAGACACAAGCACTTGTGATGCAGAGGACAAAGGGAACTTGCCTGATGTGCTCATCACCTGCAAGGAACTGCCCAGACCAGTGCTGACTGGATCCCCACAACCTTTAACACCACACACCACCCCCAAGCCAGCTGAAAGCAGCTTTTATAGCTGAGGGCAGTGTTTACTGTCAACAGGGACAGGGTGCCCTGCCTCGGGAGGAGTGTCCACAGCCAGACTTCTGGGCTGGAAGTTTCCACTGCAAGCCCAGGCCAGGCTGTACACTCAGCTCGGGATGCAGACCTGAAAAGGGCACTCAGGAACGCTGAGCCCACCCAAATGCTAGGGGACAGCTAACTGCAGGTGACACAAGCAAAAAAAAAAAGAGAAGGGAAATCCTTAGGGAACCAGAGAGTCCCTGAAGTTGGGAGAGACCTTTGGGATCACCCAGTCACACGGAGCACTACCAACCACTGTAACCTTTAAATCACTGAACCACTTCAGATCCAGACTCCTCCAGGGATGGTGACTCCACCACCACCTGGGCAACCTACTCCAAGGTCTGACCACCCCTAACAGTGAATTTTTTTCTAATATCTGATGTGAATCCCTCCCCCCCGTCTCCCTGGTTCTCCATTAGAGACTGGCCCTCACCTCTAGACATCTTCCACGGCAGCACGAACAAGCACAGTACCGTCCCAGTACCTGCCGTGGGGCGCAATTAAACCCAGCAGAGAGCGCGGAGCCTGCCCTCGAACCCTCCCGCGGCAATCCGCCGTCACCCGGCACCCAAACGCGCCACGGAAGCTCCCCGGAGGGGGCCCGTCCGCCCCGGCGCGGCGAAAATCGCTTCGTGCGGAGACGCCTCTTTGCAAGGCAGCATCCTTCCCCTCCGCGGCTCTTCCTCTCCCGGGGCAGCGCCGGGGATCGCGGCCCTACCTGCTTCTGCACGTCGGCATCGCTGAGCGCCATGGCGGCGGCACAGGCGGCGGCAC
>VXBQ01002502.1:0-23385 GCA_013400175.1 Phainopepla nitens
GGAGCGTGACCCGCACCGCTGAGCAGCACATCGCCCGTGAGCTGCCCGGAGGAAAATGTAGTTTGGAAGTACGGGTAAGCATCAGTTTTTGTGTTTAGCAGGAAGTTGCTAGAGATAGTCAAGACTTTGCGTCTGGATTGCTCTCCTCTGCACCTACCCCCATATAACAAAAACTTCTGGTCTGTTTCTTTTTTGTTTCTTCAGTTTCTCTATAAATGCGTGAAAAAGCCACTATTTGCTTTTCTGTGTAGTGGTTACCTAGAGGTTTCGTAAGAATGGAGATTAAGCTAGATGTGCTCATCTCTACGTGTATCAAGCAAAGAAAACCATGGCCTCAGATATCATGGGTTGGACAGGTAAGTGTGATAAACTCTTTGAGTTTTAATTGTATAATACTTTGCACTTCCATTTGCTTTAGGAGGGTATAAAAACAACCTCAGGAAGAATTTTGAGGGACCTTAAGAGTTATAAAATAAATTACTTTTATCTTATTGATGTGAGGCTGGAGATTCAAAATATCTCAGAGAAACATTGCAGAGCCTTTTTTTTTTTTCTCTACCCCAGAGACTCACACCTTAGACGAGATTGTTGTTTTCATGGTTCTAGTTTTTCATAACCTTTTTTACAGTACATTGTGGGAAATGTGCATGATTCTTTTTTCCCCATTTCATCTTGCATCTCTTGAAAGACATACTTTCTTAGACTTCTTTGATAAAATCGCATTAAGTTTTTTTTTCTTCTATAATTTGAGTTTAAGTAGATAGCAATTTGAGGCTGATTTTTTTTCTTTTTTTTTTTTCTGTTGAAGTCACTGGCAATTATCTCACGTAAACTCTACGTGATAAAACAAGATCGCTAATGTCCAATTTTTGTCATTTTTAACAGGTAGTTTAGCAGAGGTACTTTGAATAACTTTTTAATAATGACTGTAAGATCAGTTTGGTGTTTTGAAACCTGTGAATCAAATTAGTCACTACTGTAAGTCCATGCTAGATATAATGTACTGTAAAGCAAATATGCCAAAGAATGAAATTAATAGGGCAATTGCTGCCTTATTGTATTTTTAAAATTATTTTTCCCCTAACATTTTTTTATTTCTGCATTATTCTGTAGGCCTCTGTAGAAAATAGCGCTTTGAAAAATCAAATTATCTTTTATTCTTTTAATAGGAAAAAGAGACTGTTTTTCTTCTAGATGGTAAACATATAAATGAAATTAACCTGGCGTCAGGGAAGACAAAGAAGAAAATCCCTTCACTGCAGTCATTGTTGAAAAATGTGGTTGTCTTAACAACATCAGGAAATGGTTAAGTATCATATCTTACGTATTATAAGCTCAGGTTATTTTGTTTGTATTTGTAACAGTCTGGAAAGGCAGATATCTAAAGGATATGGCAGTTCACTTAAAACTGTGACTAAGAGGGAAGAGAACTAATTTTCAGTACTTTACAGTAATATCCTTCAAAACTTCTCTCCTCCAATGAACACAGCTGCTTGGTTGGCAGGAATACTTACAACAGGAGAGCTCTTTCTTTGGAATAAAGATCAGGACTGCTTGAAAATTGTACCAGCAATAGAAGAGTCCAAGAAAGTGGTAGCAGCAGCACAAGGTAAGTTTTTTTCAATTAATCCTGTGAAAAAATTAAATGAAGGGAAAATTGCTTTCCTTTCTTTAAAAGTTATTACATCAGTAAAAACTGTATTCTTACATTGTTTGCATTTGTATAATTTGTGTGCTAGCTGAATTTTGGCAAATGTCGTTTGACTGGTACAGGTTTTTCATTTAGTAGTCCCCTGTAAATAGTATATTTTCAGGTACTGTAAGTGTATTTTTTAATGGTTACTTTTTACTGTAAAACATTCCTGACTAGGTTATCAGTTGGGGCAGAGGTACATTTGATGTAAACAGTATATGGATAATTTGAAGCTTATTTTCTACGTGTGCTTTTATGGCAAGTGATAGCTGGAAAGAGGTAAAATACAGATACGTATTTGGAAAGCTAAGTATCAAATATTATCTTGTTTTGGATAGCATCATTGATAAAGTTGAGTGTTGCACAAGAAATTCTGTCATTTCAGGGAAGATCAGCAGTATACTTAAGAGCTAAAAGTAATCCATAATGGAGCACTTAGGCAATCTCAGGAAACACCTCTAATGGTTGAGTGTTGTGGGAAAGATAATTCATAAGATGCGTAGAGATGAACATCCATCTGACTTTACTGCTGCCCAAGGTCTGCTATCACTGATGAAGCTGGAAATTAAAGATACTAGACATGTCAGCTTGGATTTCTTGTTATAGATGAGAAGAGAAATTTCCTTTTTCTGTTGTTTTTAATTCTGTGTCTAACAAAGGAACAGAAACTATCCTGGCACACTGTTGTTTGTTTGGGTTTTTTTATTTCAGAGTGTTTAATGAGATTGTACTTGTATGTATCTGGAGATGGCAGAAAGGTGCTGTTAACTACTCCTACAGCATGTGCCTTTTTGTGGGAGAGCACAGAACATGAAAATACAGCCTCTGGTAAAAACTCTCCCTCTGGGCGTTGGACACAAATTTTACCTGATGAATCAGTCATATTGCCTTCCACTGAAGAAAAAGAAATTGGAGTGGATGTTGCTTTCATACAAAATGAGGTAAAAAATAAACCCTAAAGCAATAATTTTATTTCTTAATTAAATTAGAGCCACAAAAACTACAGTGAATTTTGAAAGCAATGTCTTCCTCTTTGGCATTATGCATAGTCTTAATAATTCGGTTCATGCCATATTTGATGACAACATAAGAACAGACATACTGGATCAGGTCGGAGTTTCTGGCCCTCTTATATTCTTGCCAGCCTTTATGTTTCTGAATGACATTATGTTATTTAATCTGAATTGTAATAGCTATTGATCTAAATATATAGATAATTGAGGAGAAATTTGTGTGTGACAAGCTTTTTGGGGTTGTTTTGATAGTTTTCTCTCTTTTTACAGGTACTCGGTGATTGCTGTTTGTGTTCTTTTGTGTTTTACTTTGGCGAGTGTTTGGTGCTCACATTTTTGATTCTTCGATGGCATGAAAATATCTTTAAAAATGTTAGGTGAGTTCAGAGATATCTGAAGCTACAATGGCATCAGGAATGTTTTAACTGTTTTTTAGAGCTGCAATTCAGAGATGCAACTGAGCACATTTACCTGGATATTCCATTAAGCTATGATTATAAGCACCTACTTATGTTTACATATGGATGTTTATAGTATGCCCTCTGTCATTTTAAAGCCATTCTCCCCTGTCCTTTACATGTCCCTGGTAAAATGTGTTTAATACAACAGCATTTATTTACATATTCCATACTTCATAAGGAGCTTACACCTGGATAAAGCTGGGTGTGTTTATCATTCTGTATGGGTAGCTATGTACACCTATACCTGTTGGCACACACACGTGTTTTAGTTTCATAGCTTTTTGCATGATGATGGTAGAATGTACTCTTCCTGTTTTTTCTAATATTGCTTATATATCTTATATTTTCTTATATTTCTTGTACTTTGCAGCCAGGAATGCCCTGACTACCTCTCCTTCTTCTTTATTATGTGGATTTGCATATTTTGTTGGTTTTCTGTTGCCCTTTTCTCATTTCTTTTGCTTGATGTGAAAGTGTGTGTGTGCGTTTCTTTATCTGGGTTGAGACCAAGTACTGAAACAGTTATACTGATACAACCACTTAAAAATGCAATTGAGTAATAATCTGGAGCACATATGTAGTCCATTCCTCTTCCCATATATGTCTATGAATTTAAATGAATATGCCCTCTGCAGGTGTTATTTGAATAACTTGCTGAAATTTTGCCCTGCACATGATGTGGTACAACTGCTTTTGTTATATGATGGCCTTTTGATACTTAGTAATGATGTCCTCCTTGACCTAATCTTCACTTTATCAGTGGCGTGATAATTCCTTTCTGATACTATATAAAAAATTAAATAAAGCATAATATACTCAGTGCAGAAATGCATATGTGTGTGTGTATGTATCTAGCTGGCTAGCTAGCTATCCACAGTAATTGTAGCCTGAAATTGTAACTACATTTCTCAGACATCTTAATCATATTTTCTTATGCCAACTCATGCTTAATTTCATTGCTTGCTATTGTTTAATTCATTTTTTCATATTAATGCTTTTTATTTTTTTCCCTGTCAGTTAAATGACATACTTCAAGACAGAATCTTTTTAGGATCACAGAATGATTTGGATTGAAAGGGACCTGTAAAGTTCACATAGCCCAACCTCCCTGCCGTGGGTAGGAACACCTTCCACTAGATCAGGTTACTGGAAGCATAATCCAGCATATCATTAAACCCTTCCAGTAAAGGGTCATCCACAGATTTTTTGTTCAGAGCCACATACTGTTGATTTTCAAATTCTGAGTATTCCTGTGGTGGATGGTGTTACAAAGTCTGAGAAAGCTGTTCCTGACAAGTATGCAAATGCTTCAGTTATGTGTTATTGATCTGTATATATTTGCATGTTCTAGACTTTTAAATCCCATAAAAATCACATCCCATAAAAATAATACTTAGTGCTCAGACATAATTTTCAAACTTGTGTAAGTACAAAGCATTTTGTCCTTTGTGAGGCAGTTGAAGAAAAACAGGTGTTTTTTTTAATAGCTCATGCTCTATGTGGTTTTGTCTTGCGTGTTTTTTTACTTTATGTGAATAATCTCATTCTGCAAAATGGAGTAACCACTTGGTTTTGTTATCTTTTTGTTGATATTCAGTTCTTTGCCATACCAGATCCAGTGGGTACAGCAGACTTGTTCTCTTGTTAATTTGGTTCCTCAGTGTGTGTCTGTAAAGTCAAGAGGAGCTCTGCTGTGTGCATTTGCAAGAGATGGACTTCTACTTGCAGTAGCTGTAAATCAAATTGATCCAAAGGTAAGTATGATAGTGCATCATTCCAGCTGAGAGTTATGTTTGAATGAAGTGGTAACAAGGATTTAAAAACACAGCTTTAGGATGATTTGTCAGCGCTCATAAGGGGACATGAAATTATATTTTAAGTAGCTAAAAACTTTTACTACAACTCATAATTGTTTGTATGTGGTATTCAGTTAGAAGTTGGTATAAGATCCTCTATAATTTCTAAGCTATAATAATAGAGAAATTAATTTCAGTTACTGCATTGTCTTGCAAAGATTCTGGTGATTCTCAGTCAAGCCTCAGCCTAACATGTTTTGGAGTTCTCACTTCATAATGTTATTCCTACTAATAACTCAGAGGTCAAATTTTAATGTACTTCTTCATGCTAATGATGACAGGGACCAGTTTTTTTGATGTACCGGGTTGAGATGATGCAATCTTTCAACGCTCCAGTTGTTAATTTCCAGAAAGACTAAAGAAGATCTTATATTAAATGTGGTCTTATATTAAACGTTTTAGAAAAAATTACATTAAAAAAGAATATGGAATTTCATATTAAATATATAATAGTTATTTTTCAAGTGTAGAAGAGCGTGTAGAATTCAATAAATGTTCAACTAGTAATAAATATTGAAATGCAATGTCATTTCCATGTATAATGATGTTACCAGTACACCAAATATAATGCATAAGTTAGTAGTAGACTTTTTTTTTACAATAATAACATTTTGATACAAGCATTTATGATGTCTTTATTTTTTCTTTCTAGGCAACTCAGATTTTGTTTTTAAACACATTGAATTTTGTAACTGTTTCGGGAAGCCTTAAAGGTTGTAGTAGCAAGAATAGCATGACCTCATCCAAGTTCATCAGGTCAGTAATTGATGCTGTTTCTGCTGCTGTTGTGGATCTTTTGGTTTTGTGTTATGGTTTGTTTGTTTTGTAACTATCCTAACCCTCTGATGCAGAAGTCTGACAGTGAAAAAATATTTTTTTACCTGCCCAATTTAGGTCTTACTGGGTTGGCGATATGAGTTGGACTCCTGATAGCCTTTTTTTGGCTTGCATGTTAAAACGTGGATGTTTGGTTTTATTGACATGTATGGGGGAATTGCTGACCTTAATTGCTTCTGGATGCTCTGTAGAATTTGGACCAGCACAGTTTATTCCATTTCATCCACTAATAACGTACAGGTAAAAGGGTTTAAAAAGGTTAATACGGCTCTGTCTCTGGTCTTACCTTACTTTCTATCATATTTATTATAAATTTTGCATAAATGTTATCTCTCAAATTCACTCTTTTGCTTTTCATGTGTCTTTCCAATATCTGTTTCTCATTCATAGTTCTCTTCTATTTCTTATAATGCGTGTGTCGTGATGAAAATTGACATTGTGACAATGTAAGTATACATAAAGTGATTTGTTTTTCTAAATGTGTTTGTATTCATTAGTAATTAAATTAGCATATTTTTATGATATAAGAAGAAATTAGACTTGCAGAAGTACTAAAAGTGCAAGTTTATTTTAATCCAGTGCTGTTTCTCTGCTCATTGCTGAATTTTGTATATAGAACGTGATGTAAGGTATTGTAAATAACATATTTGCATGGACAGAAAGCAGTTAGTTTTTAAAATGTTGTTTTGATATTCTTCAGATCTAAATTCTGAGATTATACTGCTGGGTGTATGAGAGAGAAGAAGGATCTTTGATAACACAGTTTAGCATAATTGAAAGTAACGCAGTCTAAATAGAGAAAACAAAACAGAATCTTAACTTTATTTTTTAAAAATCTTAGTAACTTTACATGACTTAAACCAGATAGTGTGCAAATATAACAGGTTGTGAAGACATTCAAAGCAGTATGCTATCTTCTTATACTATCTGGTTGAAAAAAACAGATGCTAAAATGTATTGAAATACATGAATTATCATGATATATTGAATGTATGCAGCCACTTTTTTTGAAATAGATACAAACAATGTGTTATGTGTCTGTTATTAGAATACATGTATTACACAGTTTTCTGGAACTCAGTAAGGAGGGATTCCTGTGTAAGAAAAACCTTTTTGAAAGAGAAGGCTTGTGTGTTTATAAAATTCTTCTATTGAATATGTGAACTGATGCTGAAATTGTAAGATTCAGATTTTCGAGGGGTTTTTGCCTTTCATATATGATTTTCTTAGCCTAGCCCGTCAAATTTCATCTTTAAGCGTTTGTCATACCAAATGTGAGCTAGATAAGAAAGTGTTATATAGAAATTTAGAGTCTAATTATGAAAAAATGCAATTATTATCAATGAAATAATAAATCGATACTGAAAACTGGTTTTAATTTCTTTAATTTAAAAGAAGTTGCTGTTGTAGCAAAATAGTGGCATCTTGCAAGTGTAGATAGTATTACCCAGAGCACTCATCGTGTAAAAGTATAGACACTTCCCTAGGATTCTGAAGGGATTTATTTGGATAGTGGATTGCATGTTTTTACTTGTTCTGAAATTATTCTGTTCGTGATTATTCCATATGATAGTTGCTTCTTAATTTTTGATGTATTTCCATTTTAGACAGCACCGCTCTTGTTGTCGAGATTCCAGCCAGTCTCTTGGTTCTTCAGATTCTGAACGTGACCTCATGAGACAGAGATTCTCTGTTGTTTCACATCCAAGACTACCCTACCTCATTGTCTCTGATGGATACATGGTAACACTGCTAAGATTTCCTAACAACCTTTCACCGTCTGGATTTATAAGATCCCTTTTGCTTGATTCAACCCAACAGCTTGAGAACATCCGTCAAAATTTGCTGAAATTCAAGGTAGGATTATGAACTATTTTGTAGGTTTTAAGCAAAAAATTTCATGTGCACAAAAATGTGTAAATTCTAGACCAAGTACCTTTGAATTATAAAGTTGTTTAAGTAATCATACTGATCTACAAAGCAATGAATATGGATTTCCTGAAATTTTATTTCTTTGATGTCTGGATGATATTTCAGTAAAATGTAGTGAGTGGGACAGTCTGAACTGTCACTGTATTATTTTTCTGGAACCGTAAAAGAAACAAGGATTTCTATATCTGTAGAGTTGATTTGGGACATTGATGGGCATTATGCTACTTTCATCAACTCACCCTTTCAGAATGATGCAGAAAGAATTCTGTAAATCCTCTGTAGCTTAGTCCATATGGTACTGCATACATTTGTCCACTAGGTCTTCAGTCAATGGTGGCAATTAAAGCTTAGTTAAAGCATTTCTGTTCAATTTTCTGTCACTTCTGAATTGAGCTAAGTCTGGGAGAAGGGAAGCCGTTGACAGAAGAGGTCCTGCCACTGTTGCTGATCACATGAGATATAATGGATATTTTGTTCAGAATATTTGCATTTGCTAATAGAATGCAGCTTCTGTTCTAATTCAGTTTATTCTGATTTTTGCAGAAGTGAGCTATCATGGTATTCCTGCATAAGCTAGAAGAGTGAGCAGGAATTTGAGGATTTAAAGAGATATGTTACTAGTAAAAATGAAGAAAAACCCTGCATGCAGGCAAATTTCTAGGGCTTTTTCAGGCACCAAGGAAGCAGATTCTTTCAGTATGAAGTAAACTGAAGTTGTCTGGTGTGAGAGAATTCTGCTTCCCCAAAGCACAGTTAAATGGTAGTTTATTTCTGTGCAACACACCTGTTTTTGCTGACCCCTGTCTGTCTGGAACTTTTGAACTGTAGCTTTTTACATCAGTAACCAATTTCCTTAACTTGTTTAGAAAGTGTCTGTCTTGCTAGAAACTGCTAATATGTTTGCTGTTATTGTTATTTCTTTTAGTGTAAAAAGAGATCTCAGTATTTACGATCACTATTGTCTTTAAAAGCTAGTCTTTTAAATGAAGTTCAAAATCAAAGTTCTATCTTTTCCACCATTCCAAGATTCCTGGAGGAGGATACAACAGAAATGAATGAGAAAACCATGGATTTACTGGTACTTGATAGCATTTTTCTACTTATGATTGTGAAATTATATAAGTTTAAGGTATTCTAAATGGAAATAAGAGTGTGGGTTTTAAAAAAAAATAATAATAGGTTTATTTATTCTAACTAGTGTTTTTAAAATTATTCAGTATTGTCATTTTCTTTATAGGCATGAGGAATATCCTCATTTTCTCAAACTGATACCTGATTTTTATTTTTAAGCAAGTTATTTCTTTCAGCACGTATTGACTTTTTGAAGAATATCTACCAATATACATATGTATCAGTTTATTGTGTTTCAATACATAGAATGGTTTGTGTTGGAAGGGACCTTAAGGATCATCCAGTTCCAACCCCCTGCTAGGGTCAGGGACACCTTTCATTAGACCAGATTGCTCAAAGCCCATCCAGCCTTGCCTTGGACCTTTCATGCATAGGGCAGCCGCTGTTTCTCTGGGCAATCCATTCCAGAGTCTCAGCACTTTCACAGTAAATAATTTCTGCCTAATATTTTATCTGAGCCTGCCCTCTCTCAGTTTAAAACCATTTTCCCTGGTCCTACCACTACATGTCCATGTAGAAAGTCTCTCTCCTGCTCTCTTGTAGCCTCCTTTATGTAATGAAAGGTGCTGTAAGGTCTCCCGGGAAACCTGATAATTTCGCTTCACTATATAGTAAAATGTAACATTAGCTATTAAACATACTGGGGCTGTAGACTTTTTTAGTAACAGTCTTATTCTTAATAAGTAAGGTACTTACTTTCCTGAGCTTTAGATGATTCTTTAATCAGTTCCAGAATCCGTATTTGTCTTTTGGAAGAGTGGCCCTGTGATCATAGTTATTGAACAGCCTTTCCTAACTTAATTTCCTGCTTTTGAGTTTTGGTTTGTTCTTTGAAGCTTTTGAGCTTTTGTTGAATGACCTCTACATTTTACAAATATCTGGCAAAATCTCTGTCTTGTGCTTTAGGCTTAATGAAGGACGGGGTTTCACTTTCTGGTATAAAATCTACTACTGTATTGGCAGTGTAATTTTGTTGTTAGGTAATTTAATTTCTGTCTGCTCAACTGTTTTGCAATAACAACATTTAATTTGAGATTGAGATTAAACTGCAGTTTATTAAACATACTAGCATTTAAGCGAGATAATTAAGCATAAAAATTTCTTTTATGAGACTGACTAAATGATGATTCTTTGCAGTCTGTGTGTTCTCTCTCTCTCAGTAAACTTGAATTAAACTGTTGATTTTTCACTTGTTTAATTTAGGACCATGAAGAATCAGACAATGAAAAGCAGTTTTACAATAGCTCTTCCAGCTTCTATAACCAAAGAATCTATTCATCTGTTGGTAAAGTTGATGAAGGCTGCTTAGAATTCGCATCAATGTTTGATACCATCCATGCAGAAGATGATATTGAAGAGAAAGATAAATCATCATTGAAACTGTATTCCATTCAGAAAAACCTTCTTGGTGCATGGCAGATAGGGATTTCAAAAAATATGGAAGAGAAGGATTCATTACTGAATTACGCAGTGGACTGCATCATCCATTTTTTCAGCATTATTCAGTTTGTGAAATGTACTTTGCTAAACCAGGATGCATCTTTAAACAAGTCTGTGAAGAATACTGAATGGATGCATTATATCCTGAAATATTTTCAGCAGTGTTTGACTGTCTTGTACTGGCATTCAAGAGCCAGTGTGACTGGGCATGTGGCAAAGCTGACATTAGAAACTTTAAAATTGATGCTTATACAGCAACAAGATCAGTTGTTCTCAAAAAACCTTTTGGCATGCTTCTGTCTTTTGAAAATGGTTTCTCACACCCTAAGCAGAGTGTGTGTACTACAGTATGAGAATTTTTTTGCATCTCCTGGCAGTAATACTGTTGTGGAACTTGACTCCCTCACTGTCCCTGTTTTCTTAGTTCTTGATGACAATACTACTCAGCAGTTCAGCTCGCTGAAATCTCTGCTCGGAGAACATCCTCAAGCAAACCATGATACAAAAACAGAAAAAAGGTATGAATAAGCTTTGCATGGGAAAAAAATCTACAGCAAAACCAGGTGATCTGGGCCAGCCAGCACAGGTTTATGAAAGGCAGATCCTGCATGACCAAACTGGTCTTCTGTGACAGGTGACCTACTTGATGGATGAGGGAAAGGCTGTGGATATTGTGGATATTGTCTACGTGGACTTCAGTAAAACCTTTGACATAGGTTCTCACAACTTTCTCCTGGAGAAATTGACTACTCATGGCTTGGATAGAAGCACTCTTTCCTGGGTTAAGATTGATTAATGGCTGATGGCTGGGCCTAGGAAGTAGTGATGAATGGACAGCTGCAGCCAGTTTTGGGGCCAGCCCTGATTAATATCTTTATCAATGATCTGACTGAGAGGATTGGGAGCACTTTCAGTCAGTTCACAGATAACACTAAATTGGGTGGGGATGTTAATCTGCTGGAGGGCAGAAAGGCTCTGCAGAGAGATGTGGACTGGCTGCATTGATGGGCTAAAGCCAATGGTGTGAGGTTCAACAATGCCAAGTACCAGGTCCTGCCCTTGAGTAACAATAACCCCAGGCAGTGCCACAGGCTGGGTGCAGACTGGCTGGAAAGCTGCCCAGCAGGAAAGGACCTGGTTGCTGGTCAACAGCAGCTGCACATGAGCCAGTGTGTGTGCCCAGGTGGCCAGAAAAGGCCAGTGGAATCCTGGCAGCAGGATCGGGGAAGTGACTCACGTTCTGTACCTGGCAGTGGTGACACATCAAGTCCTCTGTCCAGCTCTGGGCCCCACAGTATCTGAAACGGTTGTCAAGTATTGGACCAGGCTGCCTGGGGAAGTGGGCTGAGTCTCCATTCCTGTAGATATTTAAAAGATATGTAGCTGTGGTATTTAGGGATATGGTTTAGAAGTGGGCTTGGCAATGTTATGGTTGGAGACAATGATCTTAAGGGTGTTTTCCAGCCTAAGTGGTTCTATATGATGGAATGAAAATTGTGTGAGTTAAAGTATAATGAAATATCCTTTTGGTTTTTTTCCTGACTTTTATTCCTTGGAAAAACAGGATAAACAGTTAAAGCATACAGATTAAGGCTCAGACCTATAGTTGAATATAGTTTGGTTATGGTGACTAAACTTTCATTGCAAATCAGTTTGGAGATAACTGATGAGTTATCTGACAGCTGAAACCAGGCCTGGGAATGCATCAATCCTGATACTGAAACTTTAGATGCTTTAGCTGTCTCTTGTGCATTTCACACTTTCCTAGTTGCAAACTCTATGGAGCAAGAGTCTGTTTCTTTGCAATATATCAATTGTGTCAGTTTAGTCAGCAAAGTTTTTATTCATTATGGATGTGATGTCTTGGAACAGTAAGAAAAACCCATTTGTGGAAACCTACTAAACTGTCAGAGCAATTTCTTCCATACACATAAACTTGACTGAAATGTGCTGTCCAACTTCTGGGAAAGTATACTGTTATCACTGGAGTATTTCTGTGCTGCAAAACTCCAGTGAATCAAAGTATGCTATTCACATGAGCAAGGTTCTCCTTTCTAGAGATTTAGAACCTCAGTAGCATTATAACTCACTGATTAATTCCTACTACAGCAAAAGGTATTTCTTCAATAATCCTTAAATATAGTACTCTGCACATCTGTATGTAAGTTTCAGTTGTCTCAGAGAAGATAATCCATATTTTTGATTATTTGTGCTCCAGGTGCTGAGCACTGTGCATATGACTGACTCTATGTGTTAATTATGAGCCCAGTAAAACTTCAAGATACAGATGTATTGCAGTTTTGTGCAAACTTTTTCAAGTCTCTAACAATGTATATTTGCTTGTATTGTTAAACTTGCTACCTCTCTGAGCTGGTAGATCTAATAGGACTGTCCTAGGCAGCAAGGACTTGCCTGCCTAAAAACCACATTCTGCAATCTTGTTTTCTTGTCTTTTCTGTGTTATGCTTCAATTAATCAGTCTTGTTTATAAAGATACTAATGCCTGTTCTGAGGTTTCTCTGTCAGAGATTATTTCATTTCCCTGTTGTTTAGCTAGCAAGGGGATTAATTTTGGGAGTGTTTAGGTTCTTAAAATAGATTGCTGTGCTTAAGAAAATTCAGAAGAATCGATGCTTGTTAGTCAAAAATGAGGGAAAAGGTGTTTCATTTATTCCCCTCACCAAAGTCAAGAAATTAGTTGATACAACTAATTAGTAGGTAATTTTCAGGTGCATAATGCAAAATAAAAGAGCATAAGAAATTGATGTAAAGTGCTTTGTTAATTTTTGCTTAATTTCATAATATTGTACTTCTTGAATTACAGGTTGACTGTACTGTGGCGACTGTTGTATAAGAAAGTGGTTCAGTATCAGGTGCAGCTGAAAAGAAAAGTGTACAAGAATGCAGAAGAAGCTTCTGTTGTCTCATTGCTTTTAAGTCATATACAAGCAACCATCCAGTCTTCAGGAGTGACATTAGAACAACATCTGAAGATTAATTCTGTATCTGGTTAGTAAAAGATGTTAATTGAAAACCAGGAATATTAGGTCCAGCTTAAGAATCAATAACTGACTACCAGATTTTTAAAAAGTGAACATTGGGACTTCCCTTAGAATTCTTATAATAATTCTGTCTTAAATATTTAATATCCTGATGTGTCTGTAGATTGTAGTATAATCTTTAAAGCTTGTTAAGCTAAATAAAAAAGACTGAATTGATCCAGTTTGCTTTGAGCCACGTTTTAAGGAATCTGAATGGAAGATTTTAATTCTGATCTCCTGTGTTGTTTCTTCTGAAGTAATTGGCATAAAAATGTGTCTCTTCCTGGATTTTTGTGTAGAAAGCTTTCTCACTCCATGTGGTCATTGTGGGCCTGAACATGCTGTATTCACAAATGTAATCAGCTTCAACTATGCATCTAAATCAGTGTAACCTACAGTACTCGGTAATCTGGCATATTTATTTTCCAGACAGTATATGGTTGTAGCCTAATCTCTTACACTTTACTGTGCTGTGTTCTACCTTCCTTTTGACATCTACACTGCTAAGCCCAGCTTCCCATTTATGTCTCCCTTTACAATTCTGTTTCCTTGCCATGTTCTTGCTGACAATTCTAACTCCTCTTCCTACAGCGCTCCATACAATACATTAGCTCCTTCTGGAGGAGAGCTCATGCATTACCTATCCTGCAAGGAGTATTCAGTCATCTTCTCTCAGATGCTCACAACTTAGACTTAATTATGAGAGCAGAATTTCACTAGGGGCTCGCATATTTTTTTATGCTATCAGTAAATCTCTGATGCTGAAATAAGAGCATATATATTTGTAAATGTAAAAGTAACTATGCAGAGCTTTTGATTTCTTAATATATGACTTTTGTAGGTGAGGAGCAGTTCCTTTTAGGCTCATACAGAGAATCTGTGGACATTTGGAAAAGATCTCTTTGTGAACTCAAGACACAGGGTAAGGGATAAAATCTTTGAGGGTTGGAAGGGGTAAGCTGTATAATCATTTTACATTTGTGACTCTGTTTGCCCTTGAAGAAGAGGGAGTGAGATTTATAAAGGGTGCATTTATGAAATTAAGATAGGATGAGTAGACACCAGTCAAAACTTAAGTCTGGTTACTCTCTGAGAAAATTCTGTGCATTTCAATTTTTATATCAGAGCTTTCTTGTGATTATAAGGTACTTGATACAGAAAAGCTGTAGATAAATTTGTGAGCAAGAAAGAGACAAAGAAAAACAGATGAACAAAAACCAATTCAACCAATCTTAGTAGCTGTAAAATTAAAAGAATTAGTGTTTGGAAAGTAACAAAATAAAACTTGTGTCAGGAGTTTTTATAAGAGTTGATTTGAAACAGATATACCAGAGTCTCTTTTCAAGTATCCTGAGAAAATTTTCTGCTGGTTATTAGACTAAGGAATACTATTGAGAAAAAAAATTCAGAATATTGGCGGCTTGGTGGATGTCCAAGCAACGCCACTGTGGTTCAGGCATTCTTTCTTTGAAGGGTACACTTCCTTAAGCTCTCCTGTCTTTGTGTCTTAGCAGTTGGGCATAGTATTATTTTGAAAACTGCAGTATCTCTCATTGTGAATGAGCATTAATTGACTAGAGACTTAGAGGCTGTATAGAAGGATCGTATCCTAAAGTAGCTGCTCCTGATTTCTACTCCTTAAAATGTATTGTTTCTGTAGATGTGTTTCTGGAGAGGAAAGAACTAGTATTTTCACTTGCTACATCTGTTTTTGTGTTTGTTTCTCCTCCACGTGGATTTCTACCTTTTGTTAATCTTCTAATGCAGGAGGGAAAAGAGCATTTTTTCTTCAGCGTAGATACTATCTTGCCATATTGTTTTGTCACCTGTATGAGTACAATGTGTGTGAAGCTCAGGGACTCTGCGATCACCTGGTAAGAGAGATCCTAAGGAGATCACAGCTCTCCACAAGTCAGATGGAAGAATTTTCTGGTATGTTTACATTGCCTAAAAGTGTGATAAGGTATGTTGACACTGTTTGGATAACCTAGAGTCTAATTTCTTTGCCCTCACATGCACACCTGACGGCTTTTGACACTTTTTGCTTTACCCTGTTTTCAGTGACTTTTTCTGATTATGAGATGATATTTCAGCTGCACTTGTTGGAATATGTGTTTATACAGCTCTCAGAGTCACCTGCTGAATATTTTTAGACTCAAATTCTCTCAAAGAAAGGCTTAGAAAAATAAGGGGAAAATGATGTGATTTGATTTTATATTAATTTAACTTTTTTATGATACAACAAGAAGAAATAGCAGATTTTAGTTTGGTCACCAGTCCTAATTTGATAGTGGGATGTTTTTGCAGATGCTTGTAAATTGTTTTCTTTAACAAAGTCTAAATCTAGGTGAAAGCTAAATTTCCCAGTTTGAACAAGTGTTTTTTTTGACTCAATGCAGATCTGAATTGATACTAAAGGGCCATCTCCAGTCATTAAAAACCTAGCATAAAAGTCTTCTAATATTAGTATAATGTGTAATTTGTGTAAAAGATAAAGCTCTGTAAGTTCTGAAAGCTTATCAAGGAATTATGTAAGTTTGCTTGTTTAAAAAAAATGTTCTCTACGCTGTGATTAAGTAATTTAAGCATTCTAATTTAATTTTTTTTCTCATAATGTTATAATTCGGGTTTTTTTAGATAGCAAGTATTTTCAGCATGAGCTATGGATGGTAACCAGCATTCCTACTGACACTGCCATGGCTGTGATTCGATCCATGGCACGATTCATGGCTGCTTATTTCACAAAGCAGCTGCTCTATATCTTTCCTCCCCACAATGTTGACATCCTTCATCCACTTCACATCAAACAAGGTATTTCCTGAACAAGCAGTTCTAGTTGCTTAAATCTTACAGTATTTTTCACATGTATCATTGATGTCTGTTATGCTGTAATTTGATGATCAAGTTAGCTTTCCAGTGGAGTAAGAGACAGAAAAAAAAGGTAAGGGTGTCACAAAAAAAGTGTGGCTGATACAATTTCTATTCCAACAGATAAAATAATTTAGGTTGGAAAATACCGGTACGATCATTGTTTCCAACGATGAACGTTGCCAAGCCCACCACTAAACCATGTCCCTCAGGACCACAGCTATACATCTATTAAATACCTACAGGAATGGAGATTCAACCCATCTTCCTAGGCAGCCAGGTCCAATGCTTGACAACCCTTGTAGAGAAGTTTTTCCTGATATCCAGTCTAAACCTTCCCTGGCATAACTTGAAGCCATTTCCTCTTCTGTCACTTGGCAGAAAAGATAGATCCCAACCAGCCTACAGCCTGCCTGCCTTCAAGGAGTTGTAGAGTGATAAAGTCTCCTCTGAGCCTCCTTTTCTCCAGGCTAAACACCCCCAGCTCCCTCAGTTGCTTCTCACAGGACTCGTGCTCCAGACACTTCCCCAGCCTTCTTGTCCTTCTCAGGGCACGCTCCAGCACCTCAACACTTCTCATGTACTGAGGGACTCAGAGTTGACTCCAGCATTCAAGATGACTTCACCAGTGCTGAGTACAGAGGGACAATCACTACCAACATCCTGCTGGCCACACTATTCCTGATAGGAGCCAGGATGCCCTTGGCATCCTTGGCCACCTGGGCAAACACTGGCTCATGTTCAGCTGCTGTCAAGCAGCATGCTCAGGTCTTTTTTGACTGGACAGCTTTCCAGGCTCTCTTCCCCCAGCCTGTAGTGTAGCCAGGGCTTGTTGTGATCCAAGTGCAGGACCTAACACTCAGCCTTGTTAAATACCATATAATTGTCCTTGGCCTGTGAATCCAGAACCTTCTACAGAGCCTTGCTGCACACTGTCATGGAAAGAGATCAGGTTGGTCAAGCAGGACCTGCCTTTTTTTGAATCCCTGCTGGCTGAGCCTGATCCTGGTTGTCCTCTACATGTCTTATGATGGATTTCAAGATGATCCATGACTTTCCCCTGCACTGCAGTCAGGCTTACAGGTGTGTAGTTCTCCAGACCCTTCTTCCAGCTCTTTCTGTAGATGGGTGTCCCTTTTTCCAACCTCCAGTCAGCTGGAGCCTTCCTGGTGAGCCAGGACCACGGGTAATGATGGAAGCTGGCTCAGGGAGTACTTCCTCCAGCTCCCTCAGTACCCTTTGGTGGATCCCATCCAGCCTAATAGAATTGTGTGTGTCTAAGTGCTGACTATTTTCCCTTGGGCTGGGGTCTTCATTCTGTTTCCCATTTCTGTCTACCAGTTCAGAGGGCTTGTTATTCAGAAAACTGGTATTACTGTTAAAGACTGAGGAAGAGAAGGCATTAAGTACCTCAGCCTTTTTATCATCCTTTGTCACAATTTTGCATAAAGAGCTGGCTCTGACTGACTTTGATCCTCCCAAGAGTGAGATAACAGCAGTGATGAAGTAGTTGAATTCAATCTGTGATCTGGTGTGATCCCAGCTGAAAAGCCAGAGGAAGGCATTTTTTGCTTATCTGACAGTCAAGGTCTTGGAATCCAAATCCAGATGCTTCAGACACTATATTATCAAAGCAAGTGGGAATGCCAAGTTGCTTGGCGTTGAACCCAAGTAAGACTTATTAGTTTAAGTCTTTCTTCTCAGCTTTTCTCTGAGAATTACTGTTTATCACAGTGAATGATTTCAGAGAGATTCCATTGAAAGATTTCCTTTGTTAGAAAATTTTTATTTTCAGAGCTACTTTTTCAAATGTTTGTGGAAATAAAGATTTAAGAAGCATTTTAAGTACTGTACCAGTAAACTGATATTATAATGCCACATATTTTTTTTACAATTTTAACTTATTTTGATTGTTTAGGTTTTCTTTAGTGTATTTGAATACCTTGGGTATTTTTAATGTTTCTATACTACTGGTATTTACTTCTTTATTCATGGTCTTTTGAATGCTTTATTTGGATAATTTTCAAGATAACACCTACAAAATAAAATCTTGATTTTAATACTTGATTAGGCAAAGATCACTGTATGTGGTGAGACAGTTGAGGTAAAATAACATTGTACAAGCTGGATTAGTGAGAATATCTCCTAAGTAATGCCATTGCCTGAGCAAAACAGAAATTGAGAGAAGCAAATAACTCCTTGGAATTCATGTTGAACAGCATCTCTCCAGGAGAGCCAGGAAGAAAAACCTTGAAAAACAAATCTAAATCTAAGCAAAGAAGGAGATACAACATTTCTCTAAAGTTTGTCTCTATATACTGTCCTAAAATCAAAGAATCACAGAATATTAGATACTGTTCTTTCTCAAAAATGCATTTTAATATTCTGTTGTCTGCAATAATCACAGTGTGTATGAACACTGTGGGTGCATTAGAAAAACTCTAGGAATTTCTATTTATCTCAGCTGTACCCTCTGGTATATCCTACAGGTATGAAGAATATTTGCAGATGGTCAACCAGTATGATTAAGTCTTTAAAGTAAAAAAAAAAATCACAAGTTTTGCACTTGCTTTCGTCTCTCACATCATTAAGCAGGAAAATAGCCTATTCTGAGCACACTCTTATACCATTGAATGAGCTGCCTCTGCTGCTGCAGATGTATTTCCATAGTGTACCTCTAATAAATGTAAATTAATAAAAAAAGCAGTGATATACTGAAACTAATCCACAAGCAATGTGAACAAATGAACTCTAGATTATTCATCTGATAGCATGAGGATTTATGTAACCTGGAAATGTGCTTTTCATGTCACAGACTTACCTCCTCGTGTCATTCCACTGCAACACTGTTTGGTTACCAGAGCTGTCAAGGACCAGAACCTTTCATCTGTGTGGACAGCTGAATACGCTCTTGATTTGTTCCTTATTGGTGGACTCATTCCAGAGGCTGTGTGGTTAGCACACACACTTGGGGACTGGAAGCTGTCTATTTCAATTGGTCTGGCCTACCAGCTGTATTGTCAGAACTCTGATGAGCTCTCAAGGTAAATTTGCAATTGGAATTAATATATTATATTTTGTTATAGAGTTATTTCCATGAAGTTTATTGTGATGAGCCATATATATTGCCTCAGAAATTCATATTCTCAGACTCCTAGTAGGTGTGGAACTTTAGGTGTTATGATTAGTTATTTTGGCATAGGTATTTGTTTAACAGACATTGGATTATGTGTGGATATTACCTTGTTACTCATGAGCAGTTTCTTGTTATACTTTCAGAATGAAAAAACCAGAGTGTCACCTGCCATTAAGCTTCTTACCAATGCAGACTTTTCAGGAAAAGTTACAGTCTTTGTTAGGACAGCCAGTAACTTCTGAAACATCAGGACATATTAAATACAAGAAGTTCACAGGTACTTAAAATGAAAAATAATTGTGGTTACTTTTCGTGTTATTTGGCTAAGTATTCACTGTTATACACTGTCTGAGAAACAAACAATTCTTTTGTCTTCTCCAGTGTGTGAATGACTGTTATAATATATTCAAGCACTTTCATTTCCTGAGAGTGTGTGTTTTGGCTTTGATCATTCCAAAAATGGAATATATTATCAGTCTTGTCTTCCCATTTGTATTGTCTAAACCTTTAGTTGACTATATGTTGATATTAACTTATTTGGAAGAAAACTGAATATTCATTTCAATAAACAAAAAATAAATGTGTTAAGTGTATGGAAAGTATCATCACACTTGAAATTAGCTACAAGAAGGTGTTTAGTTTTGCATTTTCCTTTATGATAAAGTGGATCCCCAGGTCCAGCAGCCAGCAAGGCTGAGAATGTTTTCCCAGTAGGCACATACACAAGCACACATACACAGCACCTGTATACAACTGGCCACACATGAACAACTACAGACCTGCTCGCCAGTCACATAGGCACCACCAGCAATCCTATCATCTTTCCCTCTCCTGTTGGTTAGGGTGAAGGTCTGCATATAGATACCTGTTTGTAGAGCATGTATCACTCCAGTAGCTGGGCCAGTGGCAAGACCATTAGCTGAATAGATGGCCAGCAGACCCAGTTGCTGAGTGTCACAGGTTGCTCATGCCTGTGTATGTGAGCCCCCAAAGCCCCAGCCCCTCTCTGCTTTCTGGTACAGACCCACTCCAAACACCCTTTTCCTCCACACACACTTATGGTCCCTGCACCTCCACAGCAGCTGGCCTGGAGTATACAGTCCTCTCAGTATCAGGATACAGGATAGAGCTGGTCTGGGCTCCAGCCTGTCCAGGTAGCTGACCATTAGAGACACACACATAGCTATTTAGACACTGTAGTTCTGTATAGTGGTCATGGCTCCCTTGGTCTCCCCTTGTCTTGCTGTAGAGCATCTAATGCTGGCCAAATGCCGATGCACTCACTAGAATTATTTATTTATTTTCTGTTGCAAGATAAGGATTAGGAGGACAGCAAAGCAGGCTTAAGCTTTAAAGGGTATAAAGAAAACTTCATTAACAGAATTAAAAGAAAAATAATAAGAAAATTAGAATAAATTTTTACAACATTCCTCCCCCCACAGTTTTGGGTTTTTTAAACTGACTATGTAAAGAGACAAAACTTCAGATTTTCAGTCAGATTGCCACTTTTAAAATAGTCCTTCTTCAGTTCTTTTAGGGACAGGAGTTTCTTTTGCTATGCCATGGAGACTTTTCCACAAGAAACAGTTCTCATGTGGCTCTAATATCACAGCGAATCAGCAGCTGCCTGGAAATCTGCAGTTGTGAAGTCTTTCCCATGTTTTGGTAGTTTTTTCCATAACTACTACCATGGGTCGTTTCAGCTTATTGTGGTATAATTTTAAGGATGAGCTGTTCTATTACAGAAATAAAAGTTCTCTTCTTTTACCTCTGGGAACACAGGATTTTTTCTTTTATCCCTGCTGCAAGGTTCTTCATTTCTCTTATCTTTCTCTGCTTAAGCTGCTTCAACATCTGCTTACTTCAGTATTGGTACTTCTGCTCACGGCTGTAGTGAGAATGCTATATCCCCCTAATGTATTCCATGAATTACAGGGAAAAAAAAAAGTCTTAAATATCAATTATATCTCTACTATAGCCTTACAAGAGAATTTCAGCTTAAGTCTAAGGCATTTCCTTTAATCTTCTCTTATGTAGAATTTGACTCTTTCTTCACTGACCTCGGACTCCCACGTTGTTTTCTCTACCTGTCTTCCCTCTTTCTTTTTCCTGGTTCAGGAGAGAATTGGTGTTTGTCGGTTCATTTATTCTTAAGCTTTATCAATTGGAACAGTTTATTTATAGAGTTCTGCAGCGCTGAAGGGTTTATTTCATCTAGACTATGCACTGAGGAAATCGCTCGCTGTGCTTCTCTGTTGGTCATGTGGTCTCTGCTGACACCACGCGAGTCGCACTTGGCTGTCGGCACTACCTTGTACCTTCTCTTCACACAGGGTACCAAAAAAAAAAGCTGCTGCTGCTGCTTCTGTCCTTCTGTCTGCAACATGGCTGGCTAAAAGCAACTAAGCANGCAGGCTTAAGCTTTAAAGGGTATAAAGAAAACTTCATTAACAGAATTAAAAGAAAAATAATAAGAAAATTAGAATAAATTTTTACAACATTCCTCCCCCCACAGTTTTGGGTTTTTTAAACTGACTATGTAAAGAGACAAAACTTCAGATTTTCAGTCAGATTGCCACTTTTAAAATAGTCCTTCTTCAGTTCTTTTAGGGACAGGAGTTTCTTTTGCTATGCCATGGAGACTTTTCCACAAGAAACAGTTCTCATGTGGCTCTAATATCACAGCGAATCAGCAGCTGCCTGGATATCTGCAGTTGTGAAGTCTTTCCCATGTTTTGGTAGTTTTTTCCATAACTACTACCATGGGTCGTTTCAGCTTATTGTGGTATAATTTTAAGGATGAGCTGTTCTATTACAGAAATAAAAGTTCTCTTCTTTTACCTCTGGGAACACAGGATTTTTTCTTTTATCCCTGCTGCAAGGTTCTTCATTTCTCTTATCTTTCTCTGCTTAAGCTGCTTCAACATCTGCTTACTTCAGTATTGGTACTTCTGCTCACGGCTGTAGTGAGAATGCTATATCCCCCTAATGTATTCCATGAATTACAGGGAAAAAAAAAAGTCTTAAATATCAATTATATCTCTACTATAGCCTTACAAGAGAATTTCAGCTTAAGTCTAAGGCATTTCCTTTAATCTTCTCTTATGTAGAATTTGACTCTTTCTTCACTGACCTCGGACTCCCACGTTGTTTTCTCTACCTGTCTTCCCTCTTTCTTTTTCCTGGTTCAGGAGAGAATTGGTGTTTGTCGGTTCATTTATTCTTAAGCTTTATCAATTGGAACAGTTTATTTATAGAGTTCTGCAGCGCTGAAGGGTTTATTTCATCTAGACTATGCACTGAGGAAATCGCTCGCTGTGCTTCTCTGTTGGTCATGTGGTCTCTGCTGACACCACGCGAGTCGCACTTGGCTGTCGGCACTACCTTGTACCTTCTCTTCACACAGGGTACCAAAAAAAAAAGCTGCTGCTGCTGCTTCTGTCCTTCTGTCTGCAACATGGCTGGCTAAAAGCAACTAAGCATACAAAGTTCATCGCAAGCCATGCTGAGATAACCAGGGCTGTGCTGCCCTGGCCGCGCCGATTTCAGCTGAGCAGTTCTGGCCATGTGGGCAGTCTCGGCTTCGGGGCCACCCTCAGCGCCGGCCATGGGGCCACTCCCAGTGCTGGTCCCGGCCACATGGTTGCTCCTGGTGTTGGGATGGCTCCCGGCAGCATGGCCTGGCGGTGCTGCCGGAAAAAGGACTGGTGGGCTCCGCTGGCAAGGGGCTTGGCCCCACTGGGAAAAGGCCCTGGCTGCCCTGCCGGGACAGGGCTTGGTGGGCTTCCTGGGAAGGGGCCAGCGCTGCAACAGAGCCCAGCCACATGGGTCCAGCTTGGCTAGTTACCTGTTCAGAGGCTGGAAACAAGAGAGCTTTTTCTGGGCTTTGTTTGGTTTTTTAAGTGTGTTTTTCCACAGAGGCATGTTCAACTCTTTTTAGTGGTTTAACCAGTGTCATGGTTTAACAAAAGTTTGGT
>VXBQ01002503.1:12274-30008 GCA_013400175.1 Phainopepla nitens
TTAATTTATTAGTAATTTCAGTAAAGTTTTCAGTCATACATTAAAAAGGACTGGAATAGGCCATTATAAAAATTTGATGTGTGTACTGGCACTTAGTGTAGAAAGGGGATGACAGATAGAGAAGATTGTCCTAAGTTTTTATTTTCTTAATATATGTGCATAACTAATTTTGAGGAATGGATAGATAGATAGATAGATAGATAGATAGATAGATAGATAGATAGATAGATAGATAGATAGATAGCTAGATAGATTACATAGATAGATTGATTACATAGATAGATATGATTGCATTGTGTCTCTTTCATATTATTCAAGTCACAGTCTTCACAAGCTTTCAGCTACAAGAGCAATTTGCAGTAAAAGTAGGTTATATCAGCTACTGCAGAGAGGTCATAAGACAGAACTATCTTAGTGATGTAAGAATCTTGAATTTCACTCTTGTCTTCAGAATCTAAATGCACTTCACTCTTTATCAAGCTCTCTGAAAATTGACCACATATTAGATATGTCTTGCGATGTTTACAAACCACTAGGTAGATATGAAAACTCTAGTGTTATTGAACTTCCTTGTTTAGTTCAAAGAGTATCATTAAAAGGAAAGTTTTGAAATATATCACCCAGAAGAGGCATCATAATGTTTCCTTACTGAAAAGTGGAAGAGTTCCTTAAAGAAAATTTCTATTTTCTCTCCTCAGTCTTTCATTTTGTTTTCAAGATTACTTATCTTCTTGGATAATTTTCAATCCTCAAAAATATTATTATGTGGGAGAAAAAACTATGACCTCTGTGAAGATATTAAGGCTCTACTGTGTTAATACTGAAAATAATTCCCATGGTCCATCTTATATTTTATAGCATTCTTTTGCTTTACAAGCATTTTTATGTCAAGGCTCCCTTGCACTGAGGGGTAAGCTGTACACTTCACAGTGAAGACAGACAGATAACATTTTCCCTTGTACTTCTCTATAGCCATTGCAGATGTAGAATTTAAAAAATGTAATAACATTTTTTTACAGATAGATTCATAGAATCATTTAGGTTGGGAAAGACCTCTAAGGTTGTTGAGTCCAACTATTAACCCAGCATTACTTCCTCTCTAAAATCATAACTCTGAGTGTCAAAACCATTCATCTTTTGAGCTTTTCCAGGGATGTGACTCCAACACTTCCCTGGGAAGCCAATTCCAACGCTTAGCCAGCCTTTCAATGAAGAAATTCTCCCAGATGTTCAACTTGAGTCTCCTTTGGTGCAGTTTGAGGACATTGCCTCTGTCCTGTCGCTGACAGGCTGGGGAAGAGGCCGATACCACCTGGCTACACCCTTCTTTCAGGTGGTGGTAGAGAGCCATAAGGTCACCCCCGAGCCTCCTTTTCTCAACGCTAAACAATCCCAGCTCCCTCAGCCTTTACTTATAGGACTTGTTGTCCAGACCCTTCACCAGCTGTTGCCCTTCCCTGGACATGCTCCATCACCTCAATGTCCTTGAATTGAGGGGCTCAGAACTGGACACAGAACTCAAGGAATAGCCTGACCAGTGCTGGGGTACAGGGGGACAATCACTGCCCTGGTCCACACTGTTGCTGGTACAAGCCAGGATGCCACTGGCCTACATGTAAGCTTCTAGACAAAATCCATGAAGTTATACTTGAATTCAAGAAAATCCTTGGAACACAGCTGGTATGAAACCTTTGTTACTCCAAAGCAGTTTAAAACAGTTTCTGTTCCGTGTTTATTTTTAAATGTCTGCTCAAAATTTTTATCAATCAAAACAGATAAATCTTGTCTCATTCCAAAGTAGAAAGAAATTTTGACCCAGTGCTGTGTAGGAGCAGAAGAGAATTGCAGGTGGAAATAACAAAGGTCAGGGCATCAGTTTTGAAGACTCTAGTGAAATTAGAATAGACGAAAAAGAATAACCCTCTATGAGATCTTTGAGTATCTGTTTTCAAAATAACTTAAATCACTTACAGGAACCATCTGGAGAAATTCTAGAGACAGCCATTCAGAACTAGCTAGGCAGCTGATCAGTACATGAATGAAGGGACTGGTATCTTCTATCATGCACTGAAGAAAGGTACTCTTAAATACCTGCTGCTCTCAATTATTTATAGGAATGGAGAAATCAAATTAGAAATTCACATTAGAAATACTGAAGAACATTCAGTAGATCAGTCAGCTTAAGCAATACTGTTTTCTGAAGCATGTTTAGCTTTCTCAGGCATCTTCTATTTAGTGGTGGGTTTTTTGGTTCTTCCTTGTTAGCCAAATAGCTTTACAAACATAAGTAAAAGATATGATTAAATAAATAAATAAAAAATAACTAAAACTACCGTGTTGCATTATACTAAAATTTTGTCTAGCTTAGTATGCAGAAGAATTTATTTCTTGTCTTTCATGAGAGTGCTGCTTATCTAACCTCTTACGGTCAAGAAAGCACTATCTAATTAAATTTTTTATCTCAGTGGCAAAGGTATGAAGGATCCTTCTGAAAATAAAGAAATTTTTGACTGTTTTTTAAAAAGATTTTGTCTAGAGATTGCAGAGCTGACTGTGATTTATTTGTTATAGGGATTCCGGGTCAGCAGGGGAGCACATGAAAGGCAACACATAGAAGCCCAGCCACTCCAAATACTGAGTCATCTTCATGGTGGGCCCAACTTAAATTTGTTAAATATAATTTACATTCCCCAGCACTATCAATAAATAAAACTCATTAAAATGAAGGGAACATTAATATAGGGTGGAGTGTACCAAAGTGAATAATAAATAGGCATTCTGAAATTATGTGATGAAGCCAACTAACACAGCTTAAATTTCAAGAGTCTTTTGCAATAATACGCACTGTAAGTTTCTTTTAATATTGACAGTTCCAGAAGAGCAAAAAAACCTCCTGATGACACCCATTTTTCAATTTCAAGACTAGAGCAATGGTTCCTAGTTGCTTTTCTTGCGGTCTTGGCATGGCTAGCAATGCCATAGCTGTTTAAATTCACACAGATGCAATGAAAGAGGAGCTTGGGCAACACCTCAGCAGACAGAACATCCACTCCTGTTTAGTCAGCTTGTGAAATTTATGTGCCGTGCTCAGCTGAATCCTGAAGGCACTTAGATAAATGTAAGTTCAGGTCCCTCACACCTGAGCTTATGCTGCAGTCAACTTTACGATAGAACCACATGCTCCTGTTTGATGGAGTCAGTTGCCTTTGCTCTGACCAGCTGGCTCCAGAAACTGCATTTTAGTAGTAAATCCCTGTCTGCAAGACTTGTGGCTTTCCCTAAACACCAAGGACCAAAACTGGAATCTACTTCAAATGTATTTATTGGAATGAAACACATACACAGGCAGCATATGTTTTCTGTCTGGTACAATCTGTCATGGAGGTGAAGAGAGAGGACAGCACAGAAGCAGAAATAATAATTAAGTCATTTTTTTAAAGGTGAAGTGATAATGAATACTGGAAGTGACTGAAGTGAAAGCTGGAATGTCAGACAGTTATGCAAGTAAGAGGTACAATCTGACAACCACTCCTTCAAAAGCAGGAAAAAGTCTCAACTCAGGATTTCTGCCTTCTGTCTCTCTCACCTGAGACCTGTGCTTAAACCACAAATAGTAGTGCTTGAAGGTATGACATCTATTTAAAAAGAAGAAAAATGCCTTTTACTAGATCTTTCAACGTTTCAGTGTTGGGGCTTTCCTACTATTAACACAGCATTAAACCACATAGTAATACACCAAAAAACTCCAAAACATGTTGTATCACAAGTGTTAGCTATTTATTAATAAATACAGATATATTTTAGGTGCCAAGGGTGGGGTAAGAACAGATGCATTCCGAGAGCTAGCCTATTTATATCATAGACCACAGAAAAGACTGACAAGGTGGTGGGTTTTTTTCTGTGAAACTTACATTAAAAGAATGCCAGTATGCTAACCTGATAAAATAACCCCAGAAACCAAAACCCAACCCACAAGTGAAACAAGAACCACAAGGAAAGAGCCTGAACCAGAATAGCTTTTCTCTGCAAGATTTCTTCACTCCAAACAAAATTAAGAGTCAAATTCAGAAGGAAATGAACATTAAATCTGAGGAAGAAAAGAGATAAATCTGCCTATCGTTCATCTCAGTCTTTCATGCTAATTTACACATATAATATATATGCTATGAGAAATAAAAAAAAGCAAAACTTCAAAAATATTCCAGCTCTTTTGAGTAACTAACTTACTATCTGCATGATGTCTACTAGAGAAAGGGTTTTCCTCTAGTGTCTTTTCAGCATAGAAGATGTGTGCTCCTTTGGGGCATGTAAAAATCCTTTTGTATTGCTCTAAATTCTTGTGCCTGTGTTTCTAAGTACACACTTGATGTATTGAAAGCAAAACTAGCAGCCACAAGGATTCTTCATTTCTTTGTATTCAGCAGCTCCAAAGAGTCACAGTTCCTTATCTCTCCAATTGTTCTGAAGCATCAGATATATAAGACCAAGTTTGGATGTAGACACCCTCATCTTTGCTTGTTTGCTTTTTCTGAATGAAAGTCAGTCTTTAGTTCTCATCTCCACTTTTCTCAAGAAAGCCTGATTAGGTGCTTGAAAAATTCTTATTCAAACAGGGTTAAGAAACACTAAAATCTTTCACAAAGAACCATTTTCACAGTTTGAAATACTAGAAAGTGGTCCCAAGGCAACAGTACTGTTTATGGTGACATAAATTGATTACTCACTGATTTCTCTGTGGAATTAATAAAAATGAAAAGATTTTATCCTGCTCCTTTCCTACTAGTAGTATTTGGTTACACTTTTTGCAAATTGTTAATGTGTCCTCCTTTATAACAGCAAAATTACTTGAAGAAAGAAAAAATGATGATATGCAATTTCCTTAGATAACAGTATAAAAATCTAGTGGCCCCAAGGACATTTTGCTCCAAAGCAGTTGTGTGCAAAGAGGTAGCCTTGGTTTGTAAACAATATTGATAAATTCACAGTTATAATACCATGATCAACCACAAGGTTTTCTCCAGACAAGAATACAGACCAAACACTGGCTATTCAAGGAAGAGTCACATGACAACTCTGTGTAAATCTGAGGAATACAGAAAATCCCTGTCTTTACCTGAGCTTCAAGGGTGATCATAGTGATACACACTGAATTACTCCAACTGTTTCATGGAATTGTTTCCTTCATTAATGTTCCCAGTTGATATTATTTAATCTCGCTTCCCAAGTCTGCAGTAAATGCTTGTCCAGATAAACATAATTGCAAGATAGTCGTATTTTCTCTGGATTTACTCTCTTTTCACTTGGTTTAGGAATTTTAATTAAGCATGCGGTTACCCAATCCAGTACTCAATGCATGGCAAACTCCTCCAAAAACAATGATATTCTCCTAGAAATAAACAGATAGATGACTGAACTTATGCTTCTGAGCATCTTCACAAAATGCTATGTGAGCTGATTCATCACTGAAGTACTGATGCTTGCAGACAAATATTGGTAGTTCAGTGTCCAAAGAGTTCAACTCTCCCAGCTATAAAATGCCTTTAGAATACCGTATAAAAGAACTGCCACAGCTGAATATTGTTTCAAGCAACATTCATTTAAAAGACTTAGGTGTAAGACAAATCCATTAAGAAAATCCCAACCAGAATCACTCACAGAGAAATATATAAGAAGTGCCCATTTCAAAAGACTAGAAAAGGAGATACCAGAATTTTATAATCTTTATCCTGTATGAAAAATCTGACTGCATAATAAAGTTTTATTCTTATGAGACCAGTGGCAGCTTCTCTTGGTTATACACTGGAAGTGGTGATTCCTTACCTTGAATACTGACCTAAGCAAAATAAAAACCCCAGAACATTCCTTTTTGGTGAGATAAAAAAAAGTCAATAGGTTTAAGATTTTTATTTATGTATCAGGAAAAAGGTAAAATCCATCCAAAAGTACATTAAACAAAAATTGAAAATATACTCTTCAGAGAATATACCGCTACGAGACAAAGGCAGTATCAGAAATGTGATGCATCTGAATATTTCCATCAACCCCTTGCTTGCTTGCTAAGAGATTCAGGTGAGCCTACATTTGGTGAAATGAAGATTTGTTCCTGTAATTAAAGCACTGGAGTGGAAGAGCTGTCTCTACCACAGAATCAGTGTATAGCTTTAGGCAAGACTGCTTTTCAGTCCCTCTAGTAAAACTGGGGTAGCATTTCTCTTATCCAGTCTTTTTAATCAGCAACTGTTAATGCACATTTGTTTGTTGCTTAAGACATAAACTGTGTTTCTAAAGTGCCGCTACTCCACAGGTTAATAAAATTTAATGGTAGCTTCTCTTAAAGGCCCCAAATTCCATCCGGACAACAAAGGCAAAGAGAGGGCTTCCTTTTATATGCAGTCATTATGGTTAATTACAGTATAGCCTGCATTGCTAAAGAACCATTTCCACTGAACAGCGATTCCACCAGGAGGAAAACGCATCTCGGTGCTGATAATGCCACCTGCTTAACTATTAAACCTCAAGTGCCCGCTTTTGTTCCATGAGCCTGCCACAGAGACCGCCCTCTGGGGCAAAGCACCGGTGTGTATGATGTGACAGGTTTTGTCTGACTGGAGGGCAAGCAGGACATGTCCACAGGATAAGCCTTGGTTCAAGTGCATTTCCATTTCATTAAAGATACATGCTCAACTGATCCAAATATTTTCAATACTCTGGAATCTACCTCGATGATATTTCCACAGATTGAAACGTTACAGCTTGCTGGTAAACTCTGGACTAAAAGGTCAGAATATTAAGAAGTTTTGTGATCTGGAAATAACAGGTTTTGACGTGCTGTTCTAACAAAGCTACAATTCTCTTCTTCCACCATGATGCATGTAATTCCATTCTGTCCTATTTCCGAGAACTGGAGGTAAACAAAAACACATTAGAACGATACTTTCAGAGACCAGGATCCTTTCAGCAGCATTACCATCAAGCTTTTACGCAGTTCAGACTTCTGAACCATGCAATTTTTTCTGGATATTCAGTGTAGTTTATTTTTAAATCTTGTTGATCATGGAAAGCTGTCTTCTTCTTCCGTTTTTCATGACAAATCAAGACTTGTCATCCTCATTTTGACAGCTTTTAACCTAATTGTGCATTTGCAATTAATTGCGCATTGCAGTAATTGAAAATGCAAAACAACAGTACATTGGTTACAAAAGCAGAGAACTGAGGTTCTTAGTTCTCTAATTACACCTGAGCTGAATACAGTTGCTTCATAGATTTTTATGCATTTCTGATTTTTTTCTCATCATTGAATAACATGGACATCTATGAAAAGAATAATAGCAGAAAAAAATAAAATAGAGCATTCAAATGTCAGCAAGATGCAACTCAATTGAAATATGCCATAACTTTGGGAAATTCACATAATTCCACATTTATCAATGCAAAAATCTCTGAAATTCACTTTATATTTAATCAGGTTCACTTTTTGTTCTTGTTGCATCCATTATATTCTTAAGGAAAACAGCGTTGTTTTCTTGAATTAATTTATAAGCCTTGACACACAAGTTTTTTCTTGTATTTGATCAGTTCATCATGTTTCAGGATACATTTTTGCATAATTTAATATGCAAAGAGCACATTAGGAAAAAAAACCCCATAAACAAAACCAAAACACTTTGTAACTCTTACCTATCAATAAAAAAAATAGATATCTGTAAGGAAGCATAAGGATAAGGTTTATTTACTCTGTAGTGGATGTGAAATTTCTATCATATGTCTTTTATCTGCCATCCAGTCTGCCAGATCTTTCACGAATTTAACATATGACTTTCTTAAGTAAAAAGATGCAGTAGAGACAAGCATATGCTTTAATACTTACAGTATTTTTATATTTTTTTATATTCAGATTGTGTTTCATTTGATATATAATAGGCTGAAGACATTAACAACAAAAGCAGAATTTCTAGTGTACCTGGATCAAAAAACTTAAAGGAACACTAAATATTTAGTTGGTAAGTTTGACTGGAAATAAATATTTTCTTTTTCATTAATACACAAGAAAAATTCACAGTCAAATAATTTTTTTCAATATCAGTTGACAAAAGGCATTGTAGAACTTATTTGCTTTCCCATGTGCAGTAGGGATAAAAGGCAAACGTAGTTATTTATCTGCAACTCCTATTCTCAATTTCACAATTGTGAAATTCTGGTCAGAAGGACCCAGAGGAGCTTAGTCCAAAATCCACCCCTGCCAGCACAGTCTCCAACACTGGGCAAGGGCTGATGGTGATCAGCAGGCAAATGCTGACACTGCCCCTGAATATACTCAAGTTTATTTGCCAGTGATCTCCATCCCAGGGATGCTGTAAGCTATAAATAGTGTCTTTGTGTTCAATAGCTGTGGCTACAGGTTTCTTCTTTGTGCAGGAGCCTCTTTGTGGATAATTGTGTTGGTCTGGTAAAGCCATACATATCAATAGACTGAAATATCATGGATAGTTAACGTCTCCACTATAAGGTATGTCAGGGAGAGAAAAAAAAGCATTCCTTTTTTTCAGGTTTGAATTTCATCATCATTTATGCTGTTTGAAGAGATAAGCATCTGGAATATGGCCTCTGTGAGAAGATATAAGAGTATTCTAGAACCAGAAAACTGATAAAATGTTCAGCTTCTGGAAGATAAAACTAATACGGGTGAAGGATCTACAATAAATATTTTCAACAAATGGAACACATTTATTGTGGATTACTACAGAAAATCTTACACAACTACCATTGTATGCATAAAAAAGATGTAGAAAAACCTTAAGACCAAAAAAAACATCAACTGCTTAAGCCCCATAAGCAAGTGCCTGCCATATAGAAACAGGGAAAAGCTTCAAACCAAGTCATGATTTTTTCATCTGATACTGAATTGAAAAATAGCAAGACCAGGGATTGCTACTTCAATCTTGCGGGTCTGATACTCATTTTGTAGACAATTGTAAATCCTCAGTAGCCTGATCAAAACACAGACCTTGACCCTGTGCTAACACAAAGGCTGGTTATGAAACATTAGAGAAAATTATCCATTACAGATGATTTCGTTGGATGAGTGTGTTTCCTTGTATTTATTTAGGTCATGATAGAACTTATAAGGACTGGATTAATCTCACAGGTTTTAAGTGTGAGCTTTTAACTTCTATTTGTCAGTGTATCTTTGAAGGTGGTAATTTACACTGCTTTTGCAACTAATGTACTCACTCCTGTTTTGCATTTTCAATTACTGTAATGCATAATTGTCAAGAGTAGAAGCTATATTAGGTTAAAAGCCATCAAAATGAGGATGGGGAGTAACTTTAGACTCTGTCCTCTTGTACTGGGGAAGTTAAAGAGTTCTCTGCTTCCACCTGTTGGTAAAAAAAAGCCCCCAAAACTCATCCATGAAGATAGCCTGCCTGCACGATCATTTGCACAGATGCTTAGGAAGCAGAAATCTTCATAATTTGCTGTGAAACAGTTGCTGAAGATTTGTACCGTCAAGAGAAGACCACATGAAGTGGTGCACTGTTGATCCAACAGTCTCTGTTTTCTCACACATTGAAACCAATGCATATGTCCTCTATAAATGCTGCTGGAAGTCACTGTCCTTTAATTATCTAAGACCTTCAAAACACAAGCATGCATGATGAAACAGCAAGTTCACTTATAAGAGAAAAAAAAATAACAACCAACATTAAAATAGCAAGCAGTTCCAAATTTGTGAGATTTAAAATGGAAATCACCCACTCAGTTGGACTGCTGGTTCTTACAGCTTGCATTTCTTGTACTCTTTTTTCAGTGAATTGTTGATGTTCTGTTATCTGCAATTGACAGTGATGCTTTTTGTTACAGCCTCCAGGTTTTCTGTTTACTTGGAAAACTGTCTTTACCAAGTGTGCCGCTGAATCTTACTTTTTTATTGAAGCATACTTAGGCTGTTCTTATCTTTCAATCTGTTCCATGTTGTTCTCACCTTTCCAATTTTTTGCATGCTATTAAAAATGCTCCTTCTGTATTTTGACCTTGCATATTTCTCATCCCACATCTTCTTTCATTTTCTTTCAAGAAGTATTCACTGGTTTGGATTTCAATTTTCTCTGTCTCTGAACTAGTTTTCTTTTTTCCAAACATTAACACTTCTGTACAATCTTAAACCATTGTTCAAAATTAAATGTTTTCTGAAGTACAAAACTGACAAACACCTGTCTGGTTTTTTTTGACCGTTACCAGGTTTTGACTTCTGTGACAATATCAAAATGTTTTAGTGATCCTCCATCAAATCAGAGACAAAATTAGCAATCATATTTTCCACTGAATTCTCAAGCTACACAGTCCATGCAAAAATTTCAAGCATTTTTCTGCCTCATCCTCTGTAGGTCATTGCTAGTTTTCTGCTAAAACGTTGTCATAAAGGTTCTAATGAATTCCCATTCCATTATACAAATATTATATAGTTTGAAGAACTATAATAAGCGTAGGAGCAACAAGTAACAAGTTTGTTTTGGTGGGATACTATTCAGTGTTCTGGATAAGGAAGAGAAATATAAGAAAAACTTATGTAGGGAAATATGAAGGTCAGTATTATTATGCAAGTACTGATTTTCTCTTTATTGAGCATACCTGCATACCTTGCTTCTGTTGCCTAGAATAAACACTATGTTTTGGTGACCTTTTCCCAGTCCACTTTGATCCCAATGCTAATAATTAATGTATTTCCTAGCAGACATCTGACTTTTGACATAAAACCTTTCAGTAGTTTCAGGGAAGGTCAGGAAAGGGTCATTAAAAGGCCAGAAGAAAAGTGTGTACAGCCCTTTATCACTTTTAGGCATATTGAAATCCTACAAACTACTGTATCTTTCAATCACATGACATTTAATTATGTCTTGTAGTGTTAAACAAATCCCAGATAAAATAAAAAATGCTTTTAAACTATTATGCTGCATAGGTATTGTGTATTTGTTTTTTTTTTTTTTTGCTAAGGCAGTCCCTGCAACAAAAGCTTGCATCTCAACAATTTAAGTGTTTGTTTCTAAGGAATTTCAGATGACCACAACTTCAACTTAAACAACTAGTCCTTGTGTAAAAGTTCTGTGTAATATGTGAAGTATGTAACATTCCGGTAGTATTTACGTGGCCATCAAGGAGCTTGTGGATCTTTAGTCCAGATCTGACTTCCCTTAAGCAGTCTGATTTTATAAAACACTCCACAAAAACAGGAAAGCTCTTTTTGTAACAGGCAGAGTGGCTGGGTGGCCCATGTCTTCCAGTTTTAGAACAGAGGCTGCATAACAGGGACATGAAGGTTTTATTTCCAGCCAAGTTTCAACATATGTAATTGAGCATTAAAGAACTTTTCCAAGAGATTTCCTGCTAACAGCAGGAGTTTTCTTTCCATGCCAAAAATGACTTCTCTTTAATGAAAGTTGCATGATGTAGTGCAGAGAAAGCATGGAAACTATCAAAGTAGGGTACTTTGAAAGATGCCAGATGAAAAGACCTGGCAGCACCTTTGAGAGAGGAAGCGCTCTAAATAGATATTCAACTGTTCCACAGACAGTTCAAATGGGATGAAAAAGGAATACAGCAGAGCTCCTCATCCTGCCAGTTAGACCCAACTCTATAATTGCTTATGTTGCTCACAATCTGCTCACCTAACAAAGACATAAAAGAGTTTCGTGTACGAAATAGTAACTGCCAAAAACATGATGAAACCAGCCATATACAGAACTATTTTTTGAGATATTTAGCCATAACATGCTACTGTCATCAACATATAAATCATGACTGTAGGCTTTTTTCCTTCCTTTTTCTGGAAAATTTTCAGAACCACCTTCTAATGCCAAAGAAACAAATAATTCATTGTGTATATCAAGACATTTTAACCAGTTGTATTTACTAAAGCTTAGCTGAAGAAATTTCACACTGGGAATGGATAAGATTTTATACCTGACCCTTGAAAAGCCACTGTTGGTGAACAGGATGCAACTTTCTCTATTGTCAAATCAAGCTGATAAAGGTTTTATCAGCTACTATACTACTTAAATTGCAGCAAGGTCTAGAGGCAACAACTGAACTGGACATTGTATCAATCCATGTAAGAACAGGATATTTGTCCAAACATGGAATTAGGTGGGGAAAAACTCTGTATTTCTGCTTGAGAATTCAGACTTTCTTTTTTTCTGGTTTCTTATGGGAATTCAATCAGTTTAAAATATGCATAATTCACGACCTTACTTAAAAGATGTTCTGTATGTCTTAGAGAAGTGGGTATCTAAGCCTATCTAAATAAGTGTTATTTCAGGTCAAGTAGTGAAAGATTCTCACACTGAAACTTCACCACTCCAGGTCTGTTCTTTATCCCCAGCCAAGATAAAGCCAGGTTATTTACAAGAATTGTTTATCTGCTAGGTTGCAAAGAAAGTAAAAAATAAAATCAGACACACTGAACTTCAGATAAACCGTACTCTACAGACACTCTTGGTGTAGCTTAGATAACAAACGTATGAGATTTAGTTATTTGAGAACTGATGGGAAAAACACTACGGAAAAAACCCACTCATTTATTTAGTATTCGTCTGTATTCCTAATGGATCAATTTAAAGGTCTGAAACTACAAAAATAGTGACAGCGGTGCTCATTCACTCTAGCAAGGAAATGACCTCTGAGGACCTTGTTTTGTACCCTTGGAGTTTAAGAGCACTTATGCCACTCTTATTTAGGGTGGCTGCTGAAAACAAAATGAGATTTGACAGGTAGGACAAATGTTACAGTGTCTGCATGACATTTAGTTTTATTATGAAATGAGTGTCTGAGAATTAAGGATCAGCACCACAGCTCTGCATATTAGTGGAGAAGAGTACAGGATACTAAAAGTATAAAGACACTGCAACATTGAGCGGACTCCAGTCATTCCATGCTGGTTTGGAGAAACACTGAATTTGGCACACACACTGGATCAGTAAGACACACCTAAGGTCCAAAATAGCAACGCCTGGGATTTCAGTGCTCCCAAGTCGTATCACAGAAATGCAGAACATCACAGTGACAATTTAGGTCGCTGTGTGAGGGGAACTTCATGTATAAGTAAACAATGGGAAAAGAGAAGAAACTTGTATCTTTTAACATCATAAATCTGGCATCTTATCTGACTTAAAGAAACAATAGTCAAACTGCTAAGATGGATCAACTGCACAATGTAAAGGCATTTGTCTTTTTTACAAAAATTTAAAGACTCACAGAATTTGGAAGCTTATGAAATCCGGTAAATTTCAGTTTGTATTTTACATTATTTGTCCACAAAGTAAGAGATTTATACTAAACCAGAAATATATTTGCTTAACTACTGCCTGTAACATACATATTGTCATTAAAAGCACGGAATAAACTCAATTAAATTCTTATTTGGTTAGACACATGCTTCCAGTTCAAACAATTTTTCTCCGTTCATTAGACCTGGTAAGTTTGGGCTGTGGAGTCTGCCACCCAGTGCTGGCATTACACAGAGCTGGAATGGCAAAAGCTTTCTAAATCATTAGTGAAAAAATTATCATTTCACTGAAGACAACTTCATACTAAAAATCAGTTTTTAGATACTCCTGTATGGTGGAGCCTCACGTCAACCATAGTTCTTATGTCTATCGAATGCCCAGAGTCAGTTCTTGTGTATACTTTCATTTGACCATAAGGCAGTAAATGAGACCAGAAATCACTCACATTTGCAGGAGGACATGATGCTATTAGTAAAACAGAAGAAAGAAAATTGAGTCATTAGATTCAGTAGAGATGAATGCCATCCTGCCAAACACTATGCCAATTTCTTTGCCAGTGCCAGATGGTTTCCTTAGGAGGCTGTTCAGTAGTCTCAGAAATCTCTGAGGTTGCTGTCAATCAGGCCAAATTTTAATTTGCATTTTCATCCCGCTATTTTTATGTAGAGTTTAATGCTCATATACTCTGTGGAATTTTTTTTTTTTTTAATTCCTTCTGAGCATCTAACTTCATGCATCACAAGTCATCTGGTTTCAACATCCAGCCTGACTCTAGACAGTTTTCACATTACATTGTATTGTTTCAAAAAGGGACACAGTCAAACCACACATTCAGGTAAGGAGTTCAGCTACTCTTGACAGAGCAAAGTTAATCTTTCTCTTCCAATAGCACCTAGAACCAGCAAGTCAGCCTGCAGAATCCTAAATTATCTCCGACATACCAATTATTTCATATTTAGGAAACGGACTGAGAATAAGATTGATCACTGATTTTGCACTGTAACAACCATGTAAAATTATGTGGCTCACATTTATTTAATGGGTTGGAAAGTCTCCTGCACTTTTTCAAGACTGCTAATGAACTCTAGCTGTATATCAGGAATCTAGAATATTTAACAACTGTCAAGTTTAAAACTAAGTCACAATTTGCTTTGATATGATTCTTTGTGAGTAATTTTTTTGCAATGTGTACATGACAAATCTGTCGTACAACGTGTTAGTCACACACTTTTTTTTTTTTCTTCCCAGAAGAGTTCTTTGTTGTAAGACTTTCTGTATCTTCTTTATTTTTTTCAGACGACACACAGTCTTGCACTAAATGTTACAGCAAGCAGAGTAGCATGAATATCATTCAGTGTATTTTTAGAGGTACTCAGTGGAAAGGAAGGTCTTAAAAGAACATAATTCAAGGACACAAACTGAAGTACTGCTGAGTGGGGACCCAGTCTGTAAGATAAACAATAAATACATAGGAATCATATGGCTGCAACATATACAACTGAAAAAAATGGAACCAAGTCATCCATATGTCCAAAATTTGAAAAAAACTAGCCCAGGTTTTAGTCCTTTCTCTACTTCAGACGTTCTGTCAAAGCATTGATTCATCTTATCAGAGTAAATGTTATCTGAATATCTCTCTTACAGTTATTGCTATTCTACCATCAGCATGAAGCAGAACTGTATAAGGACTCAGGGAAGGCTGCCACATCCCTACATGCATTTTCACACTTGCTGGTTATTAAATACTTCACATTTCCACAAAATCTGAAAGAAAAAAATAAAGTCTAAGATTAGCTTGAAAGTTCCATTATCAAACACTTTGTTTGCAAGAGGTAAAGAAATTAACATGTTTGAGAAACAAGGATTATCTTTTCCATTGGGGCTGGCAGGAAATTTATAGAAATAAAACAAGTGAAATTTCCTTTGCCATGATACAGGTGGAGCATGAGCAGGCACAGCAAATACTTTTAAGAGATATCATTTCTGTGTTTCATTTGCTGACACACAGTAATCTGTCCTGTCTCCAAAAACTTCTATAGAAAGTCAGAGAGCACAATTTCCTTGCTTGCATCCCTGTACATGTTATCTGCACAACATTTCCTTGACAGCATACTTATGAGGAATTCTTTTCAATTCAAAATGCACACATCCATAACACCTTCCTTTATTGAAACCTATAGCCAAGAAAAGTTGGTATTATTGAAAATTTCAGATTAGTGGCTGTTCTGTTGATTAATGATTGCTTCTATTGTGGCTCATAATAAAATCAGATAGAATTTCTTATGCTATTACTTGTACAGGCAAATACAAAATCATACTTTTCTTAGAAAAGGATAAATAATTTTTTATATAAATTACATAAAGCACCAGTGAGGGTGGTTGTGACTGCAAGTGTACACACGTCATTTATGCTGAAGTAAAGGTAGCATAAAAAAATTGAATCAATCCGTTGGAAGGCAAAAAATTACCTCCTTTGAGAAAAAACACCCCACTAATAAAAAAATCACAGTTATGCCTTACTATGGAGAAAAGGGTCAAAAAGGACTGAATTAGCTAAAATTTTTAAGCTTACAACTGGATCATAAATCATGAAGAAAACTTTACTAAGTTTTAGGATTATTTCCTCATTTTTTAATACATAATTTTTTATATAGTATAAATAAAAGTGGTTTTGTTTGTTTGTTTGTTTTTTTGCAAAAAGCAGAAGAGCTAAGACAGAGGTACTGAAATTTTCAAAACACTGCAACTGTTTAGACAAGTTCTGATATTTATGGTTTGAACACTGTACCAGAGAAGTCACAGGAAGCACTGTCTAGGAGGTTCCTTTAGGTGAGAAAATCCTGGATCTATTACTTGTTTGCCAGGCAGTAACATCACTTTTATAAATAATTCATGTTGCATAATTGTCTTTCAGGTTTCTGTCAGAAATACTAATTACTTTGTTATAATAGTGCCAAAAGGATAATTAAAAATTCATTACTGTTTAACAATCAAATTTCCTCCAAAGCAATAGCTAAAGATCGAGTCAAGTTCTTGATTTCTTGTTGGTGCATTTAAACTGCAGAAATATAAACCAGTGAATGTCATGCTTCTATGGTAAGTCTTTTAAATAACCTGCGTGGATCTTTGTTTTCTGCAGAACTGCTGTGCTTAGTCACTTGGTTAAGCGAGATTTGTTTTACCATTGAAACCAAGGGAGGAAGGTAGCATTTCATTTGAACAGACAATAACAGACTGTATGCTTTCAGAGGCATGTCTAGCATATAAAATCCCTGCTGAGACAGTTGCACAATCCTTTCCAAGCTTATGAAAGTATCACTCAGTCACTTGATTAGCTGTCAGATGCAGTAATCAGTTCCTTAACCGTTTATGAAAAGTAAATAAAATCACCAAGAACATTCAGTGCTAATTTGGCAACTTTCCCTGTTCCCTACCACTGGAGAACTGGGAAGAAAAAAAGAAAAACAATAAAGGAAATGGGATAGCACAACACTCAGGTGCCACATGAGAATGCTTCACAGGATACTTTTGCTTGTTCTGGGGTTGATCACCATGAAGAAAAAACATCAGGTAAGACAGGAATTCAGGAAGATTGTTAGGATCACAATGGCTTTGGGAGACAACTTGGAATAAGCTTCAATATTTGCAGGAATTTTTAAACAAATAACCTTTAATTTACAATTATTTTTCATAGACCACGGTTTTTGTTTTTGTAAAATTACCTCAGTATTTAATTTCAGAGAGCTAAATGCAAAGCTTGGTATTAGGAGAGGGAGAAAAAAAAAAAAAAAAAAAAGAGGAAAAAATTATATAAACCAACTATAAGTCTTTTACTGAACCAGTAGCCTATGGTATCTGTAGGAAAGGATCAGAAAAGTTAAGCAATATTCACAGGAAGTATAGAAAGAGACTATGGATTTGCAAAAGCATACTGTTTAAAAATATGATCATTGTTGCTATATTTCAAAACAGATGGAATGTCTTTAACTTGCCTGGCATTTATTTAAGTAATACATTATATCATAATAAATCTGCTGTCAGAAAGGAAATTCATCCATAGAGGGCTTTTCATGGAGGACACCTTAGGTATAAAAAGGTACAAAACAACAGAAATCAGAATTTGGTTTACCATCAAGGAACTAAATCTCTCTTTGAAAGGAATTTCTAGAAATTTTCAGGATAAAAAACCTGATTACAACAGAATCTACTTGAATATGTACACAAATTCTACTTCTATTTTCAGTTATAAAATATGACACCATTCTGACACAGGTTCAAAGAATCCAAATAGAATTGTATTTTATTATATCATTCTCCATTAATATTGATGTTGTCTCAGAATTCCAAAGTCAGATACTAAAGATAAACCCCAGGAAAGTCTCACCTGTGACTATCTTCAGCAGTACTGAAATACGTGAATGTTAAATGAAAAAAAAAATTATCAGTAATTAGGA
>VXBQ01002504.1:0-37150 GCA_013400175.1 Phainopepla nitens
GGAACTGGGGTACCTGTGCATCCGGCTGGTCGCTGGCGCGCGCCGTGTCCGGGCTCCTGCTGCCGCTGCCCGCTCTCACCGCGGGGAGAGGCCTCGTGGAGGCGTCCCCTCTGTCCTGGTGGCCTCTGGGGACAGACGGCTGCTTCTGCACGTAATACTGGTCTACTGTCCTCCCGTCGTACTGCCCAAAGGCTATCTGCTCCTGCTCACTGGCAGGCAGAGGAAGACTCTTCTTCTGAGAAGATGTTAAGTGTCTTAATGCAGACACTGATGATCCTGCACCATAGCAAAATGCCTGCGGGAGAGGAAAAAAACCACACTGAGCCAAACACCAAGTATCTGCAGCCTATGGTCTTCACACGGATTTCTTGTCATATATCTGAAAGACCCTGAAGGAAAAGCTCAGGTGCAGAGAACGGCTCCAGCTCAAGCTTTCTGCAGTCTGACTACACTGCAGGAGCTGCCAGGCAGGATGCACTTCACTGCTGGAGCTACGTTAAAGATGTTTAAGGCTCTAACTCAATGCTTTTGTGTTAAAGGCCAACTACATGCATCACGATGTAATGACTCAAAGAAGAAATGGGAACTAAGGTGCAATAAACTGTCACAAAGTCTAAGATTTGAAGCAGTTTAATGCTACTATATCACACCTAGGGAGTGGAATAGGAATACAGTTTGAATACAAAACTTGGCTCTTTTAATTCCTAGACTAACTGTAGTATGAAGCCTTTGCCAAGAAAAAATTCCCTTGCGTAAGAAATTTCTTTATGCTAAGAAATCTATTCAGTTGTACAAATGGGAAATAAGTAATATAATAGATAATACTTAAATATAAATACATTTAATATTTAAAAAGTAAAACTGAGCTTTTAAACGTAAAATGAAGGTATACAAACCAGGACAGCCAGAGCCATCATAACAAGCACTGGAACCTGCAGAATTAACGGTATCTCCTTCATAAGTGCCTTGATGAATTCACCAATACCTTGTCCTACATGCTTCAAAGGCTCAGTTACAAAGTTGGTGAAAGTTATTGCCAAGGCCTAGAAAAATAAACAGAAAACCAGTGTTACCACACAAACAACAACCATGAACAGTCCCTTTGGGCTTGGCACATACCTTTGTTGGTGGAACCAGCAAAATAGGATTTACAAGCAGAGTTTCATAATACTTCTGACAGGGATCATCCTGAAGCGTCCACGTACTTCTAAGCCATTCTGAAATCAAAACAGAGACATATTTTTACTACTTAAAAATATATTTTGTGACACAGCAGCAGTAGAAAGGAGCATTTCAGTTACAGATGGAAGAGAACTCTTCTAGATACAGATTGAGATTTATTTTTACACATCTAAGATTGGCTTGGCAGTATAGTTTATCCAGTCAAGGGGATGCAGGAAGGGGAGGGAAGGCTGGAAAGAAAGAAGAATCTGAAGTTTTCTCATGTATAATCAAGAAAGCTCTTTAGGTGAGATCAGTCCCCAGAAGCCTCAGGGAAAAAAAGTCTCATCTGTGCAAACTATGAACTTGCACACTCTGTTCACAGCTACTACTGACACAGTATCATTCTGTGTCATTGTTCATCTGCCAGTCTGCAGGGAGACTGAAATCATCTACTTTGCTTGCTGGATTCAAGGGTCTGTTTTAGTTACAAGCAAGAGGTCTTACTTCTTATAAGAACTTTTACATTATAAACAAGTGATTCATGACATCAGTGTTTCTGTAGTTCGATTTTACTGCAGTCAGAACATTAAATCATTGACATGTATCAAAACCAGAACAGAGTCAAGAACTTAGACAGGGAAGACCATAACAAGTACTCTTTTAAGAGCTGCCACCCTGCATCTATGTGCTATAGCACTGGATAGAAATAACAGCTCATAAAAAAATCAACTTTCTCTGTAAAATAATAACACCTGAATAAACAATTACAGATCCAATTCCTGAAATCCACTGCACTCACAGGCCTGATACATGAAAGAAAAATCCTTGTACTGAACTCTGCCTGCCTGTCTTTAGTAAACAGCACTGAATGGTACTGGGGACACACAGGTAAGTTACAACAAAACGAAGTAACGCCATGACATACCCCAAGTACAGTGCTGTGATCAGCTCTCCTCCCAAGGCCTAGGAAACAAAGTCTTGAAGGATGGAAAAAGGGTAAAACCACATCATCATGTATTGAAGAAAATTGCCTGTACTACTCATGAAGAAATGTGAGTGTCCTGGGATACTGTGAGTTGACATTTTGTGATCCTAACTACTCCTGCGAAGTCCCAAGACAGGAACTTACCAATGAGGCTTCCGCGCCAGTCCAGCTTCTCGGCACAGACGTTGTCGAACTGCCCCATCTTGGCGATCTCTGCCTGGTGCTGAGCGAAGGCCAGCTGTGCAGGGACAGCAGGGACAGACACACGGGCTGAGCTGGCTGCAGCCACGAGTGCTGCCCCTCAGCAGCCTTGGGATAGCTCCTCACATAAATGAGCACTTCCCCACTGTCCCCTTGTAATGACGATTCCCCACGTAACACCTATTCAGAAAAGTTTACAACCTAAACAATTTAATGAAGGTAAATTCTAAGAATTTCCTAGCGATGGGAAAAAATCCCCGAGACAATGGCTACCTCCAAGTTATTATCCAAAAGGAATCTGAATTGCCAAAGCACCAGACTCCAATATTCAAAGATACAAGTTCAAGGCAAAAGTAAACTGATGACATCTTTCCTTAAAATGTCTCTGGAATAGAGACACAGCTGTCATGCAATCACTAGTTAAAACATCCTCTTTTATTTTCAAGTAATTCCCCTAAGAGATACCTGTATTTATTATAGTTTTGCCTTACTGTTTGCAACTGATAATTACAACAGAAAAATTTCAGTCAGATCCTCTCTTGCAAATCCCACATTCTTCACTGCCTCAACCCAAGCCATCTGCATGGCATTCCACCCCCATGGCAGAGCCATCCCAGCCTCCAGCACTCTGCTATCCCTGGCTCTGACAAGCTGCACTTCAATCCTGATTGACAAGATGTGAGGGCAGATTTTGTGGCTGGGCTTTGATCTGGTAGCTTAAATTCTTCCTCAATAAAACTGATTCTACTGTACCATCAGCCACTTAATCACCACTAATGAGGCATTTATCTGGTCTATCACAAACACAGTTTCTACCAGGGAATCTTGAGAAAAAAAACTCCTCATAATGTATTTCTGTATAACTTAGCTACCAAGCTGCTTCGGTCACAGGTCATATCTGCCTTGCCCACGTAGTGAAATCAGAGCTCTAGTGCTCTCTGAATTTTGTGCACCTCTACGGCAGGATAAAGTTGTCAGGGTTTGTTTTGTTCTTTACACCTAACACACCCATCAACATGCAAAAGAAAATATTTATCCCTTTTTTTATTTTGCAGATAATGGAAAGCTTTATGTAAACCAAAGGAACTAAACAACCTTAACTCCCTCATAACTGTAAAGTTCTAAGCCAAAAAGCCATTAAGATTACAGGACTTACCTTATACAAGTAAAGCCAATTCCATGCGAAACTGATGAAAAAACTTATTAATAAAACACGTTTTAGCTGAACAAACCAAAGAATACGTGTCCAGAGTTCTGTAGCTATTACAATCACAATGCACACTAAGCACAAAAGTAGCTGAAAAAGAAAAGAGGAGAAAAAATTATAACCCACGTTTGGAACTTTCCAAGCTTACTGATAGTACACATGAAGAAACTTCCAACTTTTGTTTTTACTAATGTCATTTACACAGAATAGCTGAGAAAGCTTTTCCTTGCTTCCCCAGCCCATCTCAGCAGCACAAGGCAGTACAAGTTTTGTGGCAGTACTGACACTGATTCCTGTCACAGCCTTACACTGCAGTGGCTCTTTTGTTTCTTGTGGTATTTGGTTATTTCTTCCTTAGGATGTTTGTTACGTTAGTGACCACACTTCTAAATTATCAAATTGGTGTCAGTCAGTGCTCGAGCAGTTTGTGCCTGCTATGAACCACAGCTCCTGCACTCTGGTAAAGAGACAGATTCACAGTTTGGGTACCAGCAGCAAGACTTCAGGGAAGCACTTCACAGTGTCTCTCCACCTGAGGATCCCTGTCAGAGGTTACTGACAGCCTGCTTTTGTCATCTGCTTCCAGGGACCGCTCACATCTAGACAGGCTACTTGCAAGATTATGTCAGCACAAAACACTGGCATATTCTGAATGGTAAAGATTTATTCAGAAAGCTTCAGCTTATTAGAGATCTTCAACTTAGCACTTTGTAATTCCCATAGTCATGCTCTCTCCAACAACATACAATTTTTTCCACAAAATCTGCAAAAGCCTCTGCCTTATAGGACTTGAAATATACACTTGTCTCAGCATATATTCCAACTCTTGGAGAAGCCAACAGCTTCAACAACTACACGGACAAGAGACAAACTTGGAAGATTTATAATGCATGAGGCGTCAGTTCTAGTGGTAAGAAAGTGCTAGAGCATAATGAGTCTGGCAGCACAGATATAAGAGACAAGAAAAAAAAAAAAAGCACACCAGAAAAAAGCCCCAAACCAAAGCTACAATGAGAACAGATGACCACAAGAATAAAAAACTTGAACTCCTTCTGAAAGCAAATACATCCTTCAGCAACCACAAAAGAAAAGTGACTCAAAGTATGATGGAAAGAGTTGCTTTATCTGTGGAGTTAAGATGGCAATATTAATTGACTAGCACACAGAAACTGAAGAAAACAGCAATTAAAACCAATAATCAACCTTTATTCTCTTACCAGAAACAAATTATATAGATCAATTCCAAAGGAGTCCTCAAATCTCCACCTCCACACTTGATCATCATGGTGTTTAAAATTGATCAAAATATCACTCAGTGCCTCATCCAGGGCACCTGGCTGCCAGGCCTCCTCACTGACAAAGCGGAGGATCTCCAGATACGTCTGTCTTGTAAGAATGATCTCGGCATCGTAATGGACATGGCCCACATTTTCCTCAGGCTGAATTCAGAGCAAAGCAAAGCAATGGTTAAAAGCAGCTTATTTGGAAATAGAAATGCATCCATAGGCCAAAGCCTGATCATATCCCATTCTGTACCTCGCACCCTTCTGAAGCAAGCTGCAGGATGAAAACATGAGACAAAGGCACACTATGATTCTATAATCTTTTTGTTCATCTAAACTACATGAAACACATTCAATTGGTTTGTAATCCTTAAATTCTACAGAAAAACCCTAAAAAATAAAAGTGAATTCTCACCTGTTACTAAGATTTCAGAACCAGTGCTCATTAACAAGTAATAATTACATACACACTATGTGTGTCTTGGTCACAGCTGGATAATACAGATAGAAACTATTAAATACTAAAATGAGAAGTTTTGCATTGCTAAATATAATGTTCCTTATTTAACAGTAATTTTGCTTATTACTGAAAATCAATTCTTCTACCTCTGAATAAACAAAATCTCCAAAGACAATACAATAAAATGCCCAGCCAACAACTTAAGTATCATACAGCCACTCACTCCCTCCTGGTGGGGAAGAGAATGAGAAAAAAGGTAAACCTCATGGGCTGAGACAAGAACAGCAAACATCATAAAATGTGATGGGAATAATACTACCAGTCACGAAAAGAGAGAAAGAAAGAAATAAAACCCAGAAGAACAAGTGGTGCACAATGCAACTGCTCCTCAAGCTGACCAGTGCCCAGCCCATCCTCCAGCAGCGAGTGGCCCCTGCGGGCCAGCTCCCCCAGCTCCCCCTGAGCACAGCAGCCATGGCCTGCAGTGTCCCTGTGACCAGCTCAGCTCAGCTCAGCTGTCCTGGCCACGCTCCCTCACAGCTCCTCCTGCACCTCCTCGCTGGCACCAGGCACCGAGAAGTCCTTGACTTGGAGAAAGCACTACTGAGCAACAGCCAAAACACCAGTGTGTTATCAACAGTGCTCTCACACTGACTCCAAAACACAGCACTGCGCCAGCTACCAGGAAGAAAACTCACTCTGCCCTGGCTGAAACCACTACATAAAGAAAGTAATAAGGAGATCCTCATGGAAACTCTAATAAGCTACTACTGCTTGATGGTTAGAATCACAGAATGGTTTGGGGTGGAAAGGACCTTAAAGATAATCTAGTTCCAACTCTCCCACTAGACCACATTGCTCAAAGCGCCATCCAGCCTGGCCTTGAATGATCCCAGGGATGGGGCATCCACAACTTCTCTGGACAACTTCCCAGTGCCTCACAGCCCTCAGAGCAAAGAATTTCTTCCCAATATCTAACCTAAACCTCCTCTCTTACAGTTTAGAGCTATTCCCACTTGTCCTAGCACTGCATACCCCTGTAAAAGGTCTCTCTCATAGGCCCCTCTTTAGGTACTCAAAGGGTCTCTAAGGTCTCTCCAGAGCCATCCCTTCTCCAGGCTGAACAGCCCAGCTCTCAGCCTGTTTTTGAAGGAGAGATGCTCCAGCCCTCTGATCAGCTCTGTGGCCTCCTCTGGACTTGCTTCAACAGATCTATGTTTTTCTCTATGCTGGGGAGCCCAGAGCTGGATGCAGCCCTGCAGGCTGGGTGTCACCAGAGCAGAGGGGCAGAGTCCCCTCCCTGCCCTGCTGCCCACACTGCTCTGCAGGCAGCCCAGCGTGCAGCTGGCCTTCTGGGCTGCAAGCACACATGGCCAGGTTCACTGGCACTCCCACGTCTTTCCCCTGAGGGACAGTCCCAATCCATTCTCCACCCAAGCCTATTCTTGCTCCTGGCACTGCCCCAACACGTACAGGACCTTGCACTTGGTCTCACTGAACTTCCTGAGCTTTGCATGGACCCACCTCTCAAGCCTGTCAGGGTCCCTCTGGATGGCATCCCTTCCTTAGGGGTTTCATTTACCTGGACTTTAGCCTTCCTAATCTGATCCCTGTCCCTGCTTGGACAATCTCTCTGTACTCCTCCCAGGTTACCTGTCCTCACTTCCACCCTCAGGTTAACACGGTAGATCTACAATACAGGCCTTAAAAGTCTACAACAAACAAAATCTGGCTCCCTCCAGTTTCCAGCCATTAACATGACCAGAATAAGGTGTTCCTATAGCTGCATTCCAACAACAGATGTTTAGATACACTGAATTCACAAATCCTTCCTTTGGATGCTTCACAAATCAAATGACAACTGTGTCTCCTCAGCAGTACTGGATGCACATACTTCTACCATCTTTTCCTTCGCCATTCAGTTCCCTTCATTTCATTTAAAGTACACCAGCATAATTATTTAATGACTGGTAACTGTGAAAACTACATAAAGCAGTAATATGAATTCATTTAATTAAGTATTTTTTAAAATGACTGTTCAAATACTTACAAGGCCAAGTTTTCCAGCTTCATTTAAAATCTTATTCAAGTATCGTTTAAAAATATAAAAGCTACGGCTTTCCTGTGATTTAGCATTCCTCTTCTCACACTCTGCAATCTGCAATTGTGCAAAAGACACTTTTATTCACTTTGCTCAAACCAGCTTCTTCACAGGAGACAAAAAACCCCCAAATATACCAACATATTAAACTTGGGATTAACAGGGGCACATTTCTTTAGTTTAGCAATGATTCCATGGTTAGTATGCCAGATAACAAGCATATGCAGTTACTGAAGATACTACTTTCCATGGGACTGGCCAGAACTGGAGATTTCATTAGTAATCTGCAAGTAAGATCCAAATCCTGGCCTCAGTAAGGCTAGACACAAATGTAAACATCTGGATGTCCTTACATTTGAAGTCTGCATCAGAAAAAAAAAAAAAAAGAGGGAACTGCCAAAAATTCTAAATAACTAAAACAACATTAAAGTGACACATATCCCATTGGGTACACAAATGGCTGAGGGCAGTGAGGGCCCAGGAGCCACACAAGCATCCCCACATCCTGCGATGGGGTCTGACAGCAGCACCTGGGAGCTGCAGCTCTGCACAGTGCCCTCGTCCCTGTGCCCACAACCCACCCCTTAAAATCAACCAGCACTGAGCAGCTTGGGAATAGCATGAGCTAACAGCAGCACCACACCTTAAGCTGTTGACACTGAACAGAAGCACCCAGCTCCCATCGATTTTGTTACACTTTAAAACACGTCAGGAAACAGACCTTTGTAGGCAGAACAACAACTTGAAAATTAATTCCAAACCACTTGCAGTCTCTCCTCTGCCTAGAGGTTCCCCCTCCATACAGCATGAATTATGCCAGCAATGCACCTGTTTGATACTATCCAGAAGAGCATCATCAGAAAGCACAAACTATAAAACACTGGAAAATGTTCTGAAGAACAAACCTTGTGTTGCAAGGAATCTATTAGCCTGGAACAACGTGAGATTTCAGTATTGTCCGTATCCACAGCCTTTTCCTCAGAGTCATGATAGTTTGGCTAAATTAAAGAAGAACAACATTTTTAGAATCCAATAATTAGACCAACATGCCCTGTTATACTTCTACAATCACATCACTTTAGGAGGAGCAAAGGAGCTAAAAACTGAGTACAGATCTTTGCTGCTAGCACTCTCCCAATGACACTCCAGCTACCCCTGTGCTGTTATTTCCGGCTCCTGATGGACAATTGCTTTGAGTTTATCTAAATGCACACTGCCTTCAAAGGGAGAGGTCTCGCCTGTCCTCCCCCCCCTGCCCTTTCGCCACCTTTGAGTGCTGGTGATCCACAGAGTGCATCAGATTAGATAATGGCCCTGGCTACAAACTGACTCAGCAGGCAAAGGGGCAGTTTTCAGCCAGGCAAACTCCCAGTCCAGCTGGCCACGCTGTCAGCCAGACTGCAAGTAAACACAGCCCCCACTCTGGGCTGCTGCCTTCCTCTACTCCAGGGCACTGTGCTTTCTGTTCATTACTCAGACCCAGCCTGAGCAGTGCTGAAACTACACAACCAGGAGTGCCCACTGAGGGAAGTCTCCAAGAGGAAGCACAACAGCACACGAATAGGTGAACTCATGCTGAAATAAAGTTTGGTTTTGCGAGCTTGAGCGGCCCAAACAGCCTGCCCACATAAAAACTCTCTGCAGAGCAGAAAAGAAATCCTGAGAAGATGGACTAACAAAAAGTAGTAATTTTTTTTTTGTTTAAGATCTAGCTCTATTTTTGCAGGAGACAACAATAAAGCTACTACTTTTTTTATAAAATCTGAAGCAGCTGGGCTCCAGGCTTAAAGATTTCGAAGCTTGCTGCTGGATCTTAAGGATGTTAATGACTATCAGGTGGATTTGGAGAAGTTGGAGATTGATGAGGAAAGCTGTGGAGAGCAATAATGCACTCTGCATCTTTCAAGCTTCAGAAAATTTTGTTCTGTAGTGTTTAAACAGTATTGCTCAAGACTATAAAACCAAACTTGAAAGCTGAATAATGGCAGAAATCAAGGGTGCCCTTACAACCACCCCCAGTTCACCGTGCCATGTGTGTGCATATGCACAAGATAACCAACATGCATCTTGTGGTATTTAGAGTCCACTCCTCATACAAAAGGGAGACAATTCATCTTGTCAGAGCTTATTTTTTCCCTACTTCACCTTCTCTTTAATGTTAATGAATCATTAAAAGTAGAGCACTCAATCCCTATTCTGATCTTCCTTCTGAAAACTGAGGCCCAGCATTACAAAACACCACTGACTTTCAAATAGTCTCACATGAGAAATGGGAAACTGGTTAATTAAAATAAAAACCAATAATTAACTTTAACTCCCTCAACTTTTATCAGTTAGGAACCTGATTTTCAAGATATTTAATACCATACTTGGGAAACTAGCAAGAGTTGCTTAACCCAGTACTTCTCAGAGCAGTAACCTGTGGTGCCACAACCTGCATAAAGCAAGCACCACCTGTGAAAACACAAAAAGCCTGCTTGATATGACTTGGTCTGAGGGCAACAGAAGCTCACCAGGGAAAGGTGCTAAACTAATTACACTATTTTTTCTCTTGCAATTTTAACCATGGACACAAAGACTTATCTGTGTATGGATTAAGATAAAACACACTAAGCCCTTAAAAACACTGTACTGCTGTCATTATCTACCGTCACCATTTAACAGCAATCTTCCAACAGCATTTAGCTTTTTTGGAGAGACACACACCCTTTCTTTTTCTACCTTATAAGGTCTTCTCATTGTTCCTGAGGCTGCATCATAATTGAGCATATCCGTGGGGTCAATCCATTCATCTTCTTGAACTTTACCACTCCCTATCAGCGTAACTGCACACAGTACCAAAGGAAACAGCATCCTGTATCACTGAACATAACAAGAAATTCAGGTACTTAGGTCAGGGTGTAACATGCTCTATGAAAAAAAAATGAAATGATCTTACATGAAAAAAACCTAGCTTTTTAAAAAAAACAGTTCTCCATGAAGCAGGTTTAAACTCATTTCCATATTTTTTCCCCAAGGAAAATGCTGGCAATAATATGCACAATTAAACTATATTATATGAGTGGATCAATACCCGTGACTTTCTTATCAGCAGGTGTAGCACAGAGTTCAACATTGCTAAATATGATGAAACAGTGCAGAACTCCAGCACGCTTCACCACAAGGGCATTGTGTTAAATTTTTCTGTCACATTAAGAGGAAGATTTGGCAGAAAAACTCCCGTTGCATTTCAGCTGGTCCTCAGACACCAGAGGGGCTGGGGTGCTTTGATTCTGAGGGATGGCCAATTCAGCACTAAAAAGGGAAGCACAGAGCCAGCGCAGCACGGAGAGTCCGCTCACATTCACTGAGAACTGCCACAATCACAGGTTCACAAATAGCGTGACAGACACACTGTCAGTCTGGTCATGTCCAACAAACTCTCCTGGCCAGACCAGAGTCTGGAAACGTTCAACAACCCTCAGGTGCAAAACGCTCTAATTCGCTGAGCAACAGAAACGCTGGATTGTTAGTGATAAACTGTCTGCAGGAGCACACGAACACAAAAAATATGAGCAATAAGCCGACAAAAAATACGTTACAGTAAAAGCACAATCACAATCAGAAGCTGGCTCTCTGAATTTCCTGAGTGAGCACTCGGTGTTCGAGCCTTTCCCAACAGGCATTCCTATGGGGGAGGAGAGAGGTACAGCCCGCCGACACTCCAGGATACAAAGGTGGAGTCTCCTGTGACCTTTTTAACCTATATTTACATTGGGGTTTTTTGAGGGAGGGTAGAAGGTAGAGTTTCAGCTGACATTTCATACTTAGGTGCAGTTTGAGTGACCTTAGTCATACGCGTAAAGCATGTGCACGTCGTACTTCATTAACACACGCTGGCCTGTGGACAGGGATACGTATTTCCGAGTTAACGGAGCAACGTTCAGGTTTTGGTCGCCTGCTGGGTCACTCCTTTGGCTTAGTTCCCCTTGGCCGCATCGCTTTAAAAAGAGCACGGCCAACACACCCCCTGCCACTTCACCATCCTTTGTTCCCTCTCGGAGAGCGATGCATCGTGCTCCCTCAGAAATCCTGCTCCTCAGGGTGCAGGCAGCTTGTCCCTGGAGAACTGCTGCCAAGGCTAACACTCCTCCTTGCTGAACTTGGGTTTCCAGTATTTTTTCACGAAGGGGCCAGCACGACCGTCACGCAGAACTCACCCGGCCAGCCTTGCGAGGACATACAGCCCCGGCCTGCCCGGCGCCACGGCCTGGTCCCCTCGCTGCGGCTCGGCCCGGCCCAGGCCGGCGCTGCGGGAGCCGACAGGGCCATAGGGAAGCGGCTCCACACGCCTCTCCCCCGCCTTCGCTCCCTCACGTCGCACCGGACACCGCGCTCCGCCGAGACGCGCAGCCCTCGGCCCCTCCCCNGGGGGCTCTCCGCCCGCGGAGCAGCGGCCCCGCCCCGAGGGGCCCCGCCCCGAGCCCCCGGCGGCGGCTGCGGGCCCGGCGCACACACCTACCTGCGATAAATGCGAGCTCGACAGGCGGCGTGTGCAAGGACGGATGTAAAACCAGATCCGCCCTGCGAAAACACAACTTGGAATAAAACGAATGTCAGGAAATCACTATTGTTATAGATATGCCAATTTAAAATAGACTGCCAGCTTTGACCACAGAGAGATAACTAGAGAACTGCTATTTTCCTCCAAAGCAGCTTTGTATACACATGCGTATTACTGTATATGTATCTAATAAAAAAAAATAAACAAGATTTTCAGCTCTACACCACTATATTATTACTTACTGCACTGCAAATTCCGATACTTGGAGCAGTATTGAAGCTCTTAAGTGTTTTATAGTTTTGGCATACTTAAAATCACAGGTCAAACTGTTGTATACTAGTTGGATTGCGGAATTATAAACCAAGAATTAAAAATAACAGATGAAACAGGTGCAGGTGTTGGAGGTCTTTATTGAGATTATAGCACAGATACACTTCTATAATTACCTTTCCACTTTTATACGATAGTTAAAAATGCTTGCTACAGTGCACATATAATTTAGTAACCAAGAGAATCCAAAACTTAACTGCAGTTCAAATAAATAAATAACCTAAAGTTTAAGTTTTATATTTTAAAAAGTAAAAGGAACTGTACAATATGAAAATATAACAATACATAACATTAGAATCTAAAGTTTTGTAGAAATAAAACCGCAATTTCCCATACATAAACAGTGCAAGAAACAAAATTCAGATAAGCTTCTGAACTGGGAATTTAAACAATTCTTAAATTATCATGCAGACATAGCATTTTAAGCCATGCTGGTTTCTATTACAGCATTAATGGTACCCCTTTTACTTGAAAAATTGATAGCCATTAAGCTCACTGTGACAACTGCTGCCAATCCACTCTTTTCTACAGTACATTATACACAGAGGTATTCTGTTGCATTCAAAAAGTAAAATATTACATGTTTCTACCGAAAAAAGTCAATATTTTACTTTTCCCCCTCCAACATGTTAGCTGGTTCAAAACAATGTCATGTAGTAAAAAGAGCAACATTTTTCCAGGTTAGATGAAAAGAAATAAAAACCCCCACTATATAATGGACCATAATCAAGAAGTGGTAACTACCTAGTCAACCTTTAGAGTTCAGTTTTTTTTTCTAAAAACATTGTAACTGTGGAGATGTTATAAAGTTTGAGCTCTTGTTTAAAAGCGATGAATACAATAAACCTGAAAACCCAGTGGAAGTAGTTTCTCTTTTATTGTGTGTCTAACTAGTTACATACAGATTTGATTAAAGTGTTCCTCAACTTAAGTTTCTATACAAAATTCTCATTGAGGCAAAGAACAAGGAATGCAATTAATACCAAACTGTAAACACATCATTCATGTTACTCTGAGTGCACATCAACAACAGAAGAGTTCTCCTCATAGACTTTGGCAACAAGACTACAATAGGTCACAGCAGCATGAGTTCAACATGGAAGACTGGAAGCACTGCAAAAGAATATACTAAAAACACCAAGACCTCCTAGAAACCAGAAAAATCAATGACAGGTGCCCCTTCTGTTGATAAGACACTCTCCTGCCCAACTGCTGCTCTCTCAAAGCCTCATTATTATTACTTGTTTTGACAGTAGTGTAGTCTCGGGTCTCTGTGCTTTAGCTGCATAGTTGCCTTTGTTTGCACTCTAACCATTGTAGGTCCAAAGGGTTACAGTTCTGTCTGCAGAAGATGACAAGAAGGAAAGATCTTGCGTGTGCCACCTGCACTGAATAACTTTGTCCTTGTGCTCCCCTACCACCATCAGAGGAAGCTGCTTCGTCAGGTCCCCTGTGGAGAGGAATAGAAATCATTACTCATTTCATGAATCCATATCCCAGCCCTTGGGTGGCAGGTCTTTTTTTAACCAATTTGCTTACTTAAAGCTTCCACCTGTATTTCACCTTATGAAGCATACATGACCCCCCCTTTCTCTCTCACACACATGCAGAGCATAACGAAAGGCCCCAGTGTCTCAGCTTTTAGGCATTACTTGACACAGTACAACTGTGCAAAATGCAGAGCTCCACCATTTTTATATAAGGTGATTAAAATTTAATCATCCAAGAAAATCAAGTCAATTAGATATACCCAATATCTTCCCTACATTTAACGCATCCTAATAAAAATGAGAACTACTATACTTTTTTAGGACTTTTTATAAGGGTCAATTTCATTAATACTGTCTGAAAGCAATGGCCATCTCACCAGGCAAGAGTGTTAATCAGTGGTTTTACTGTAACGAGACCCTCACCCCAAAACAAGATTCAGTTCACAGCCTATACTTTCAGCACCACAGCTAGCCAATTTCCACCAGACACAATCACGTACATACCCATCCCAACCTTTCAAAGCTCTACTAGTTTTTCCCCTTTTCCAGTAAAACCTGATCCTTGAGCCAAGTGCCCCTGTCTGCCATCAAAAGCCCCAGACAGGAAGTCAGCGTGCGTTACCTTGCAGGTCTGTCACCTTGATCTTCATGTCGTAGGAGCCGGTGAGCAGGTAGTGCGCGCCCGGGGAGAAGCGCACGGAGCGCACGTCGCTGCCGTGGGGGTGGTAGCTCTGCACCATGCGGCCCCCGCGGATGTCGTACAGCATGCAGCTCGAGTCCTCCTGGCCCGTGGCCAGCAGCCTGCCGCTGGGATCCACTGCCACCGAGGCTACAGCACTCCCTGCAGGGCCACAGAAACCCCAACAATCCCACAGCAGAGTTAGCTGTGCTTTTGCTAATAGCCAACTACTTTTTTTTTTTAACACAAGAACATGCGTTGTGAAAGAACATTGAAAGCTGGCCTCAAAATTAAGGTAAACGCACTCAGAATAAAAAAGTCTTTATGTTTCATCACTAAAAACTCTGAAGCCGTAAGTCACACTTGAATCAGAGCAAAGACACTATTAAAGCTGCCTAAGAAAGTATCTGCTCCATCACAGGAAAGAAAGCCACTCTTATGCAATAACGTGGAATATGGCAAGGAATTCACCTGGCCCTAACGTTTCAAGGACTTCAGTTAGGCTGCTGTATTTGAATGCACTTAAGTGTCTGTTTGGAAGTCGTAAGGCAAAAGCATAACCCATCTTCTGAAAGGAAGCATCATTTTAGGAACAAACAAACCAACCCTGCAGGTATAGGTATCTCCACAGGTTGTTTCTTTAAGTCAAGCCTCCCTTCTGTGCCACAACCTCCCCTTACATTCACTCTATATGACCTGGACATCCTCAAAGTCTATTGTCATGCCAGGATGATTAGAAGTATGATAGCAAGTCTTGCCTGTTCCATGAAACGTTGTTCCCACAACACGAACACAGCTTGGCACTCTCAAATCCCAAAATCTTACAGTCTTGTCTTGGGATCCAGATGCAATCATCCAGCCACTCCATGTATAAAGTGCTAAAATATGTCCTGTGAACAAGACTACTTCTTAATTTGATTAAGCATCATTAACCCAACACTCAAATATTACACTTGGGATTATTTTTCTGCATTCAAAGAGGCTTAACAATCCACTGGAAAACCTGTGTGTTGCATGATCCAATGCACCACTGTATGGCAATACCCAGCTTTGTGTCTTCTCTGGAATGGTGTGCACACACATTTAACAAGAAACCCTGCCCACCTCCCCTCAAAATACCTCAAGACCAATTGGGAGAGAAAAAAAAAAAAAAAGTCTTGCTAAAAAGCAAGACACAATGGCTTTAAACCAAACCAACCCAACAACTTTATTAGAATATAATACAGACTTAGAAAATGTGACAGAAGCCACGCTGTACCTACCAGTGTGACCACTTAGGGCATGCAGGCCTTGTCCACGCTGACAATCTGTTGTGTAAATATTACAGTCCCCTGCTCCAGCACTTATTAAAATAGCACCACCACTTTCCGGGCCTTCCATAAAAGCAAGGTCTCTGATTGTCCCATCATGCATGCTGAATTCCAAATCTGGTCCTAAAATAATTTAAAAATCGAGGAACAAAGAAAGGCATACTTTATTTGTTAGTGCTGTGCTCTTTAAAGCAGCTCCAGAGATAATACAGAGTATTTTAGGCCAGGGTAAACATGCCACCAAGTACAAACATGGCTGTTCACTTCAGCACAGAACACACTATTTCAGTTACTGCAGTTCAAATAAAATCTCTAAGAATCTTCGGTTCGAGTGTCGCTTGGGTTTCCTGCTTCCTAAAGCTTTCCAAAATGTACATAGACCATCACCACTGCCATCTGCAGCCAAGGTTTCTCATAGAGTACATTTATTTCTTTTTGTAAGCTCTGGTGAACTCAAAAGATTCTCTTTGCCAGGAGGAAAAGTTCAGTGAGAGCACTGAACTGCAAAGGACAAGGCAGCCTAAGTTCAAAATAGAAAAGATAAGAGCCACATTCAACATATTGATTAGGAGAGGCGGGTATGGAAAGTAGTATTTGATGGGATAGAAACCTTTGTAAGATGGGTGAGAAGAGAGAACTAGGCAAGAGAAAAGGGAACTAGGAGTGGCAATAAATTCTCAGTGACATCCAAGCTCTAGAAGTGGGTAAGAACATCTGGTTGTTTTACTGTATATGGGGAGGAATTTGCCAGGAGATAGAACAATACCAGAGTCTTGCAAAAAGAAACCAAAACACAGCCACTCAACCCAAACAAAACCCTCAAGATAATTTTAAACCATCTCAGTGGTTTTTTGCTGGATAGAGACCACAGTGATGGTAAAAGGGAAAAGAGATGGAGTTAAAACATTGGAATAAAAATAACAAAACATCAAAGTAAACAGAATGGTTTTGGCAAATACTGGAACATTAATCGCAAATAAATTCTTTGAACTTAATATGCATACAGTACCTGTTGCATTACAAGTTTCTGCATTAAAAGGCAGCACTTTCACATATTTATCATTAGAACCAGTAGCTAACAGCTGTCCACAGGGACTCCAGGCTACACAGTAGATTGATCCTTTATGATGCTTATTCCTCTTGAAGCGAACTACAGGTTGTTTAGGAGTATTATAAGCACTGGTAAAAGAAAAAAAAAACCCAGACATTATATTTCTTCTTATTTCTACGGGAAACAAAGTATTCTGAAATGAAGATACTATTTTTCTGTTATTTTGGGTAACATGAAATTCATATGACTACTTGCACTGAAACATATATATTTGATCAAAGACAAAAGAATCTTCTCATTTTCTCAATTTTTCCTCATCTTCCCATTCTATCTGTGATTGAGCATGCAAAAAGAATTTACACAGTCCCTTCATCTGTAAAGAGTTGACACAGATAAAATACAGTAATTACTAGCTATAGGACAACAAAAGAGTACCCCCAGAGTCCAAAACCGGTGTGTGTTTTCTCTATATCCTTCATACATCAACAACTTAATTCTATGGCGACTTTTGAATAGCCACTAGTTCAATTAGGCAACAGTAGGCCAAGCCTGTGCAAGAAAAACAGATTTACCACTCCACATTAATGCAAGAATCCTGACAGAATCTAAATACACCACAGATTATTATTTGTAAAACCATATCAGCTTTACACACTGCTGAAATAAAAGCAACAGTGCCAGTAATTTACATTTCTTTGATTGCAATCAATTACCTTCCTACAATGTTCTTTTTCTGCTCTCACAGCAGGAAGAAATCAAGTACTCAGGATAATGTATTGCAGTATCCATCTCCATATCACTCCAGTAACATCAACAGCAGAAATTCAACAAATTAAATTGGTATTGAAAAAAATCATAAACCTTATTATAAATACTTGAATAGAAGAGGCAGAGAGAAAAGACAAAAGATAATCATCCAAGCCTGTTGAAAAACTCTGGAGATTAATATCACTTTAGCAAAGAACACTAAAGTAAATCTACATGGCAGCTGATTTTATTTTGATGCCAGAGAGGAAATCCATTATAGATTAGCCTAAATCAGGGTCATTCAACACACTACAGAGCTTCCTAAATGGCCTAATGCCTTATCTCACACTCTGAGTTTGGATCCACCACATCTCAAGAGCTGAGGATCACTGACTCTCCCAGCACATGGGAGCACCTACCCAGGTCAGAGACCACATACTGCCAATTCACTGCATGGAAGCACTGTGATTATTTGAGCAACATTTGCAGAACTGTGACGTGTGTCTGTCAGCGTTTAATCTTAAAGGTGTGCAAAAACCCCCACACTGCTATTATACCTTTAGAGAAAGAAAAAAAAAACCAACCAAACCAACTTCAAACCAACCTGTCTTGAATAATTAATCAGTCTGAAGGAAAAGTAAAAAAAAATGTTTAATAGGCCCAACAGAGCTTCAAAGAAGAGTTACTCTACACAACCATAGCTCTTTGAAAAGTGCATAATTTTGAAAGCATGTCTAGAATCATGTTGTTACAAGGATTAGAATATCTTTAAGATAATGTAATCTCCCTGCTGATTTGTAAATCCCATGATGAAGTATTTTAGGCAAACTGTAAACATAGTTAAAATCAACAGTAAGTGGAAGATTTACAAGTTCAGAATTAAGGAAATCTCAGTACTCCTTTCACACCCAGATGCACTGTGTCTCTTGTCACATCGATCGTGCGCTGCAAGTACAAACTAAGGCTGCAGAGCTGCTCAAGCCCTTCCCAACGAGCAGAATAAGCAGCTGTGCAGGAGCCAACATGTTTTGCAAGGCTTACCAGTCAAGAGGCTGGTTGGGCTTCAAGCTCAGTAAGCTGCCTTGTATTAGGTAACAGAAATCAATTCCTTTTTTTGTTGTGTCATACATCGCTCATAAATATTTTGGAATTAAACTTCAAAGGCTACCTTACTGATGACATTTAAGGAGGAAAAGAAAAATCAGATTACTCTTTGAACACTTGGGAAGCCTGAACATCAGTCCTAAAGTGGGAAGATGTCTCAGATAAAAATCACTGTACACACTTGTAGGCCCCTATAAAATTGTGAAGTTTTAGATGCTTGCACTTCTCCTCTCCTCCAAGAAAATAATGTAAGTGGAGCAGAATTAAGGAGATTGTTATTGATGTGGCAACATTTATTTTCAGGTATATTTTCCCCATCCTATTAAAAAATGGGTGGAAAGAAAACTGAAAATACAGGTGCACAGTAAGATACAAATGGCTTTTTCTGTCAAGAAACAAATATACCTAGAAAACAATGTTTAGAGCAAAAACAGGTCAACAGACATGCTCTGGCAAGTTTTGTTGTAGAAGTCAAGATACTTTATCTACTGTTGAGTCTCTCCTCCTGCCAGAAACTGAATCTTGTTAACTGAATCTTGTGCTGGCTTGGGAACTGACACATGCTTTCCTCCCACTGTTACAGCTGGAATATCAACACCACAGGCCAACCAGTAAACTCAAAAAAGCCCAGCTGCTGAGACAAAAAAACCACTTTTATAAGGGAAACTGTGGTCTTATGGCAATACATCTTGCAAGTAATAAAGAGAGCAAAGAAGTAGCCCACAGATATACAAATACTTCAGCTTATTTTTGTTTAGCAGCTCAGGACTCCAAGGAGAGCATCGCTGTATTCATGACAATCAAATAAAGGTATAAAAGGAAATAGCTACAGAAGAAAGAAGTGCTATGATACAGAAAAGTAAATAATTATGTTAAGCCTTCTTACCTTGGGTCAATTACTTCTGGATAGGCACAAACTCTCAAAGTTTTAGAGTTGGAACCAACAGCATATAAACTCCCACTGGGATGAAAGGCTACAGCTCTGACAGCTTGTGTGTCTTCTAGAGTATTAATGCAAATAAACTGCTTTTTTGATTTGTCATCCTGTGTGGAAGGATAACAGTAAAATTAGGTTCTTCTGTGTAAAACTGGACATTTAAAAGTAGTTGTGACTGCTTTGTGCAATAATGTAAAGCTACTGTAGCCAAGTATTAACAAGCAGCATCACAGCAGGCTGTATCACTCAAAGTACAGTTTCATAAACAATGTCTACTTCAAGTACAAGAATGCTCCTGAAGCTCTTTTCTTCAACTGACTTTCACAGATAACAATTAATTAGTATTAGTCCCTCCAGAATTCCACTTGCTTTTGTTCTTCTAAACAGCCCACCTCAGATGGGCAATACTACAGTTTATTTCTGTGTAAACACATTTGATCTGTGTGCAACGTGCAAGGGGAACAAAGCTGCCTTTTTACTGAAAACAGTCCAAGTCAAACAGTTTCTAAACCAAATATAATATTAAACATAGAATCAGATTTTCACCCTGTATGTAACACAAAGTTATCATTAAATTATGCTAAACTTGATTACATCATCATCCTTGTCATCCTTCATGACCACCTTTCTAAGATTATGATTTTTATTTATGCAGAAACTTTGGAATGTACTTATTGCAGTTATTTCCCTATTAACTATTCCCCTGGTTTTTCAGGCCATACTGATTGGAGTCCAACACTCAAAGTTTTAACCTTGAAAACACAAAACAACGGTTGTAAAAGACATTCCATCTGAACATCTGTTGTACAAGGAGAACCTGAAAGAGCTGGTACTGTTTGGCCTTGAGATCAGAAGGGCTTTTCAGGGTGTGCATGCACACATCTCACCAACGTACACCAATATGTGACTGAGGCAGTGAAGAAGATGGAGCAGGACTCTTCTCAGTGGTACCTAGTGAAAGGACTGGAGGCAATGAACACCCAATAAAATAAAGCAAATTCCACTTCAGCGTTTTTTGTGTTTTAAAAACACCATGAGGGTGGTCAGACAAGGGATGAGGTAGCCCACAAAGGCTGGGAAACATCCTCCATCTTCAGAGAGACTCAGAACCCAAGCGGACCCAGCCCCAAGCATAATGCTCTCATTGACCCTCTTTTGAGTACTCCACATGTCCCTTCCAATCTCAACAGTTCTGTAGGCACTGCACCAACCAAAATTCATTCTAAATCACTTAATAGTAAGACGATGTCACAGTCAGGATTAAGTACTGAATCTTTTGATAACACAAACAGTAAATGACAACAAGAAAACTCACCTCATCGCCTCTTGTCCTAGATAAATTCCCTGAAGAGTCTTCTGACTGTGGCTGAGTAACAGCATGTTCTGATGCACTGTTTTGATTTGGTGAAGTGTTTAACATCACAAGACAAAACAACAAGAGCAGGGACAGATTTTTTTGGTAAATATTTTTTGGACTGAAGTTACAGTTTCAGTCATTCTCAGAACTAATTTGTGTTAAGTGCTATACATGTCTGAATTATTACCATTAAACTATTACTTTTACAAGAGACAGTCCTTTTTGCAGCAACTCCAAGTATTGAACAAGTTTGAACTCAAGTTAAAAATATTTTTCACTCCACAATATATCTATGTACAGATACAATATATACACACAGAGAGGTGGAAGAATTACTGTTTCTTTCAGGTCAGCACTACTTTTAGTTAACAGAAGAAATTCAGTTCCCATTCTGCCCTGCTTCTCCCTTCATCTAGTTTGTATTTCATAGAAAAGCTTCCAGAAACTTAGATTAACACAAAATAAACAAGAACTATACATATAAGATGGAATAAAAAGTCCAAAATTAAAAACAAGCATAAAATGCAAGCCATAACAAATAACCACTATTCCTCATGCAGGGTGTCAAAAAAAAAAAAAAAAGAAAGACTTTATAATCCCTACATAAATATTTAGAAAACACTGATCATGAGCTAAATACCATTATTCAATGACAAATTAATTTGATAGCTAAAGATAAATACAAACAGCTCTCCCACTGTGCTAGCAGAAGGATATTTCCAGTCCTGAATGCTCTCCAGTAACTTACCTTTGATTCCCCTGCACAGGTGACTCTTCAGGAAAGGGTATCTGATTAGCTGACCCACACTTGCGAGGAGTGCTTGTATTAACATTTGGGCTATCAGCTGTTATCCTCTGGCTGCCATCTGAAGGTGCTGATGTGAAGTTACTTGCTGGATTGGTAGATGCAATCCCTTTGCTCCCATTACATTGCTGGCTAAATGTTTGTACATCATTTCCAAGACTGTCCATACCCATATTTAATTCTCCTAGTTTCTGGATAGATCTAAAAACAAAAGACGAGTTAAAAACCCCAAACCATCAAACCAGGTCATTATGAGAACATACAGAGGGATATGGGTGGCAGAAGAATGAAACTCCCCCCACCTGTTAAGAAACTGCTCAGTAAGGTTCTGTTGCTGGTCAGCTCCATCTTCTTGATTAACTCCTCCTTCTAACAACATCTGCTGGTACAACTGTCGCTGCTGCTCTTTCTGCTCCAAGTGCTGCTGGTAACGTAGTCTTTGTCTGTAGTATTCCTGAAACTGCTCTGTGGAATCACGAAGCTAAAAAGAAATGAGAATCACAGATGGAACTTAAAGAGTTAATTGTGGTATTTGACATAAATATTTACTTTCTGGTTCAGTATTTCAACACAGGCATCAAAAAGCCAGGAGATTAATCTCTGAGGAGTGATGATTTCATTCTTCCTTAAAACCAGACACAATTTACATATTAAAAAGAGAAAGCACTGCCAGACAGTTATTCACTGTTGAGACAGTTCTGCCATAATTCTGAAGAAGACTGCTCTTTCCTACAAAATTTCCAAAGTATTACTTAAGATCAAAACAAAAAGTGATTCAAAATTGAAAATCAAAACCAGAGAACTATCTAAGTCATAATTTCCTTACAAATTTAGTATTTTCTGCCACGTTGACACCTCCCTGCCATCAGTCTGTAGACCCCAGTTTACCTCTCACAGCAGAAGTCTATCCAAGTGTTACATTTTACTTTTGAAATTGGTGCCCTGTTTTAACTTTAAAATTTCTTATTTTCTAGACCAAGCCAATACTTGAACTTCCTTTCTCAAAGTCTTTTCTCCTTTAGATACTGTCTTTAGCTTCCCACACTGCCAGCTGCCCAGGACTTGCTGCCTTCTGCATTCCCAAGCCTCATTTTTCTTTCACTTTTCTGCTAACAGCTGAGAACAAGGTAGAAATGAACAAACAGAAGACCCAAAACCACTTTAGTCCAAGGCCACATTATCCACACTGAATAGCTTCATATTTTCTGAAGAAAAAAAAAACCCAAACTGCATATTTTCCTAATAGAAAAGACCAGAAAAATACTATTAGAAAAAAAAATAGAATAGTAAAAAAAAAATATTTTGTGGGTTTTTTGTTTGTCTTCTGGAGTGACAGCTTTGTCATCTATGATTTAAAGTTGTATAAGGACATCCTCAAACTTTGCATTAGTTCAGACAATTCATACACATTCTGTCTTTGTAACAGCCTTTGCATTTCTTCTATTAACAATTATTAACAGTACTTGCATTATGATGTTTTGTTCTCGGACATAACTTTTTTCTATTTATAATGGATTTCCTAGCTCTGCTGCATTTGGAAAATATTTACCACCTTAGGTTTCCCATGGTGAATAGCTGCAATTCAGAAACTCTGCAGTTATTGACAGAAGTCAAAAGCATTTCTTTTCTGTACTTGAAATTCATGAGCTATTCCCCACTCCCTGGGTTATCATCCTAAACAACAAGTATATTCTTGTCTATATTTCTTTTCATGACCTTTACTTGTTTGTTACAATTGTATTCAATCTTTTGATTTTTTGTATTCTGTGCCACTATTTCCCAACTAACCTGCAAACCAAAAGTATGTTGCCCAGAAGCTATACTCTAGAAACTCCGGCTTCTAAATCAGCCTCTACAGGCACACATCAAAAACAAAGCTCTGAAAGAAACCTAAATTAATTTCTTACTCCTACAGGTACATACATACACCACTATGATGTGGGAAACAGAACAAGACGAAATTGCATGAGGTACTACATTCTTTTCTACTTGTGTGTAACAGCCCAGCCAACATCTTCACCACAGCACCTCCTGTCCTCATTCTCTCCTACAAATTCTGCATCTTTTTTTTTCCCCTCTTGAAGCCTGTCCTCTTCTATACCTAGCTAAGCTCTTCCTTCCCTTCCAACATGCATACAAAACACCACTGCAGCAGAAAGCAACTCAAAACCCTTGAGGAGAGGGAAGTCCTCAAATGTGGAGGACTTTACAGGCCTTCAAAGATGAATCCAAAAAATGCTATGCTATTGGATTCTGAATAGTAAAGATGTATTTACAAGGGAATTGTCCAATTTTAATTTTTCTATGTTCTAGACAAGAACTGATATAAGATGACCTAAAAAATCTAGTGTTAACACCACAACTGACAAGCTACATGCCAGATTTCTTACTAGAACATGAAGAGTATGCTTAAGCACTGTTTAATCTAACATTGCTGGCTCTTTTTTTTTTTTCTTCCTTTTAAAGATATACACAACGGTTTAGCTGGAACTGCTGATGTGACAAAGCACTCTAATCAGCTGCATTACTGACTCAAATGACAGCAGAACTTTCTACAATGGTGGGACAAAAAGTAGTAGTTTCTTTTACAAGATGCAATATGGCATTTTTACTATAGTAAAAACAAGATTCAAAGCAACCCATTGTCATGCATGAAGCCCTCCACACAAAGGCAAATCATAATGAAGTGATCAGAACCCAGCTGAAAGGGCCTCATTATTTTTAAACAAACGAGCACTACCTCATTTTTCTCCTGTTTGGCTGATCCCTGACTCTGAGCTGCACTGAGCGGTTCATTCTCTGGAGCTGAGCGCTGGCACGAGCTCTCACTGCCAATGGGGTGCTGGGGCTCCACGGGAGTATCACTTCTCGCAGCAACATGGAAAAGAACAGATGCTTAACTGAGAAAAATTAAGAGTAGAAAATCAAGTAGAGAAAGATAACATTCTAGAGTAAGAGCTGGTAACACAAGCATGCAAACTACTTAAGTCAGGTCAAACTGAAGATACTGCCTAGGAAAAAAATCCCACTTGCTATGTGTTACACTTAAGAAAATAAACTCTCTGACAAACAAAAATCACAGTCAGCTTCCAAAAAGCCTTACTATCACAGCACACCCCAATTTCATTTTTTTTATCCCTACATTTGAATTCTACATCCCTTAAGTTACTCAAAATCTTCCATTTCAAAGCAATCATGTGCACAAAATCTATGTGGTACACTATCAGACTAAACTCTTCCCAAAGATATCAGTTTAATTACCACTACCAATCTAAATTGAAACTAATATCCATGGATTTTTAAATCCACCCACTTGAACGTTCCTGAAAGTGCAAGGTAGAAAAATGTTTATATTGGTTTTGCTTTCCTTGTGTTATAAGTATTTCTGCATGACACTTTTTCCAAAATGGTTTGGCAATCAATCAGTAAATGTGCAGAACACATTATAAACCTTGGATGTCCATCTTCAGTTTTGTCAACTTAAAGTCTTTTACTCTGTGACTTGGAGCAAAGGTTTTTTAGAAGTTATTTTAAACTTTTTGAGTACCCCTGTATAATAACAAAAGTAACTCAGCTGACTAAAAGACAATTACTTAATGAACTCAAGCTATAAAAGAAATACAGTGTTTCTGTCATGTGCAAGAGGAAGCAAGGGCCAGATTTACATAAAGCTCAGCTTCCACCCTTGCAAATATTGCCATTTAGGCTAACACTTGACCTGAAGTTGGATTTTCTTTTGAAAAATGTAATGCTTTCTTGAAAACTAGGAGTCTAGCCCTGAAGTTCTAATCCTATAGTTCTGACCCTCTAATCCTCAAGGGATGTATTATTAATGGAAAAACATGTTACAAACTACAAACTTCACATGAAAAGGCCTACATAAAGAACTGCAGCAATTAATCGTCTTCTTTAGCCCACACAGCAATGTTATTTGGGCAGAATTAATCTAGTACTCCAACATCAAAAAGGGAATCAAAAACCTCTCAAGAATCAGTTTTAACACTGGACCCTGGTCTACACACACAAGTGATAGGTTTTGATACAGATCAGTAAAATTAGAGGATTCCCTATAAACTAGTATCTTTAGGAGGTACACTCTAACATCGGGGATACTTCCATAGGACTTAAGCTAACCACAAAAACTCCCGTTGTGAAGAGCCTGCTAAAACCCAAGACTTCAAAACAGCTTATTTCAAGGTAAGCATCAAGATAAATATTAAAACATACTTTACTGTAAGTATTTCCATTATTATTGGTGAACTGACATCAGTTTGGTAGTGCCTGTTTTCTTTTTACCAAGTTTAATTACAGCTGCTCTTTACCATAACACAACATATGGAATATTGCTCCAAGGCAAAACTAATAGTGACACCAGCTGTGGCCTGGATTGATCACCACAGCCCCAAATGTCATCCTCTTGCCACTACATCCAAGTGTAGGGCTAGTTACCCATCTGGTCCTCTAAGAGCCAAAAAACCTGGCAGCTGCTTTCTAGGGAAGTTTGACTATAACCATTAGAAAGGGACAGAACTGCTGATCAGGCAGAAACATGATGATAAAATCTCAGCTGGTAAGTACCATTTCTCCCAGTTACCAGGACATTTCTCTCAAAAGCCAATTCTGCAGTCTACATTTCATTAAAGAACTCATTAATAGCATAACCCAACTATCTCAAAGTCTGATATAAAAAAAACATAATACCTTCAGCTGCCTTACTCGTCTTTGGTTTAAAAAATATGAAGTAAATACTTCAGCTGAGCTACTATTATAACAACTTAAGTGATACAGGAATGCTATAACAATGGCACGTTTTCATTTCCACTGATTTCACTAGGATATGGAAACTGTGTAAGTATACTTAAGTAACTAATTTACAGTATCAGGACCAGAATTATTTATTGAGACTTGAGGGCAGAATGCAGTGGAGAAAGAAGATGGCAGTTACAGCTATTTTGCTGTGTCCATTTATTCATCTGGAATGGAAGAACACAGTAATACTGAACACAAACCCTAGCCAGACCATATTACATACGCAGAGCATATTTGTGCTCTGTGCTACAAAACTTAAAGGTGGCCCAAATTGAATCCATAAGGCTCAAACCCAAATACAAAAATCTACTTAGATCATAAAAGCATAAGGAAGAAAACACCTTCTATACAGAGTTTTCGTTACAACAGAATTTAAACAACCCAATTATGTTTCAGTGCTACAGTTACGTTCAGAGCTACAGCACAGGTAAGAACACAGAAACAGTGCAACATAAGCTAAGGTAAAAACAGAGCTCTAACTGCACTTACCGCTCTGGCGACTCTTCAAAAATGCTGTGACATTCACTATTCTCAAGCATGAGACTCCTGCTGAGATTCTGTACTCCAGGGTAATGGAAATTAGCGAAGGAGTGTGACATGGGAGAAGTTTTGGTCCCCAGGTCTGTGACCCGTTTGTCGTGGTTTGTCAAGCCACACGAGAGCCCATCCAAGGCAGGGTTTAAGGAGCGGGTCATGTAAGCGTCCGCTGACTGAGGCCGTCGCATTGGGGATGATGGATAAGGAGAAAGTTTGCTGATAAGAGGTGTCAGAAGGTCAGCATAGGCAGCTTTTGTAGGCTTGAGGAGTTTATCAACATGAATATTAAGCATCTTTTGTTCAAAAGCACAAGAAAACACAGTAGCTGGCAGATTCTGCAGCCACGATAATAAGCTAAGGTCCAAGTCATCACAGCCATTACCACACAAGAGATCAATGCCCAGCAACACTTCGCTTTCTGTGATTTCTTCTCCTGTAGCTTTACTCTGACAGAATTCCACACAACATTCGTAAAGCAGTCCCTTCATTACAAGCTGGAACAAGCGATTGTTACTTGCTTTGAAGCCGGCCTCGCTCAGTTTCCTGTCTGCTGGAATGAACTCTGCCACCATGACACAGGCTTCTTCAAAGCAGTGCACCCGAGCAGTGCTGGGATTCCAGTCCTTGAACTCGGCGTGGTTGGTGAGGCGAGGCAGTGTCAGCAGCAAGCACAGCTTGCTGTAGTCTTCCTTAGAGGGACAGTACTCCTCCAGCGCGTGCAGACACTGCACGGCCTCTCGCATGGTAAATTCCAGCTGTGGAAACATTAACATCAACACAGCAATCCACAGGACACGTGTTTCCACAAGAACACACTTGAACAGGCAACAGAATTTGTCTGCTACCATTCATTTATTACTATTGCCGCTTATATGTTAATTAAAAAAGCATAGAGTCTGAAATTGCTGATCCAAGTGTAGTTACAACAGAGACAAATTCCTAGATGCTTTGACTTCCTAGAATCCCTCATCCAGTCCCATTTTTTACAGATTTTAGGGAACGTTTTCATGGCACTGCAGGTTTGATGGGCTTAAGATTTTAAATCTGTCACTGAGCAGCTCCAATTCTATTGTAGCACAAAAGGTTACTTCCATTCTCAAAGCCAGCTGACTTATTTTTCCCTTTATTTCTATAACCCATGCCAGTAGCTTCTAATAGAAGCCTTGTAGATTGCTCTAGTTTCCAGTGATTAGCAGCTTTTATACTGAGATTTTCTGTTCTTCAGTCAAAAATGTTAAAAAAGTTCAAAGAGTTCTCAGAAGATAAGACCTCCAAATGAATAGAGTGCTTTATCACAAAGCCTGATAACTGTGCCAAGAACCATGTTAAATACGCAAAACCTAACATTTTTAGTTACACAGATTTAAAAACCAGTAAAAACCCCCACTTATCCATGTTACCTAGACACATCAATACAGCAGCCTTTGACCTACAACATGCTGACACATTTGGTAACATTTACAACAAAATAAGCAACTTAATCTGATTTTTCCCCTCTACTGCTATCCTAGTGATAGTATACAGATTGAGGGATCAAATGACTAGTACTCCTCCCATTTATGACTAGAAATATGGACTTACTTTTAACTTTCTCTACTCTGTCAAGAAAAAACCTTGAACTACAATGTAAGTGTAATGGGACAGAATTAAAATCAATTCAGTCTGGAAAACAAAATCACTTGTCTTAAAACTACTGTCATTCTTCAATTTTCATTTCATAACATTTTTGTCTTAGAAATTTGGTATTTATGTATTGTCAACATAAATGAAAAACTGTAACTAACTTCACAATCTGCACAAACTCCTTTGGCAGTTTGAATCAATGGCTCTTTCCATATCAAAAACTTAAGTCCACAGCTCCTGCTGTTTGCACATTTAACTGAAAGTGTCCTTTGTGAACACATCTGCTCCCTCAAAAAAACAATTCTGAACTTTCCAAAACCAAGAGAAATTAAGCATAAAATTCATTCAAACTTTCACGTAGCCTGAACTACCACAATAAATTTCTGTGATTTTGAGGCCTGCTTCAGATTACTTCGGGGGGAAAAAAAAAAAGTAATAAAAAATAGAAGGACCCTGTACTTTTAGCACAATGGCTGAAAGTAAATCTGAGGGTCAGGGCCACAGACACAGCATATGGTCACTGATCTATCTGCAGTTTCAAGCAACCCTTTTATGTACAACTGTATTTGAGACCAGGGAGCCACACTCACTTCCAAAGAATACTGATTACTTTATCCAGTATTTATGAAACCATTTGGCAATAGCTAAAATTTATGTATCTAATGCTGGGAGTTTCTGTTCTGCCTTTAATCAGACTAATCACAAGATTAAAAAATTCCCAAACCAGAGGCAATTCTTACATGCTGAGGCTCATCCTCTGCTGACATCGCATTGTTCACACACAAGGCTTCCAAGAACTTCTGCTTCATAATAATGTAACGAAACCTGCCGGTGAGAAGAGAAATACATCTTGCTCCAGTGGTTAAATATTATTCTAGAGACAAGCAGGCTATTTTACATCAAATTTCTGAGTTAGACATAGCTACTGTCATGACAAGGAACTCTGATAAGAATTTTAACAAATTGGTAACCACAACATTTTTTTTTTAAATAGGAAATATTTTTTCCGTAATTGCTTTCAGAAATACTCTATTACAAATATCAGAAGGCTACTTAGAAAAAAAAAACCAACAGGTATAGCAATCATATTATTTCTTGAATAGAAGCATGACAGAGCATCTATTAAAAGGTTGTACAACATGCATCATATTCTTAAAGTGTATGGCACATGACAACTCATTACAGATTGTGTGCACGTATTTTAAGTACAAGTTTAAAAACATATACACACTTTAGGAACAGCACAGAGGCTAGGAAAAAACCACCAAACACTAAAGTGAAAAACTCATAACCACTGTTTTTATAGACAATACTTAGAAACCCATGTATTTTCCAGAACTCAAAAAACCAGAACTCTGACATACATTCTATTTTACCTTTTCTTGTCGAATTTTTCCATACATTCAAGAGGCTGAATAAATTGAAGAACCTCATCCCACTGGCCATCAAGAATCAATTGCCTAGTAAAAGAAAGGATCGTTCCTTGAATGTCACTTGACAAGAACATCCCTTTTCTAAGTAAGCAGCTAATTTAAATACAAACCAGGTCATTAATCCACTTAGAAAAGTCAGGCGCCAAGATGACTGTTTAATACGACTAACAGTAAGAGCAAAATCCAAGCCTGTTCTCAATACTTTGAAAAAATAGCTGCATACTAGAAGGACAAATTTTAAGTACTTTTAAAGGTACATCAAAAAGAACAAAATGGTCCTGTGTCTCCTGCTTAAGCTGTTATTCTTATTTAAAAAAACAGCAAAAAAAAAATCTTACTTGAAGAGCTTGAATAAAGGTATAATTTCAATGAATATATCCAAATTAATGAAAGAACTTAAAAATTAGTTCATTTTAATTGTATAAATACTGCTGGGGCTATTTTATGAAGGAGATAGGAAAACAAAGAGCTCCCATATTAAGCATGTAAGAGGAAGAGCTTGGAAGGAAGGGTGCCAGCACAGGAGCTCCAACTCCAGGATCAGTGGGCTGGACTGCACAGGCAGAGCAGCTCCATTTCTTCATGCCCTCCTATCACACACAGCTCTCTATAAAAGGCCCAGGCCCACAAGGGAAGGCTGAGTTTCTCCAACTAAGCTACAATGAAACAAATAAACAAAAAAATTGGATTAATAACTTGAATCTTTCTGCAATTCTTCTTTCATTTCCTTTTAGTTCAATGTATAGAATTTTAATGAAAAGGGAAGACAGGTGAGAAGATTTGTTCAGTGATAAAACGTATTTTTAAAATGTTTCAAGAACAGCTGGATAAATTACTTTCTCATGCTTCAATATTATTAAGTACCTTTGGGATGAACAGAAAACATCATTGCTGAAACACTAGTGTGGATGTACACTGATCCTTTTTACTAATATTGAGGGCAATATCCTGAATGCTAAACTGCAGCAACCCTCATGCCTTACTGATAATAGATACTCCTTTCATGTTGTTAAATTTAAGATAAATCTAAGTTTTATTTTGAAACGCACATAATATTTCTGGGGAAAAGCTCTGGGCACTAAAATAGCGTAAAAATTTCTAGAAGTCAATAAACCACACCTTCAGGGCCATGTGATTGGTAAGCAGACAATGACACATCAAAGATGCCAATAGGCCTTACTTTCCCATCTTATTCATGCCTACAGTTTTCCCCCAACTTAGTCTGCACTGACACTGGCACTTGTTAAGGCTCCTTCCCACTTGAATTCATTGGTGTGCCAGAAAAACAACAAAGTTAAAATTAACAAACAAAGCAAAACAAAACCAAATCTATGTCAATGCATGCTGCTGCTGCCTGGTCAGTGATTCCAAGTGGCTCACAGAAGGACATCAGTGACTCTAGAGCTGGAACACACTGCAGGGCTGGGCCACAGAATGGGACCACGAAAAAGCAGAATAAGACGAGGGCACAAATTCAGATCTCCTGTTTAGTGGCACAGGGCTGGTGACTGAATCACAGTCCAACTCCACTGCGTTATGAAAACACAGTGTATTCATAAATGTGGTATTTAAGCACTAGAAAAAGAAGTCCTACCTTAGGAAGAGCATGTCATCTGAAAACAAGCCATTAATCACCCCGCTTTCTTTCTCAAGTGCCAGCATGCTGATGTGAAGCTTCCTTGAGTTCAGAAAATCTAGTATTAGCTTAATTATTTCAGCTTCTTTAACATTCACTGTTTCTTCAGCCGTCATGATGGCAGCCTAAAGGAAAGAAAGAATTTTAGTTCTGATCAATATCTTATTTTCTGCTTAGTTAGCAAGTGTTGGCTACCAACAAAAAAAAAAAAAGCAGATTTATAGGACAAAACATAGTAGCATTACAAAAACTAAACAAGATTAAAGAATTGATTTTGAGGTTGACTATGAAGCCATAATTAAGATCTACCGATGGACCTGCAACTTTTCCATTTCTGTCCTATGCATAAATAAGGGCCCAGATAAACAAATCTACCATGAAAGCAATCCTCTAGCAGTGCAAAAATATTGTGTCTACTAAGTCTGTAATATAATTTTCCTGAATAAAATTTTCCTCTCTGAAATGCAAACAGTGAAGTTCAAAGAGAATAAGAGTCACTTACTATGTCATCATCTAGAGCTGTCACATATGAACGTAAATATTTCTAACACATATAAAAAGCACAGCACACTAAAAATGCCATCTCTCTTTACCTTAACTTTGAAGTAGCATATGACTGCTAAGCCAGGGGTTTCCATTCTTCCTTCCTAAGGATGACTATTTCTGACTGTTCCCCTCATGAAGGATCTGAAGCTGCCAGCCCAAGGTGGCCTAAGACAGGGCCTGCTGGCTGCCAGACTCTTGCCTCCAGCTGCGCGTTCCCGGCCCTTCCCCAGCCCGCCTCACTTCGGTCACTGCAGGAGCTTTTCCCCCAGCTCATGCAGTTGGCTCAGTGCTCTAACGAGCTGTCCAGCCAGTGAGAGAAGTGGGCAGATGCAGCTGGGGCCAGCAGGCTGCTTGTTAAAGCTCCCACAGATACAAGGTCCCAGCTCCTTTGCAACACAGTGCCTCCAAGGCTTTGAGAACTACAGCATGTACTCCTCTTAGGAAACCTAACTTAAATTCTTCTTTGCTGAAGTCTTGCCTGATTCCAGTAAGTATGACTTAAAGGAGACTGTTGAACTTTCTTTTTCAAATGGTAAGAAGACTTTAAAAGTAACTCCTAAACTGATCTGCTGAAAAGGGACTGGGGATGAGGGGAGAAACCCACTAACATAGCCAATTACACAGTACTGCCTTATCAGGAGCCCTAAAAAACCAAACCAAATCCCCCCCTACACCCAGCAGCACTCCTGTAGCTACAAGAATATGATTTAACAGCAGGAAAATTTCAGTTTAATCCCATGTTACTACTGCAAAAAGGGGCAGTGCCTCTTCTCAGCTGTGCAGCCATCCCAGCCAGCTCCCAAGCCCACAGCTGGGCTCTGCTGAGCCAGACCACTCCTCTGAGCAACCCAAGCATTTACCCACTCCATGGGCACACGGGCACTAATGCTGACACAGGGAACCAACAGAGCTTTGCTCTCTGGCAGTAGCAAAGTCTTAACCTGACTTCAGTGCACTCTCATAATCAGTTTAAAACCAGAGAAGAAACCAGTACCAGTGAGGACCCCTCAGCAGGAGGCAACAGCCCCCGGAAGAAGGAGATCACTGGAGCAGAGTGATCTGAAAAAATGAATTGGGGGGGGGAAGATGACCACCCAGAGCAAGACAACAACAAGAATAGGTTATAGTTCCCAGTGTCTCTCTCTTATAATTCAAAAGGGGACACAAAAATTGTTCTTGCTTCCCTCATGAAATAATTCACTTATGCAGATCCATCATCTGAAAGACAACCAGCTGTGGGCAGCCTATCTTCCAAGATAACTTGTAAACACAATGCAGCTTTTATCTATCTCATGCTTGGAAAACTAGAGTTAACAAACTATCTACCTCCTACTAGGGAAAGATGCACAGCATCTGAATAAACTGGAATAAACCAAATAAAATACTCAGAGTATTAACAAGAAATTAATTATTCACTAGAGAGGAAAGGAAGAGACAATTATTCCATAAAACACTTCACTGATCACCATAAACCAATGCTAGTGAACTTGAAGGGATACAAAACCTTAGACCTTAATAACACGGTTTTTTTGCACTACTGTCTAAACCCCCAAATTTTCCATCTTCTTTACAACTATATGCCAATTTTTTCCCACGTAAATTTTTGCCAGAACATTGGACTAGCAAAGCATTTGATTATAGCAGCACAGTTTATTTTGGAACAGCCGAGACCTAGTTGTGCCAGATGAAATGGCCCAACTTCTTAAAATGGCTGGGTCTAAGTCTCATTTTAGTCACAGAAGACTCCAATCAGCAAGTATTTTGATGGGTTTCATGAAAGACACGCCCAGAGACCATAAGCACACTCTCAGCTAGTAAAGTTAAAAGGAAAAATTAAACTCTGGCTTCCAGAAAGCTTTGCTGCAAGGAAGAAAGATACACACACCCACAAATCAAAATCCAGAACTTGTAGAAAGATGCTTTTTCCTTGTGTTTTAGCCCTGATTCAACTTCCCCTTTTGGCAACTGGATATGGATTTTTGGTCCCAGAGAAAAAATTCAACACTACCCTTACACACTGAAGGGGAAAAATCAATATAAATTTAACTAGCAGTTTAGTATTAACATCTTAATTCACAACTTCACCCAAAGCATTTGCACTTCTCTTTTATTATGCTTCGTGACACTGGTAGTTTTTATATAAACTAACTAACCTCCTTGTCAAAAGACAAAGTAAGGTTTAGGCAAAACTATACTGAGATTCCTCAGCAGAAAAAGAAAAAAAAAATCAGACTAAGAATTCCTTTGAAGAAAGGAACACCAAGCCCAGCTTTCTTTACAACAGGCTCTACTGGACACAAGTGTAAGCAGGAAGCCACCCTACACAGCTTCAAAGCTTGTCTTAATTATTTATATATTACAGTGATGACAAAATGAGCATATTATTCAGTAGTTTGCTCAAGAGTATATCTACATTATGTAAAATCCAGCATCTGTAAGCTGTCTTCCATTTTCCATTGCAGTTTTTTTTTAAATAAGAAGTTTGTCCTGAACATAACGCCTTTGACAATTTGAACACCTAATTTCATTTACTTAATTTTCACAAACCAGAGTCAAGAATGGTTGAACCCTCCATATTTGATATAGGACTAGTAACAGCACTTTTGGGGTAAAGAAAAGTGTATTACAACCAGACTTAGTCTGGATACTGAACTTCTGAAAAAGAGATTAAGTACACTGATAAGCTCATCCATTAACAGCATTATGATAATATTTAATGTGCATTCCCTATCAGTGCAAAACAAATAGCTAGAAAAGAACAGTAAACCTACTAGAGAAGATTTTTCACATAATTGATGGTTTTAGTCTGATGAGCTCAGACTTCTCTTATAAGCATTATGCTGTCAAAGTGATAAGCAATATTTTAGCATGAAATTATAAATATAACAGGATTACACATCACCCTCTATGAAACTGATGAGGTTTTCAGACATTGGGTGGTACATCAGCACGTGTATAAATAAAAATAATAATAATTAAAAACCAGAGAACAGCAGGGAAACTCAAGATTAGAGCTCAAGCTGCATCTTTGGTCCACCACACTGTATTGCTTTCTGCCAGCACATATGGCACGTAACGTCACAATCTGATCAGCTCAGGCTCTAATACTCAAGAATGATTGAAGCACAGCATCAGCTTGAGGTATAAATGAAAGTAAACGAGAATTAGAGCTTAATATTTCAGGTGCCTTGTATTAACCACATTTCTGATACAACCTTTTTACCTTGCCCAGTCTGTTCAGAATGGCACTTCTCCACATCTTCCTTCCTTCTCCTGTCCACTCCCTCTTATCTTCTGCTAGTTCTGTATTTAAATTTATTTTTCTACATCAAGAAAAAACTTCTTGCCACAAACCTGTCACATCTTTAAGTTTAGTGGACAAGATCTTGTTTAAACAAGCTCTTTGGAACATAATACCTAATGCTAAATCTCCCAGTGAGAGGCTTCACTCTTGTTCTGTTTTTACTCATGTTCTGAGAACATACCAACAGCAAGAATCTTCCCATAGTGTTAAAAGCATAAGAAAATAACTCTTAAAACATTAAAATATATTTATAGTCACTTATGCATATGAATATACTATTTCAGGGAAATGTTTATAAACTTGAACCATCTAAAGATATATAGCTTAAAGCGTGAGACTGTTTAGTGCTTTCTTAGAAGAAATTTAAAATGCATATGTACTCCCATGATAAAAATTAAAAATAAAAGTTTAATATTGAAAAAAACTATAGTGAAATTCTACAGTAAGCATCATCCACATGTTATTTATCAGCTGAAATAAATCACTTGTCAATAGCATAGAATATACATTTGGAAAACCAGGCAAGAAATATAAAGTCTCTAACTGTTCTGAAATACAAGAAAAAAAAATTACAGTTCAAATCTTAAGTGTCATGCTGTGAGAGCAGTGCCACATTTAAAGGAACACTCAAGGCCAAATTAGGAGCCTTGGTTCACCGACAGCTGCGATGCGGACCCAACAACTTCAGAATCCTGGTGAGCTGTCACAGAAAACCTCAGTGTGAACAAGTCATACATATTTAAAAAGCTGGCTGTTTTGCATTAAGCTATTTCACCTTTTAATCCACCCCACAGTCACTCACATTTGACTCTCATGCCTTCCCAGAGGCCACTCCAGACTTCTGGCTACACAGAGCCCACAGGGCACTGGGGCCCAGTCAGGCCCTAGCGGCTCCATTTCTGAAGTGCCCTCAATCTTCTTCCAATTATTCTATATCAAAAGACTTTACCAAAAGGGAAAAAAAATGAAAAGGAAGAAGACTAGAGGCCAAATTTTTATCACCGCTTATTCCCACAGCAGTCAGCTGGGCTTGCTGACATCCAATCCACCCAAAGAAATCACACTATTCATTATCTCAAATGAAATGCACTGAGTATATTAAGGCCTTAACAAAAACCTTCACTAAACTTTGCACAGCTGAACTCTGAGACCTTTTCTACTCCAATACACAGCAAATCGGTGTCCTCTTACACACCAGCCTTTCCTGCCTCACACAGATTTTTCACTGGCTTGCCATCTAGTAATCCATTTTGTTCCCCTGCTTAGATCAGCTGTTGCTCCCGAGCCACCCGGTAATCCTTGTCTCACCACGCTTGGGAGGTGACCGCAGAGCTCTCAGCATTCACCAGTCCCTGTTACAACACGCACACGCCTTGCCCAGTGCATTCCGCACCGCGAATGACAAAAAGGTGACATTAAATTATGCAATACTTCACATCACAGTGAAAATATAAGGCAGAAAAATAAAGAAAGACAAACAACTTCCAAAGACAGATATTAACGCATCT
>VXBQ01002504.1:37916-124822 GCA_013400175.1 Phainopepla nitens
GAGCTGCAGCTGCCGCCCGACGAGGGCCGAATCCCCCGCGCCCTCCGCCCGTGCCGGCGGGGCGCAGGTGGACCGGTCCCCGGTGCTCCTGCCGGTGGGAGCGCTCACCCAGAGGCCGCTGTCACCTCCCTGAGGGCGGCCAGGCCCGGGGCTTCCCGAGCCGGCAGCTGCCTCCCGGGGCACCCCGCGCTCACAGCACACGAGCGGGGCAGGAGCGGCGCTGCCCGTCTGCCGCCACCCGGCTTTCTGCTCGTGCGGCGCGGGCCTAGGGCTTGTTGGCAGCACCTTTAAGTACTGCGTGAGGTGCTGCCGTTTCAGGTCAGCCAGGGATTTTTTAGTGTGCTTATACTGTCATCTGCTTCTTGAGGCTGTAGAGCGGAGCACGCATTCTTCACAGAAATCTTATGCATGCATGTGTGATACCTGTGTTTTATGAAGATGTATTCATACATAATTTGACTTTCAGTTACATTTTTGTCATTATGGTCAACTCTCAATAAGCTTGCTCTGTGTTTATATGAAGTGGTGAGATGTTAAAATTCAAGTACAGCACTGTGACAGAGTGCTTGTGAACACACTGCAGTGCACTGGCAGGGCCTGCCAAAATGGAGATGGTGGCAATTTTCTGACAAGCTGATACACGATTTTTTATCTTTTTTTTAAATTAGGCATGTGTGCCATGCATCAGAGATCCAGGGAAGGTTGTCAGAGATTTGACTGAAGCTGAAATGGATTCTCAGTCACGTTCACAAAATGTCAGAGAGGTCAAGTCTACTTAGTAACAGTTTTGCTGAGGATCTGCTGAAGGGCAGAGGGGAACCATGTTATTTTTTCTCTCTTCTTTCTGAAAAGGAATACAAACAAATGTCCCAAAGGCTGTCCAGCGAGGACTAAGCCTGGCTGCACAGCAGTGACTCTTGCCAGGCATGTGCATGGAATGTGGAACTCGATGGTTCCTTTTGTTCAAGTCCCAGCTTCACTTCCCAAGAATATGGATTTGCTGGTAAAACATTGAACACTTCTATTTACTTCCAAAGCTACTTGTTGTTCAGTTGCCTTTGGAGGCACTGCTTAAGAGAAATTGTAATTATAGAAATGAAACTGTTTTCCAATACATATAGATACAGTAGAGATGACAAATCAGAGGGGGTGTGGAAAAACAAGATGACTTTAATTGTCTAAACTGAGTGGTATGTATAACTTTACTGAGCACAGATATGAAAAGTCCATTTAAAACTTTGTTTAACCTACAAAATTCTAGGTTAACACACATAGGCTTTAAAATTTAATCTTGATTTTAGAGTGGTTTTACAGTAGTTTACTAATCTTTTGTGCAGTAGCTTTGTTTTTCAGTGGAAGTCCTGAGACCAAATCTGTGAGACTATCTCTGGATGGCAAGAAAGATAAAGCTTCTTCCCACTTATGGACCTGAAAGGAAAATGATGAATTTAAAATTATTCTGTTTCCTGCTCAGAATGTTGCATCTTTCACAGGTAAGCAGCAAATTCCTATACTCTGGAAAGAGATTTCAAGAACTATCAGGAAGAAATATGGAAGAATAGGTAGCAGTAGTTGGTGGCCCTGCTTTGGGGGGCAATGATACTATTATTAGGTTTTGGTGAAGATATATATAGTAGCATCCTATGGGAAGAGAGCCGATACAAGGTCTTGCTCTCTGGTTGTTTGCAGCTCTTTACTTAAGCATAGAAACGTGTTTGGGATGGTCTCGACTTGCTTTGAACTCCCTACCCATTACTGCAAAGAAGGTAACTCCCATGAACAGCAAAGCTGTTGGGTGTGGGTTTTAGAGAGCTTGAAAATCAGGATTAGTGGAGGAGGAGATCTGCATTGCCTAGTGACAAAACCGGGTGCTGCAGTCTGTGCTTGGAGCACTTCAGGAAAGAAAATAGTAATTGTGCGACTGTTTTACAAATTTGCAGGTGAGAAATGAGGTGCTGGAAAGCAGCACCGTGGAAAAAGCCCTGGGGGTCCTGCTCCATGGCAAGTTGAACACGAGTCAGCAGTGCCCTGGCAGCCAGGAGGGACATCCCTGTCCTGGGGGCACCAGGCACAGCATGGCCAGCCAGGCCAGGGAGGGGATTGTCCTGCTCTGCACTGGGGCAGCCTCACCTCGAGTGCTGGGGCCAGTTTTGGGTGCCACAATGTAAAACAGACATTAAGCTGTTAGAGAGCATCCAGAGGAGGCCACGAGGATGGTGAAGGGCCTTGAGGGGAAGCCGTATGAGGAGAGGCTGAGGGCCCCTGGTCTGTTCAGCCTGGAGAAAAGAAGACTGAGGGGAGATCTTACTTGCACTAACAGCTTCCCTATGAGGGGAAGAGGAGGGGGAGACACTTCTTTGGGGTGACAGTGGCAGGACCCAAGGGAAAGGCCTGAATTTGTATCAGGGGAGGTTTAGGTTACGTATCAGGAATAGGTTTTTAACCCAGAGGGTGGTTAGGCACTGGCACAGGCTCCCCAGGGCCGTGGTCATAGCACCAACCTGGCAGAGCTCAGGGAGCATTTGGACAATGCCCTCAGGCTTGGAGTGTGGTCCCTGGGGATGGTCCTGTGCAGGGCCAGGAGTTGGACTCAATGATCCTTGTCAGGCCCCTCCAATTCAGCTGATTCATTGTGTGTTGGCCCTAAAAATGGGCCAATCCCGATTTTCTGTTCTTCTAACAGAGCCATTCCACTCCTTATATTTTATATTCACATGTTCTTGTAAAAACTTGTAAAAAAAATTCTCTTCAAAACTCTATTCTGAAACAGTTTTTACTCATTTCAAGAAAGGATTTCCAGAACTTTGAGGTGAGAATTCAGCAGAATTCTTGCATAATCTATAAAATTCTTTATGTCAGCACCATAGCTCCAGTTTCAGGTAGCTGAAACAAGAAAAATACCGAGCCAAAGTATAATCTGGCTTCAAGTAATTTAAATAATTGCAGGCTTGTGGGGCCTTGCCAGGTCTTGTACTGCAGACATTTAGATCAGTGATGATGAAGAAATAATAAGGTGCTGTGACGGAAAGCTCCACATTAGCTTTTAGTCTTTCTGCAAAGCTCCATTACCTGTGACATAAAAGTACATATAGACAGTATGTCTCCATGAAGTTCACATACCATTAACTGCAAACTTAAGCACATGTGAAAAAAAATCTTTTAGTATCTTGCTTAAGCAAATTTTTCAATGAACAATGTAATACTTATTATATATACTTATAATATATATACTTATAGCCCTAAGCATTTTATACATCAAGTTGTTTGTCATGTTGAATAGGAGTCTGAAAAAAGTTTTCAATAACTTTTTTTCAGTGAATGCTTACCTTATTTGTGCTGTTTTCTGTCCTTTCTTGAATCCTAATGGTCATTAGCTCTTCTGATCAGTGGCAGTTCTGTCTAGCATCCATCAGCTATGGATCAGTTATCCTTGAATTCAAAAATTTGATTAAAAGAACTCCATCTCCCAATTGCACTGAAATTTGCGTGTCGTAGATCGCTTCCTTGCCTGTGGTTTCGAGTGTAAGAACTGCTTTTCTTTCTTGCTAGAAGGAAATAAGCTGGAGTCACTTCCCTACCACGTTTGAGTCATTGCTGTAGTTGTCTAAATAAAACGTGTATTTTTTATTCTGTATGTAATCAGGTAAGTCTGAAGGTAAATGTGCATTTGTATGTATGCATATACAAACACACATCAAATATCTTTTACCTAAATGGAACAGATTGGAACAGATTGCTTTTAAAAATAAATTGCTTATAAATGTACAAAAATGTACATAATAAATATATATTTTTCCCCTGCCCTCTACACCTGGAAAAAGAGTGCTTGGAGGGGATTTTTTTTCCTTTTGTTGTTTTTCATTTACTAGAAAATGTTAAATATTTTACATTTAACTTGAAAATGTAAAAGCAGCTGTAAAGGGCTGTGACTGTCAAGATACATCTTTATAGCCACAATTCTTCAAGCTGCTTATTCTTCAGCTCATTAATAGTAGCAAGGCAGCAAAGAAATGCTAATTTGGTATTTGAAGAGATCTAAATAGTTAAAGTTTAGCCCTGTGTCTTTTTTAATAAGTTGTTGGAAAAGAGACATCTGACATGGATCTGATGAGTACAGCTGGATTTGAGGAACAAAGCTATTTTTGCATCACATTTGTGTGGCGATCGATCCGAAACTTTCTGTTCCAATCATAACTCCCTACACTGGATCCCACAGCAGCACAAATTTTGAATCAGAAATTCTGTACAAATTCAGGCCCACAGTACAGTCATATTCTGTCAAATTAACCAGGGCATAAGCTGAGGTTTCTCAGGGACGGTGTTGTTTGCCAAAAGATAGAAAAAATAAAGTCTGTTCTAAAGCAGATCTGTACAAAGGCTGTGTTTAGATGAAAATTTTGAGCTGGGCTCACCACTGAAAAAATAGCTTTACTGGATGCAACTGTGTGTTTGTGTTCCAATATAATTCCTTGCTTGTGTCAGCCTGTTTGTGATGCTGTACAGGGAACTGATGAGCTGCCTGAAAAATAACCAGTTTTCAGGGGGAGGAGGGAAAGCTATTAATTTTCTTCCATAGTAGCTTTTAATTCAGCATTAAAAGCCCTACTGTCAGACTGCTGGTATTCTTTTAGTTACCCTTCAAACAGCTCTGCAATTCTGAGATTCTTTATCTGTGTAAGTTAGCCCAGCAACTCAGTCTGCCTGTTGACAGTGCAGGGATGTCATGGCAACTTTCAGCAAGTCCTTGCTCTTACTCTGCAACCCAGCAGGACAACACAAAACTCCAAAAAAGGCTGGACTGGACAAATTGCCAATTTACAAATCTGGAAGAGGCCCCTCATATTTTTTTGATGGTGTTTCTGTTCAAGATAGCATCAATAGCAAGTACAAACTATTTCACTAGAAGTCACACACATGCTTTATACAGTACCTTGACCAAGATAAGACTTCAGTTCACCTTGCCAACCTTTCAATCTGAAGAAAACCTTTTAACCTGTAAGTTTCTGTGGCTGTGGAAAAATGGAAGCTAACCAGAGCCCAGAAGTTTATCAGATGACTTAAAATCGTGAAATTCACTTCTGAAGAGAACAGGGTAACACTTTGTTGTCCTCACAAATGAAATATGAAGCCTATGCAATAGCCTTTCTCTGATAATATCAGAAATCTATACAAGTATGACCAAAGATGGGAAACAAAATAAATTGTAATGGTGCATATTTCCTACAATTTCCACGTTGCTGAAATATGAGAAGAAACAAGATTTAAACATTAATGAACATCTTATAATTTTAGTTTATATTTAGAGGTAAGCAAGAAAACAAAAAAAATTGTTATTTTGGTGCCATGCTTTTATTTAAATGAAAGGAAAAAACTACACTGTACCACATAAGTAGCAATGACAATATTTTACAGCACAGCATTTGAAAAAATATGGAAGCTATGCTCCATAGAAGTGGACAAGTAAGCACACAATACACTGTACATTTTTCAACAGTGCCCAATAAATCATAATTAAATAGCTGAATTTGGCTTTAAACAGCCAAATAATAAAAACTAACAGTCATACTAACATTAAAAAAAAAAATCAGTAGCTATTATGACTGTTAGAAGATGAAATTTTGCTCCAAAAACTAAGACGAGAGTTTGGCAATTCAGTCGTAGCAACAATAATAATACCCCTGATGAAAGCACCAGTGTGTTTTGGGAAGGTCAGTGATAAATACTGGCCTTTATGGAAAGCTTTTTTTTTTTTCTTTTTCTTCTTTTTTTTAAACATGATCCCAACCAAAGATCCACTGTAATTAGAAAATTTGCAGGCTTAAAAAGGAAAAGCATCTCTAGCTTTACTTTTCCTGTGTTAAGTAAACCTTATACTGCGAGCAATGAAATTTTCAACTGCATTATTCACATTCTACTTTTAGACACTGCACAAATCTTTAACCTGTTGACAAATGCAAATTTCATAATACATTCAGATATATGTAAAATTACTCAAAGAATTCCTGTCATGTATTTAAGCTCACTTTGATTAGGTTGATGCGTGTGTCTTCATGGTGTTGCAAATCTTCAGTTAAATCATAGAACAGATTTTAGAAATAAAAAGCCTCCCATGATAAAACTTCTTTTGAAGTTATTCACCATATGTGTGTCAGTTAATTCCAACCTCCGGGTTTCTTGAATCACTGTATATTATACACAGTTATTCAGGATGTTCCTACAATGCTATCTGTAGGAAGTGTCTAACAGGCAGAATGTGCAAACCCTCTTTCCCCCTTTTTTAATATTATTTATATCCTATATACACAATATGTATACACTTGAAATATAAGAGTTACATATCCTGGTGATGTACATGCAAACAGTAGGAATCGGCTAACCACAAATAGTTTTGAGCCACATACATATTAAACATGTATTTTAAAGTGTTTTTTTCTTTTTTTTTTACAGTTTTAACAAATATACATAAATATAAGAACATAAATTACAGTAAACTGACAGCATTTTTGAGAAAATGTTTATAATCCAGATGCACTGATGCCTAAGGCCTTATAATAATTTAAAAAAGTACTGTTCTAAACTGCTTAATGACATCTCATTCCTGTGCATCTTTTCTCTAAGTGAATGAGCACATCGTAGTAGTGAGGCAGTTTCTCTCAAAGCAGTTTAATGAGAGAAATATGAACATCATTTTAGTCTCCCATGAAACTGAATGGACTACATACTTATAGCACAATACTGTCTTATGTGAATGGAGTTGTCACAACACTGAAACAGAACAGAATCACAAATCATTCAAGTCTTTTCCTGAGAGTGAGATTTCCCTCCCCCCCACATATTCTCTGGTGTATGATGTTATCAAAATAGCCACAGATACAGATTTAGGGGAGGCTTCAAGTTTGTGTCTTCTTTTTTTTTTTTTTTTCCAGAACAGTGCTATATTAAAAGCAAATTATAAGAGAAACAAACACTGAAACGGGAGAGTGATTTATAAAATAATCAAACACTGTTTTGAAATAAAATGCAGCCCTTTATAAATAATACTGAAATATGCCTAGAGTTTGGTTTTGCAAATGGTCATGTCATAGATTTACTGAAATGTCAGTTAGGCTTTTTTGCCATTGCTGTGTCACAAGACATCACCTGTTAGTGTGAAGAAAACAATTTACGAAGACACACTGAAATTTCTTATCAGATGTCTGTTCCCCAGAAAACTGATTCAAGTCTGAGTTAGCAGATCTGAAGGCAGCAAGTGGCCTGGATCTTAAAATCAATGGGAATTAGGTACATGACTTCTCAAAGATCTGTGACTTTGTGAATTCTGTGACTCTTCTGAATATTTAGTGCTCCGTTAGGCAACATCAGGGATCTGGTTCTGAATGTTTCATGCGTTCCTGTTCCTTCCTTGAAGAAGCAGGACCTGACCGTGTGCTCTCTCCAGCTGGAACAGTGCAAAGCAATGAATGCACACTTGCTTAAACCATTTCAGAGACCTACCAAATCTTTTTACTTTGAGTTTTACTGGTGTTATGAACATGCACATGGTCAGTCAGTACATCTCAGATGGCAATTTACTGAAACAGAAATAATTGCATCACCTTACCCCTGAGTTGTTAAATAATTCATTTGAAGGAAACTTCAAGCAGTTCAAAGGCTTTTCCTTTACTGTTTAGTTTATAAGCAAATCAGTACTATTTAATTGAAAAAGAATTATAAATACACAGGGGAATGAATCTTGATTTTGTTACAGCACACAGTAAGGATCTTGGAGAACAGACCCATTCAGCTATTATTCAGTGACATACAATTTATCATTTAGTCTTTACTGTAAGTCAGTATGCAAAGTTCAATGGTATTGAGAATATTAAGAAGTTTTTCTTTAGTGAAAGAAAAATATTTCAAGACAAGCACAAATACAAACATATAAGGCAACAGATGTAAAAAATGTAGCTTGAGTCACGAAAGAGGAACATTCAGTGCTTCAGTGTATCTAATCAAAATACAGAGCAAATATACTCTATATGTTGCATTAGCACATACAAATCTCCACACAAGTCAAACATTTCCGTAATCACTCATAGTTATTCACCTAAGAGTTAATCTTCTGCACTCCTAAACACTGTGTTTACATTCCAGTTGGACATGATAATAGAACTCTGTGTCCAGTTTTAAGTTCTAAGAGTCTTGTTGGCAACTAGAAATCTATTTCCTATAGGCAGTAAAGATGAAGTGCAAGTTTATCATAATTGTCTCAAGCAAATGTTTTCGCATCTACTATGCCTTGGTGGGTAAGAGTTTCTTAGGAGTTACTGGTCTCTTGGTTTGCCACAAATGGCTGTGAATGGTAATTGCATCAACACTGGCAGACAAAGTTTTGGCAGGTATGTGGCTAAATTGCTTCCTGTCAGAGTTGTATTTATACAGTCCCTCTATCATTTTCTTTGTGATAGATTTGGGACCTATTCCTGTTAATTTATTGATTTCTTCTGTATCAGGGCAGTATGTATACAGAGATCTGAACTGGCAGCCTGAATCCCGGAACAAGATTAAGAAATTATTGGCATCAGATTTTTCCATTTCCTTTAAAAGAAAGAAAGAAAGAAAAACATTCAGAATATTAATTTTGCATTGTAATTAGAAAACATTTCAATTCATTAGATTTCATTTTGAATCAGTTTTCTACCAGAGCTGAAACTTATGTCTAACTCTGTCCACTAAAAGACCTTATTTTCAATCACTGGAATTTGCTAAGCTTCACTTATCTGAATTTTGATAGGGTAGATATCCATCTCAACCAAAACCTAATTTATTCAGACAATTTCAGTTATACTTGTTTAGTTGTATCTCAGGAACAGACATCCCAAAAGTCTTTTTGTAGACCAAATAAAAATTCTTTTCATCATCCATTTCGTCAAGTTGGTCCAACACTTGCAAGTTTGGGAACAGGAATCTTGACACGTCTCGATATGTCTGAAAGATCCTCTGGTGCTAAAATGCAATTTCAGTCATCCTTAAACCCACTCAAGCTTGGTTAAACCGTAAAGTCAGTTGAAATGTATTGAACACAAGTTCTTAATTAGCTGATATCTTCAGATTCCTATTCCACCTAACATGCCCTGAACACATACAGCTTGTATCAAGTGATGTATGCTTCATCCTAGAGTTGAGCCTGACATGTCTGCAGCTATTTTTTTCTGGGATTTCTGAGGGTAATTTTGCTCCCAGTTACTTAAACTGCAAGAGTGTGTCCTGATTCCTGACTTGGTATTTCCAAAAAGAGTCTGGAAAGACAGAGAAAGCAGCATCTAGACATCAATGCAGAAGGATTACGAAGAGAAGAAAGGGCAAGAAATACTGCTGTGAAGTTTATTCCAAAAATGAAATTCAGTCTGGATTCCAAGTGCCTGTGAGGTTTGATATCAGTTAATCTGTTGTATTTGTCACAGTTGGTAAAAAGAACAGTCCTGTTACTCTCAAGGCTCAGACTCTGTGTTACTCTTTTTGCCTGGAAACACACTGTCCCGGAGTTCTTACAATATTTATGCATCTTCAGAAAGGTTTATAGCAGTCTAAGAGAGAAGACTGGAAGGCACCTATGTGTAGTAGAAAGTCCTGAATTTGCCCTACTGCTTGGAAAATGGAGAAGAGCCTAGAAGGGATGTATTTCAATTCTTTCTGTTCATGAGGGTGCTGTGCTTTAGTTCTAAAGTTCCCAATCTGAGAATCTCTACGTATAAGGGAAAACAACTTTGTGAGCAAATTACGGAAGCCTAGATACTGAAGCTCCCCCATAAAACAAGCAATGACTATTAATTAAATGTGTGAATTAATTCAGCTTCTGGTGCTGCATGTACAAAGTACCAGCTCTTGTTTCTACGGCAATGGAGAACCTTTCTGCCTACACAGGAAGCAAGTCACTGAAGTTACTCAGTCCCTTCACTGATTGCTGCCATTATCTCTGAGGTTTCCTTTCAATATCTGTATTCATGCTTTAGAGTCTCCATAATGCCTGACTTTGGTTTGACATAGGTATTTATGCTTTTAGGGGAAAAATACTCTTACCTCCAGGATCTTTTTCTTTTGACCTTCATTTACTTTTCCAGCCAGGCAGCAATGTGCCAGTGCATTCTGAATTATATACTTATTTGATTTAGCACTGGGTTCTTTGAAGAGCTTTGGTCCTATGCAAAAGAAATGACAAATAAGCTAAATTAATCAATAAGCCAACAAAGAGTTGCTTTGAATGCAGTGAAGCACTTCTGGTTTGGAAATTTTGCATGCATAGAAACACAAATCCAGGAATAATACAGAATAAAGTTAGAGACCACAAATTTCACAAACAAGTAAAATGTCATTCAGCTGTCACTGAATTTATTTACAAATGTGTCTTTTGTTATTAAATCATTAGTATTGACAGCCTTGGTAAATATTTGTTCTCGCAGAAGACTTTTTCTATGAACAACAAAACATTTTGCTTTTTCTAACCAAAATTCCAGCTGTCCAGGAGAGAGCAAAGCCTTTCTTTTTCTACACCTGTGATTTCAAGGGTTCGAGGTCTAACAATGAGGCATATGCAGTGCTTAGAGTAACTGCTGACTGTCCTCTTTGGAATTCCAGAAATATTTTACTCAAAACCAAGGATGAAAGATCTGGCCTTACACTTGACAGGTTATTCTGTCTGTAAAATAATTCTGGTTGAAAGAGAAATCTCCCATTTTAATTTCTGAAATGTATGCGTACTTGGGTCAAGACCATTTAAAACAACCCAACACATGAGTACCAATTAGAAAAACAATGTACAAATATCAATTAAAGATTAAATCTCCGTTTGTCTAAGCTTTGGGCAAAAAAACCCTAGAAAATACCTAAACTTATGACATTCTTCTCATAAAGAAAGTGATGTTAGGTTGGCAAAAGTGGACCTTTTATAATCCTGATGATGCAAGATCTTGACAGTATCACGTATGGTATATTAGATAAAAGGGAGAAAAATACCATTATTATTCGATTCATAATATAATAAAGAATTAGCAGTCTGATCATAAAGTTCTTAATAAACAACAAAGGATCTGTTAGGAAACAAATAGTGCAGAATAGTTATATTTGCATTGCTAAGAAGATTTTTTGCTGTTGCAATTTGGTTTTTGAATTTCGTAACTCTATTCTAAATTGAGTTGAAATATCAACACTTTGTGCCTTGCTAGAGATACTACTGAAGTCCAGAATGATGTGTGAGCCCATGTGCTGTTCTGAGCCTGACTGCAGTTTATTGTGGTTACCACAAATGCTGTTGAGTCAGTACTTTTATTTTGGATTTAAAATGTTAACCCTGTATTATTACCCCCTACTTTGAAGGGTAAAACTCAATCAAGTTTTAGGAAGCCAAATCAAAGTAACTGAATACTTTTTATGCATAGAACCACTACTAGGCAGGTACTTGTCTGACTACTGTTTTCACTGACCTGTGTATTCTGTAGCAGAGGCAACTGAAGAAGTTGTAGAGGCATTTTCCCAATCTTTTTCTCCATTACGACTACCACAGCGACTTGGAGATAAAAATCCTTCCACAGATTCAGACCTAAACATTAGTTTAAAAATCTATTAAAAAAATTCACAATGTTCTGCTGGGGAGCCTTCTGATATGAAAAGAAGGCAAGGTAGATAGAACACAATGATTTGAATTATAAACTATAAACCTGGATGCACAATATTTCATGCATTTTGAGTGATGCAAGAAGTTGGTCTTTAGGTGAGGTATAGGTTAATTTTTGGGCTACATCTGAGGGACAGAAACCTAATAGATGTTCTTGTCTGTTAAACAGAATTACTAAGTGGAAATTCGTGTTACTTTTAACATGTACTGGTAAACCAATGTTATTTCATGAAGTGAGCAAACCAGTTCTTGATAGAATGATGAATATGAAGTAAAAATTTAGTTCATTTATACTTATGACTGCAACAAGTGGCAGTGAGAACTGCTGTACTTAAGACAGCAAAACAATTTCCCTTCTAGTTTTTGTTTTCACAAGCAATAACTTCTGGTGCTGTAATTCTTCAGGCTCACTCAAATGTGAGTAATTTTGCATTTAAAGGTCTAAACAAGATTGTCAAGTTTTCTTAAATTATTACAAGATATTTAAAATATTTTTGATTGTGGGTACTGCAAAAGCCAGTCAAATTTGCAGCTTGGAATGAAAGTTTTCTAAGTTAGAAAAAGGCATAGAATAAGGCACAAAATAAGGAAAAAAGTGGTATCATCAAAATTTGTGTGCATGCCCATTTTCAATAAAATCAGCAACAGATGAAAATTCAATTAATAATATATCCTATATCTTTTGTGATTAGCACCTGCATGAAGAAGATGACAAATATATCACTGAGGTTCTCTCAGTGGGACCATCAAAAACAATGGTGATGGCAAGGATAAAGTGACAATATGGGTTTGGACACGTACTGAAAATTCTTTCAGCTGTTGCTGTTATAATGTTTTAAAAGTCTCAATCCCCTGAACAAATCCAAAGCCTGAGGAAGATGTACTGCTCCTTACAAGCACAGTACAGCACTGTACAACTCCAGCTCCATACACAGGGGTCATCTCCTGCAAACCCTGGGTAGATGAGCAACATCAAGCCTTTTGTAACAGCTAATATAGGTGCAAGAAATCCCCCTTTCAATTAAAACTGATAATTTTTAAGAGATGACAAGAGATATTAGGCTAATTGGATCATTTATGAAAGTTTCTTATGTAATAACTGGAAAGTCAGTTCTTGAGACATCAAGGTAATTGAGAAGTCAACTGAAGCCAGCTGCAGGTTTGTCAGAGATGATGAACAATGTGTAGTGGCCATGAAGACACGATGTGCAAGATCATAATATGTCATAGTCCTTTATCAACCCCTTCTCCTAGTTTGCCTTTCTTGCCTATTTCTTTTTTATACAAATAAAATAGTATTTGTCTGAATATTATCAAGTAGTTCACAGAAATACTAATTATGAATGGTAATATGGGGTTTGTATGAAAAAAATCTATTTTTTTCTGTTATTCTCAGGTGGTTTTTAATGCAAAATAAATTCTGGTGTTTGGAAAAGGCTGAAGTCCTTGTAAGCATTCAATAATTCCCTGTACAACTGCTAAAGAAAAAAAAAACCAAACAGAAAAGAAACTAGTATGTTAAAAAAAAGAAAAGCAGCTATGTAGTTGCACGTAGCATACAGGCTTAGTAAAATATCCACAGGCTGAGACTTAGATACAAGCAGGTGAATTAAAGAGGCTGAGTGAACAGCTCTTTGTTTTGACCTCATTTATACCTGCTCAACTGGTTTACTTGGTAAAATTTGCAAAACAAATGATCATGGCTGGGTTCCCGAATGTCTGACAGTGGAAACTATCCATGTCTCAAATGAGAAAAACATACCTGTTCTTGGAGTATACAATATATACATGACCTCTAAAAAACTCATGCTAGTTTTACATTGCTGATTATGAAATTTTATTAAATGAAATGGTTATTTTAGCTTTACCTTGGTGTTCTCTTGCCTGACTGCACACTCTCATTGTCCCCTGTATTCAGCGATGCCAATGAAAGACTAGATACTGAAAAAACACGATAAAGCTGTGAACCTGGATAAAAACAAAGTTAAATCTTATAAACCTATGCAAGTAGGAGAGTCTGTTCATCAGACCAACACCAGCATCTGAAAGTCAGTAAGAGCTTTTCTACATGAGACTAATATCCATCCATGATATACCTGCATGCATATGTGCTGCACTTTGTGTAAACACTTGCTGACACCCAGCCTTAGGCAGCCACTGGGGTCAGGCTCAGGCTAAGCACTAATGGGAAGCATGTACATGGGAATATTGGCACTATGCAAATCAAAGAATGCAATTAAATCTAATAAGTCCTCTTGAAAGAGAGCTTAAGAGACTTAATTTAAAGCTTGGAATAGATTTTTGGAAGGTGTTAAAGAAATACTTTAAATTACACTGGGAGATGGAAGGAAACAGCCAGAGAAAACGTAGCACAACAACAAGGGTAGAGGAGGCTGTAACAAAAAGGATCACTGAACAATCTGGTTATTTTTTTCTAACTGTAAATTGACAATACTTCTTCCAGACATTAGTGCAAGTTCTTTTGTATTTAAAAGAATGCTGAGTTGTTCCACATGGTTAGTATTGCTATGTTCTTAACTATACATGCAGCTGGTGAGCAAAATAGAAAAAAAACCCATGAAATATAAAAGTAACTTTCAAATTTTAATTTTGTCCGTATTGTGTGAGTTAAAGTATTCTTACCTTATGGTCACCATTTTATTTATTGATCTCTTATCTCCCAACTTTTATTCATTCTTAGCTCTACAGGTGCAAGAAGAGATTAGTGAAGAAAGCATGGGTGTGCGTGAAACTTGCAACACATATTCATCCCTCCACTGGGTTTTCAGAGCTAACATTTTTGTTTGTTGATATATGCATGCATGCATAGCAGGTAAGTGACATTCATCTTTCCACATCTATGCCAAATTTTGCTTTCCAGTTTGGACACGTGCCATTTCAGTGTAGCACAAGACACTCATAAACGCACGTGCTTGTTAGGACCAAAACCCAAGCTGGTGTTTTAGTATGAACAGACTCTTTTTCCACATAAACATTTGTTACCTGGTGGACCTTTGATTGGTGTCTTAGGTGATTCAATATGATCTCTATGAATAGATTTTGGACGTGGCTTTTTCTGTTTGATTGAGAGGGAACGTGGCTTTATGACAGTATCCATGTCTTCCATGAGCTTTAGTTGTTTCCTTCTCATATATTCCTGCTTAATAAATTCTCGCCGTGCTCGTTCATCCTCCTTCTTCTGACGTTCTTCTTCTGTTTTGCGTCTAAAAAATTGCCAAAAAAATTCAGCAGTAGAAATTTTTCAAATATGGGATTTCAGCTACCACAGTTAGGACAACACAGGCATCAGATTTTTGGAACTTCAATGTTCTTAAACACCAGTAAGAGACAAGTGACAATGGCTTTTACATTTTTCTACAATTTTCAGAGAGTTAAAACTTTTTGGGATGTTGCTACTAATAAAACAAACACAGGTTTATGATCTTCATTGCTGTAACTGAGTGAACATTGTGCATTTGTGCAGACAGAACCCTGAGGGATGCAGGCTCCCTCAGAACCGTGCTCTGACGAGCTGTGTTCAGGCCAGTACAGCTCCCAGCCTGAGAAAACTACAGACTGATGCCACCTGCTGTCCTGCAGGGCTGGCTGGGCTCCTCTGCACATCTGGCTCTAGCAGTAAATAACTTGGATATTAAGATGCAATTTTTTGACATGCAGGTTACACTTCTAACTAAACCAGACATCTTTATGTTCACCATTACTGATCATTTGGATCTGGACATGTAGTTTTACCTTGTCTCTTCCTTCTTATGTTCTAGTTCTGCTTCCAGCTGCTGCTTTCGAAGCAAAGTCTCTCTTTCCCTTCTCAAACGCTTCTCCAACAATGCTGCTCGTTTCATTGCCATATCATTTTCTGCCTTTTGATCATCCTAGCAACCGTTTTTGAAGGAAAAGGACCAAAAATATTAGGATCTCTAGATTCAGCGACTGATTTTGCCAAGTCATTAGACACTTAATTCTGTACACTGGGTATCCTAACACACTCTTGCAGTATTTTTAAGAAGTTTATTTTTGAAGATTTTTCTTAAGACTCTTGAAAATTTCATAATGGAATTTTTCCTTCCAAAGTCAAACAAAATTCACCACTGATATGAGAAAACTTGCTAAGTGAGATACTTTAGTTTTGAGTCAGATCCCACATAGCATAAACTTCTTCTTTCAGCTCTGGATGAGCCTACATGTATGAACACGAAGGTAATTATCACAAACCCCAATAATTATGTAGCATATAAAAGTAACTTCTGAGCAAGCCAGGTGTTTTGTTAGAACTGAGGAATGCATCCAGACAAGCTAGGTCCATCTAGATACATGATACAAAATTTTGGGGTATTCTAAGTTGGAAATAAGTCTAGACCACTGTCTTACAGTATGCATTATAATTAAAAGCCTGTCTGAATACAGCACTTTAATAAAAAGTCCCCAAGGACTGCTCCCAAATACAGACTTCAAAAGGGAGCCTCAGTAGACTATACTTCCTTAGCCAGCTGAGAGAGGGAAAAAGGTTCTCCAAATTGCAATTCAAAAATGTGAATAATTTTTAAAAATGCAGGCTGTTATGTACTGCAAAAACTTTTAGTTAAATTTGGGAGTGAGGAGGGCAAGTGAGAGTGAGATGTGAGCACATTTAATCAAGATCACCAAAACATAAGTTAAAAACAAATCTACATTCAGCATGCATCTTCCTCACCAAGACGTCCAAGCACTCTTCCATAACTATGAATGGAAAAAGGATACTCTGACATGCTCAGAACTGCAGTATGGTAGAATCTTACCACTCTTATGATGCCATATTAATCAAGTCCAAAAGATCAACCTGCGCATTTAGAGTTGTAGTACTATCTACTTTGACTTCAATCATCAGCAACATCCATGTTTCAATTAAAAATTTAAAGAAAGCTTAACAGCTGACATATAGATCCACTAGTTCTCTTACCTTAAAAAAGAATCCACAACACACTTTCTGGTCATCTTCAAACTGTTCTCTATCGCTCTCACCTTCATATTTCTCAACAGATACCTCACTTTTTTCTGGTGGCTTCAAATCTGATAGGGAAACTTCAATTAAGTTAGCTGTCTTGGGAGCTGGAGGTGGTAAAATTGGTTGGTTTAGGTGATCTTCATTTGGGGTGAGGCACACAGTTTCTGTGATAGGCTGAGATAATACTTCAGAAACATTAGATTCAATAGGCTTAATCTCCTTTTCCTCCAACTTCTGCTCACCCTGTTTTGGCAATTTTGGTCCTTCTTCTTTTGCTACCTCTTCTGCAGACTTGACTTCTTTCAAAAGATTTCCCTTTAACTGAGGTTCGCTTACATGTTCACCATCATCTCCAAAGCAAACAAAGGACCTAGTCTGAATGGGAACCTGACTGGGAGAAAACCTCCTCAAACGGGGAAGACTGTCCACAGACCGTGGGGCAGTCAAGGTACGGTTTAGAGGCGTTATTTTCAGTTCATTTGGCCTAGGAGTCCTTTGCATTTTAATGTGAAAAGAGGCATTCTTCCTGTTGGAAGATTGTGGAGATTGATGTGTAGAGCGAGGAGACTCCTGTGAGAAAGGTGCAACAGGAGCTGGAGTTCCCCCTTGCCTTGAAGAAGACTTAAAGTCCCGAATCTGCTTCTGAGGAGAAGGTTGAGGAGGAGAAATAACCCAAGCCTGCTGCTCTCTCATCTGCATCAGCATCTCCTGCTGAAGGGACAGACGTTGCATTTCTTGTTGCAGGAAGTGTAGGGAAGAGTTTAGTTTTTCAATGGATTTTGTATATTCTAAGAGATCTCCATCATTAAGATTTTCTTCTGAGGGGCTTGCTAAATTCCATTGCTTTTCAGCATCGCCAGAAGTAGCAGGAGATTTTAACCATTTGCTATGAGAGTTTTCTGGGTTTTCTTTTATTAATTCTGAAGTCTTACTAGTTTGGTCATCTGATTTTTGAGTTTCTTTTTCTTTCAACCGATTGCTGTCAGTGAATACCTTCTCATCTTCAGCTCCTGCTGCTTCCTCTCGGAGAGGTGATACCCCATCACCTTTCTTTTTCACAACATTGAGAAATGCTGTTCTTCCCATTTTCTGCCGCTGCTTTGTGAATGCAGCTTCAACTTTCTTCTTCTGTGCTTCAATGGCTCGCCTCTTTTCCTCTAGCTTCATCCTCAGCTGTACCATTTCAGAAGCCAGTAATTGCGTAGTGTCTCTTCCTTGAGGAACAGATGCCTCCTCGGGAATGTGAGCCCAAGCAACCATATGAGGGATGTTCAGCTCAGAACCTTCTGGTGTGGTTTTCTGAGAACTGCTTCCACTGCTTTTACTATCTGTGTGATTCAGCTTTCTGAATTTCTGCTCAGCAAAGCTGGTCATTTTAACCCCTGAGCTCGAAGATGCACTGCTGCCTGCCTGTGATTTAGTACTTACTGAGCTGGGACAGGGACTTAGTTGATCTCTGTGATTGCTAGCCCGCATGTCATAATCCTGGAGAAATTTAGATGGTTCTTCCATGTCAGAGTCCATGCTTACAGTATAATCTCTCAAAGAAGAATCCTCATCCATTGTCTCTGGGATATCTTCTGATGGGACATGTATTCCAGTATCAACTTCAGTGTTGTCAGTCACAGGACTCAGAGCACCTTTAGTGTCTGTGATTATATCTGGGGTAGTCTGATTTGGTTTAATATTGGAATTCAAGATGCTCATTTCCCGATTGTGAAGAAAGAACCCATTTGTAATTTGGTCTGTTTGGAGAAGTCTGGGAGATTTTTCAGTGTCATGAATTATCTGCAAAGCCTCTTCAATGCTTGGTGTCTCAATCTGATTGCCAAAATCATCCAGAACTGCCCTGTTTTGCAGAGCTCCATTTGGAAACCTGTAGTGTCTGCTCTCATTGGCATTTCTCTGATTTGCATTAAGAGGCTGATTGGCTTTTGTGTCTTTAAGAGGTGTCATGTCCTTTTCCTCTTCAATATCTTGATTCTCCTCTTCTCCATTTACTGGTTTGAAGGACAGATTTTTTCTAGAATGCTTGGGCATGCGGTTGATGTTTCCTGTAAGGCCTTCATTGCTCACAGATCTAGGAATTCCTCTGTTTGGAGCAGATACTGGAATGCTTTTCTCTTTGTCAAAAGGAATGTCAAATGAAACTCCGTGTAATGATGACCTACGAGAGATCAGAATAAAGAAAGCAACTGAGCAACTCATGGTCATTAATAAAAATAATGAAATATTTGTATTTGGTTTTAAAATTATTTTAAGCTGGTAGTATTAAAGGCACTGTTAGGTGTACTGTATTTTGCCTAGCTTCAAACGTAATAAACATGCATATATTTTTAGATAGATATTTTTAGAAGAATAAATAGGTTTAGGTATAATAAATTTTTAAAAAGCACAATAGAATAGAATGTAACAACATTTTCTTCAGACTCAGCCAATGCTTTTCACTACTTTGGAATAAATTCTGGGCATTTTAGGAGTATAGGAATTGCCACCATAGATCAGAAGGAAGATGTGAAAAGACACAGTTTACACACCACTATAACTCTTACCATTTTAACTTTTGTTTATACTATACAGATTAAGAGTTTATGACTCCTCTAACTCAAAACTAAAACATTCAGCCTGATTGTTCTTAGCATCCCCAAAATAATAGAAGCTTAAATGCTACTGAGATCATTAGTCATGTTACTGTTGCCAGGTTTAGTTCACTGTGATGAGTAAGTATGAACATATTTAACACCAACAATTCAAATATCTGAAGTATACCTTTTTTAGTGTAAAGAAAAAATTATTTATTTCTGAAGATTTTTTCCTATTAATCAGTTTTTAATCCATTATATGGTTTTATCTTTCTTTTTCTACTTTTTCAAATAGCTTACAAGAATTCTTATTACAGAACTCTGAAAATCCAAACTACAATGGAGCATTTACTACTACTCATAACCAAACCCCAGAATTTTGTAACCAGCCTGTAAGACTACTTACCTTTTTTCTTTGGGCCATGTCCCTACTTGCCCATCTACATAAGACATTGATGTGGACCTTCTGATGACTCCTAAGTGAAACAAAAATAGGACTCAACATAACTACTGTGAAAAATGATTTTAACATCACTTTCTGTTGCTTTAACAAATTAATCTGCTTTGCTACTCAGAACACTGCAATGGCAAAAAGAAGTGTTTATATATTAAAAATACAACTAGAGCAACAAAGCTGATTTCATCCTGAATATATATTTTACCCCTCATCCCTCAAAGAACTTACTAATGTGTAAAATATTTTAGAAATCTTACTAAAATATACCACAAATACTTGTTGTAAGCCATCTTCCAAATAATCAAAACACGCGTCAATTTTAAAAAATGCAAACAATGCATTTGGTACAAACACAAACTTTCCACTTGTACATTTTATAAATTACAGTAATCAATTACGTAAATTACTTTTTCATGTAAAGGTCTCCCCCTATTTCTGCACAGATGATGTTTGAATAAATACAAGCAGGATAGTGATTTACTCAGAGGATGACACCTTGTCTCATTGCCTCTCCCAGCCCTTTGTGAATTGTTACCTGGAACAGATGAGTAAGGCTGCTGGGGTGTATGCAGTTGGTGAGGTGGTGTGTAAGCTGGGCTTTCCAATCTATAAAGCAAGAGACATTAACTTAGAATTAATACATCAAAAGCCACAACACATAAGGGCAACCAGTCACCCTGTCCTTGGCCAAGACAAAAACATTCATTTTTTTGTGATGGGAAAGAAAGTGAGGTGTAGTTCTCTTCTGGAAATATTAATTTATCAACTAAAAAGAGAATAACGTTGGACTGGAACTAATGCAGGTGGACCAAGAAGTCAAAAAATGTATGTATTTTTCATACACAAACAGCTACAGAGCTGCTGCATAAGTTTTGTTAATGTACTTGTCTCCTGATTTATTTCATGTAAATGTCTCTATTAGAAGGTTCAGTTTTTTAGGTTGATTTTGGTAAAAAAGTCTAAACAAACATGAGCAAAATGAGGCAGCTCCTACTGGCCTCAAAACTGAGTGATTGCAGCCAATATCACATACTTTCCATGCATTTGTATTTTCAGTTGCTTAGTCTGAAATTTCTGCTTTGTGTCTGGACTGCAACATGCACTAGAAGTGGATAAAAAGATTTTGTGATAGATACGACTTCATAAATAAAAAAATATATTCACTACTAAAGGAGTAATTATAGAGATTTCCTCCGTTTCTAGTTACAGAGATACTTTATTTGGTTTACAGAGAAGGTCTGTAATTGAGTACCTGTGTTAATCCAGGATTGGATTAACATAATTCAATGTTTTGACCAAGGTGCTTTTTCATGATCAGAACAAAGACACATACATAAAGACACATGGATTTGTATGTAAAACACTTCTAGAGAAGCAGACTTCAAACACAAGCCGAATTAAATCCTTTCATGTTTTGAATTTTCTCCACTGAACTGGAGAGCACACTCTCAAACTCATATTTTTCAGTCAGAATATTTGTTTAGTATTATTATATTATATACACTGTATAGTGTAGAAATGTCTCTAAATAATATTTGCAAGAAGGATATTCACATCAATTTAAGAAAAATACAATCTACAAAAGCATCTTTCACAACTATATATTAAATTATTCAATATAGGTTCCCATAAATTCCTGATGTTTTTTGTGTCAATAACACTACACAGTAGCCAGATGATATATCTGTTTTAAACGGCACTCGAGATTTCTGTGAAAATTTTAAAATCCTAATGTCTATAAGTTATCTTAAACGAAAAGCATACTTTCCAAATTTAACCCCACAGCCTGTGAAAATTTGCTACCACGAAGAAAATCTATACACTTAATAATCCCTGGGAAAAGATGGATTCTGGCTGCACGCCTGGGTTCCATGGCAACCTCAGACATCGTAAGTGCTCACTGCCACAGTCCCACTCCCTCCTCTGTGCTCTCCAGCCGATCTCTGACTCATTTCAACAAGCTAAGGCCACAGAAGAACGTTCACTTTTTCCAACTCCTTGGGGTTCATTTTTTCTGCCTTTGTGCGCTGAAGTGGCAACTCAAACACTCAAGGGGGCGGGAATGCACAGCTGGGACAGGGAAGAAGGCCAGGACCACAACATCCTGCAGTCAGGTCTGTTCTGCCAGGGAACCTGCAGCCTGTGTGTTGGATTCCAACCATCTGGAATTACTTTTTGGGCCCCTCCTTTTTCCTGCAGGGATGTATCATCAGGTTGGATGAAATACCCTGGTTTATGAGGAGAGATACAACAAATGGCCTTGGGAACCCCTGCTTCAAAGGATATGTTCAAAACTACTTGTTCTTGTTCTCCTGGCTTATATGCTCAGTTTTACATGAAAATAAAATCATTGGCTACAAAAGAAACACACTTTGGATACATACAGGGAAAGGATTTGGAATCCCAGCATTTAATGGTAGTAAGAAATATTACTCCCTTATTAAAGTCAGCTTAGATTCCAAAACACTAGAAACATACTTAGGAACCTCAAATCTCAAACCCAACCCTCTCTCCAAAAACCCCATCCAAAAACAACAGAAAAGGCTAAATGGGATTATCCAATAGGGTTGGAAATCAACCATTTGCTAAGTGTCCAGTTAAAATGCTAATTTTATCCTTCTCTGTGCCAGTTTAGACACATTCAATAAACCAAAATAAAAGCCCCAAAACTATAAGCATGTTGTAATGCTGTCTCTCATTCACTAGATCAGATCAGATCACTGGAAGGCTTTCTTTACCTTGACAAAAGAAAGATTAAAAAGAAGGCCTAATGTACAATGTATGTCCCTTATCATAGAAAGAATAGGTTGGAAAAGACCTTTAAGATCATGAAGTCCAGCTGTTAACCCTGCCAAGGCCACCACCAAATCATGCCCATAAGTGCCACATGTACACATCTTAAACACTTCCAGGATGGAGGCTCCATCACTCTCCCGGGCAGCCTGTTCCAATGCTTGACAACTGGTTTTGGTGACAAAATTTTTGCTAATATCCAATCTAAACCTTTCCTAGTGCAAGTGGAGGCTGTTTCCTCTTCTATTGCTCTTTCCAATCTCCATCTGTCTACAGCCTTCTTTCAGTAGTTTTGGTGATTAGGTCTCCCTTGAGAAATTCATCAAGGGTATGATCAGCTACAGAACATTAGGGAAAAAGGATGTTTCTAAATTGCTTGCTAATCTGTACCAGTAATACTAAAAATAACGTTTCACATTGTCTTGGTTTTGTCTGGAATAGAGTGAGTTTTCTTCCTGGTAGCTGGCGCAGTGCTGTGTTTTGGAGTCAGTGTGAGGGCACTGTTGATAACACACTGGTGTTTTAGCTGTTGCTCAGTAGTGCTTTCTCCAAGTCAAGGACTTCTCGGTGCCTGGTGCCAGCGAGGAGGTGCAGGAGGAGCTGTGAGGGAGCGTGGCCAGGACAGCTGAGCTGAGCTGAGCTGGTCACAGGGACACTGCAGGCCATGGCTGCTGTGCTCAGGGGGAGCTGGGGGAGCTGGCCCGCAGGGGCCACTCGCTGCTGGAGGGAACAGATGTACTGTGCAGAGCTCATTCCACCAGAGTTTATTCCTCTCTCTCCTTTTCATTACCATTATTATTATTATTATCATCATAATCATATTTTGGTTTTTTTTCAAATTATTATTAAACTGTTCTTATCTTGTGAGGTTTACACTTTGTTTCCAATTCTCTTCCTCATCAGGAGACAGTTGAGGTGGGAAAATTAATCACAGCACAAGTATTTATTTTTGCCTATTTGAATTTCATGGTAGTTCAGTATCATAACCAAATTAAACCAAACCCATCACTCAGGGTTTTTCTTGCTGTTAGCTCAGTTACTTTGTTTATAACTTTTGGAAAATTTGCTGTGAATTCCAGAAAAGCAGCTCCTTCAGAGCAGACCTGGTCAGCAGTTCCACTTGAAATGGAAGAGGACAAGGCCACGTGACACTTCTGTGCTGAATGCTGAGGGCTGTTTTGGACACTGGTAAGAGAACAGCATGCTGTCCAAGTGTACAAACATGTACAAGCAGCCTGCCATGCAGCAGGGAGGGAGGGCTGAACTACGGGATATTGCACAAAATTCCAGAGATTGTATCTGGTATACTCAATCACTGAGCTTTGCAAAAAGGCAAGAAAAAACTAAATTAAAAAATCTGTTTGATTTTGAACAGAAAGGAGGAGATTGTGAAACAGTACTAGTGATTCTCTGACATTACCTGGCTACAAAGTCAGAACCAGATGGATCATCCACATAATTTCTTCTGTTAGCATTCAAGCTGTGAGCAGAAGCTGCATCTTTTGCAGGTTCAGCTGCCAGGAAGAACAAAGTTCAAGTTATCATAGTTTAGTATTCAGTAAAATTACATAGTAGAAAAGCTGTTCAAAATAATCTGAAATAATGATTTTCAAAAATGTAAAGAATTTTCATTGATTCCATTATTTAGATTAAAACTGTCACTTTCTTTCATCTTTACGTCCTCCAAAGCTCCCAAACTGGCACTAATTAAAGAACTGGAGACTGACAAAATAGAGTAGAAAAAGCAAGGGAAGAACTAATACAGAAAAATAAACTAAAAGAGAGCCACAAAATTAGAAGGAAACAAACAGTTTTAGCAAAAGTTGTTCTGTGGAAGAAATGTTTCTGATAGAAGTTCTTCTCCCCAAACCCACAGACTGACTAGAAAATAGGGTTTTTTTCCCTCACACTCTAAACCAGTTAGCACTATTTAAAGGTTTATATCAGATTTGTATGTGCAATAAACCATAGAAATGAAGAAAAAGTGTAAGAGCCACCAAATTAAAATCTCTTCCTAGTGCATGGAAAGCCAATCATAGCACTGCTGTGTGAACATTTCAGTTACCTGAAATGTTAGTTACCTGCAAGTAGTCATTAACAGATCTCAAGATCTATCTGAGAGATGGATTTTTAAATTTGAGAATTGCTGATGGAAGATAGTGCCTTTGCACTGGGTATAAAATGCAATTTTACAATTAGCTCTCTATTCACTTTGCCCAGATTTATGATTCTTTCTCTTGGTATCTTCTCAGCAACACAAGTTCTTCAGGCTAAATTCTGTTCTTAGTTTCTTATTGTATTTGTAATTCTTGCATGGGCATAAATGGATTCAAGGCTTGTTTAGGTCAGGAAAATTTCCAAGTGATTATACCACAACAATTTAAATGAGTTGTTGGTAACAGACAACAAAATTTAATTGTGATTTATGAGATGAAGATTTACAATGAAGAAAGAGTACTCCTCTCCTTCTTTAAGGGGGTTGTATGCTGCCAAATCCTGTTAACTAAAATATTCACTGCATCTGTGAGCACAATGGCAATCTGTACATATACATATCAAAACATGCATATTAAGGCCAATCCATAACATAATTACCTTGGGGATGCACAACAACACGGGGTTGTACAAATGATGGCTTCACTACTTCAAACCACCAGAACAATTCTGCCATGAACACCATGTAATTGCTCTACATGAAGTAAAAAAAAGATGGAGAGAAATTGATGTTAGAACACAAGCCTGCAAATAAACAGATTAAGCAGCATTTGGGAGATGCCTGTGTTTCAGTCAGTTTACAATCTCCACTTATTTTTCAATCTCCACTGGTTTTTTTTAGAAAAACCAGTACAACTGATCTGTAGCACCAATACATAACTTGACCAGATTGCAACTGATTGGGTTGAAACGTTTCATAACAAGCATATGCTCAAGCCTGATGTCTTGCAGGGAGGGCAGAGAGGAGCAAGATGGGTGGAAAAAATGCCTGCCAAAGATCAGCCATTTCCATAAAAAATAGCAGTGAAAAGCCCATTGCAAGGCTAGGCAATGATTTTTTCAGAGATTTTAAACATGAAAAAGTATGGCACCCCTTTGTTTTAGGACAGGAAGTTGGAATCTGATTTTGGCTTTTGTGTTAAGTATGTGCTTTTGTCACACTTGTGAAGTTCTACCCAAATTTGCCAGTCTTTAATGCAAAACAAAAAACAGCAGCAGAGTTTCTTGGCTGCAGTTTAGATCAAAGTTTTAGCTCCAAAGTTTTATGCACTGCTCATATATATGTCCCTACTGTACGTTCCCATTACACAGCTATGAAGGACACAGTGTGGGAGCCACCAGATTAAACAAGACATTAAACAGCTGAAAAGGAAAAAACAACTGGTGACAAACTGCATCAATAACAACAACAAAAATCAATAGAGGAAAGCCAGGGAGGAGCAGTTGCTTCTGCTGCAAGAGCATATGAGGAATGCAAAAAGCCCAGAAGGCTGTTGACTGGAGGCTGAAAAGTTCAGAGGCCAAAGCTTCTACATCTTCAGTGCCACTTCATATTTAGAAATGTCAACTGAATGAGATCAGCAAATATCCAGGTTTGAGCTGGCTCAAGGAGGTGCACAGACATTTTCCAGCAGTCTTACAAAGTCGGAAGATGCAAACAATGCTTATACACTAAACTGGGAAACCATAATTAAACAACTTTTTCAAAGAGTTTTTTTTGAAAATTCAAACCAAAAATGTCATTCTAATTCAAAAACAAACCACAGACGGTTAAGGACAAGAACGTAATTTTAAAATAAACAAAATATTTGCTAAAAAAATGGATAATAAATGAGATAATCTCAATTCTGCATCAGTTTATTTGAAAATATAATTTTAAGTATCTGTTTGAGACTTTTGCTTCAGATTTATTTTTCCTGAAGATTTCTAACATAGATATGCCTATACTTCAGCAAAGGGATACTCAGACCAAAAGCTACTCCTGCACTGTACTATATGGGGAAGGGATCAAGCAGATGTTGCACAGTTACTACACAGAAATTATAAATAGAATAGGAAAAACCCCATTGCTGCTTATTCAGCTCAACAGAATTGAATGAGGAAAAGTACATAGCAGAATCTTTTCCATTCAAGTAAGTGTGATACTGAAATGCTGTGCTTAACACACTGATCCCATTAGGAAGCTTAGACCAAGAAAAAAATCAGATGTACTTCTCAGACAAAATATGATTTTTAATACAATTTCAAAATATTATAAATTCTCTCTGAATATTTCCCCTTTCCCTTGCCTCTCCTTAAACTTTTATATTTTATATTCTAACTTGATCTTTTAGTAAAAATGTAAATCATAAAATGTTCTAATCACAGCTTTGTTCCCATACAAAATGATATTGCATTTAGATACCCCAATTTCTCATGTTTATGTGGAATGCAATGCTGCATTTCAACAAAAAATAGACGCACAGTAGTGTGACTATTTAATGAAGGATATTCCCTCTGAGAATATCTTCTAATGCAGTCCTGAGCTGCTGCAAGACAGTTTGTTTTTCTAAAGTCACCAAAGGAATATTTACTGAACTAAAAATGAAAGTGCTGCCCAGCCCACTGAGAACAGAGGCTACTTGAGATGTCTGATGGTGAGCCATCATGATGGAAATCATGTCTTCTCACAAATTATTTTTAGTTAGAAAGCGATGTTATGAATGATCAAAGGGAAAGACTGATGATCGGTAACAAATTTTTTGGGGAAAACTAGCAGTGGGTCTGTAGTAATGTTGCTATCCAGGACTCAAAAGAATGTAGATATGATTTCCATAGATTTTGCCTTGATTATGGTGACAGAAACTCAAACAGCTTGCCATATGATTATCACATGCACTTACACACAGTATTCAGGAGCATAGCAGTATTTTAACAGTAATAAAAACTAAGGAAGCTCTGAGCAGTCCAGGCTGGCTCAAGCTCCCTGAACAGCAGATGGCAGACTTGCAGCTTCAGAGATCATTATTACCTAAACATTCTCATTTAATTTTATTTAATCTCATTTAATTTCAAATACTTCAAATAAATTATACCCTCCTCTATACCTATAGGTTTTAGATCTGCATATTTATAGAATAACCACAATATCATATACAAAAATGATACATATAATTTGTCGTCAGGCTTGCATCCACTAAAACTGGGTGTGAGAGCAGCCATAGAGGCCTCTAGAATGTTTTTTCAAAATGAACATAAAATACACTGTAAAAATTTTACCATCATGCACAATAAAATTTCTGTTCAGTGGGCCAGGAAAGGTCACATCCAGTGCAAATCCACAACTAATGTAAATGCTTCAAGACTGCAGAAAACTGGAGTGTCACAAACTGTCTTGAGAAGGCCAGACTACAACAGTGTATGATCCAAGCACTACCAGTTTGTCCTCTGCCCTGCCACGGGCTAATAAATGCCACAAGAACTCAGTTTTAAAATCCACAATGCCTTGTTTCAGACCAGAACTGAGAGGGAAGAGCAGCCGATTAACATCACTGAAAGCAAACCACGCTGCTTCCCTTTAAATAATGAGTCAGGAACATTTGGTCCCTCTCAGGGAGAAACTGTCTCAAAAAACTGTTCCCTGGTTGAATCTTACTTTTAATTCCTGATCCTGAATCCTTTTAACCCAGCCAGATGGGAATGAAATGGCTGAACTGACTCCCACCATACATAACAAGTGCCTCACCAAGCACAGCCAGCTGCTCTCCCAGGTCCTTAAGGGGCTCCAGTTGCCAGTTCAGGCTTAGGTGAGCAGTCTGGCTGGCAGTGGGAAGGAAAGCTGTGCAAAACGTGTGGACGTTGTGCAGCCCTGAATTTCTAGGATTTATCTATGCAATGTATTTGAACACTATTTTTCACGTCTCTAGTGCTGATTACAGCCTCTGCTTATGTTGTTTACAAATCGATACCATCAGTATTACATCAGAAAGTACAAGTATTCAGAACTGCTCAAGTGCAATAAATTTTTTTTTAATAAAAATCAACCCTTCAGATATCATATACTCCTGTTCAATTCAGCAGTGGGAAAAAAAAAAAGAAGTTCTGGATCTGAATCAAGAAAGATTTTACAGTGCAGATGTTTTTTCTGCCACTCTGGTTAGTAATCAGGTGCAAAAATAAGGTGCCTTTTCCATGTGCTTAGTTGTGATTCTGCATAGTTTGGAGTCTGGCCCACATCTAGGTCAGAGGAACACCCTTGCAGTCAAGACAGAGGAATCATCTCTCAGATTTGCATCATTTCACATTCTGAAAGCTTTCATTCTGTAATAAATATGCCTTCTGCATGAGCTTGGGTGAGCAGGCTCTACAGATCTCAGCACAGAGCAGCCAGAGAAGCAGCATCTGTGCTGAAGGCTATGCAATGCCCCCACAAGAACCGAGAGGCTGCAGAGCCCCATGGCCCTGCTGAATGCCCAGGAACCCAGAGGCCCCGAGCAGCAGGACTCAGGCAGCTCCTTACAGAACCAGCAGCACGTGCCCAGGTTAACAACAGGCTGAACAACCCTGGCTGCACCCACAGGGGCAGCAGTTATCACAGCAGACAAAGATTGTATGTATATACACACCCCAAGGGACAGATGAACCCCTTGAGAAACTTTGTGCACATGTACCCCAAAGCTACTGGTGGGCCACTATGAGCCCCTGCTTCTGGGAGACCATGGGGCTGGGCTCCAACCTAGTAAAAATGACTCTGTGTGTGTGTGTGTGTGTGAACTGTGGGAGCCAAGGAGTGCTGTGTGTGAATAGTTATCTCTTAGTAACAGCTGAGTCATGCTACTGATAATGCCAGTTGAATTAATAAAAAGTGTTCTAACATTGTGATCTGAGTCTCACCATCAATACGCTATCAGTGAAGACAGAATGCACAACATGTGTACATTAAATGAGCAGCACAAATTTTGGATCACTAAGAAAACAAAACACAAACCCACACATTTGAAAAGTCTCAGGTAAAAGAACACTTACAAAAGACAATTAACTGCCCATCAACTGATGCAATGCCAAGTTTCCATGTAAGCTCTCAAACATGGCAAATGATTCCAGCTGTCAGTCAGTCCCCTCTTTGACAATTAACTTCTTAAATGACTCATTCTTAGATTTGAAGCCTATGGCCCTACTAGAATAAACTGGCAGAGAATGATCTAAAATTATCAAGAATATAATCAATTACAACCAAAGATGTGTTTTTTAACTCTTTTAGAAATAATTTTCATGTATCTCATGTGACAAATGGAATATGTGAGATGTTTATTTTAAGTCTTTCTCTTCAGTGACCACACCACATCCATGGGACAACCAAAGCACAAATGCTACATACCTCCTATTATATCACAGTGCTAATCAACTGCTGGGACAAAGCAATAAATAAGTCCTTAGGGTTCTGCAGGATGGTTCATACTTCTTGTGATGGCACTTCATGCAAGATTTTCTATTTCTACAAACTCGTTCTTTGAAAAGGCTAAACAAGTCACAATAAAACAGTTCTTCAGCTCTGTGTACTTTCCCAGATACAGGTGAAGAAAAAGATACTTAAAAAATACATCCTGTCTGAAGATAAAACTGCTTACAGGAGAAGGGCAGATAAAGCAATCTGCACGACTAAAGAGATTCAAGATTTCTATTATTTCCTCTTGTTAAATATGCAGGGAGGATTCAGAAAACATTGTGATTATTTTTATGTAATCATTCTCTACTTGTGTTTGTCTGTCTCAAAGGAAGACAATCAGGAACCAGCATGGTCCCTTGTTGGTGCCTCAAGCATCCATGGAATGTATTGAAATATTTTTTTCTTTAATATCAGTAGCCCTGCCTTAGTAAACATCTTTTGAAGAACTTTACAAATGTCTTTTTCTTAGAGGAGAAGAAATAGGCAATAAGGAGCAACAAAACTTTCTGCTTCCTTTGATTATGACACATTAAAGCTGTCTAGAAACCCAGACAAAGCTTTTTTCTCCTCTGTGCTAAACCAGAGCTAAACCAACAGTTTCATCTGCTGTAAAATCTGAGAGCCTCTATCAAAGACTTAGGATGCTTAAGTGAAGTCACTGTGTTTCTGTGCATTTTGATGGGAAAACCGAAAGCAGGCAGTGTCACTTAGGATATGATGCAGAAATTTAGTGCAGCACTTGACCAATCTCTAACCTACCTTGATTTAATGTACCAGGACAGTGCAGGGTGCCCTGGGAAGAATGTAAGGTATGCACTTTGTGCTGGATCACTTAAGAAGAGCTTCTGCTCTCTTCCTTCTCAAGAACTAGCAGCAAGTCAGGATGCCTACTGTCATTTCTAGGACCACACAAGGCACAGGACTGTCATTCCAAAAACTCTGCTGTGATTGTTTTCTTGAGGCTTTTTCCAGTAAGATATCAGTAGCTGGTATTTTTTTTTTTTTCTGTCACCACTATGAATGTAAGAGATTTTTAAGCCAAAAGCACAGTGGCACCTACTGTGCAGTATGAGCCACTCTGAAAATAGACAAGAACTTCTGCTGACACCTCAATAAATCCTAAGACTTCATAGCATGTACATTTTGTAGGCTGAGAGAAGAGTAGCTTCCACAAACCAGTGTAATTCAATGTGCAATATTTAAAATATTCATTCACAATTCATGTTTTTTTAAAGTGACAATAAAATTCTTTGGAAAAAACCCACATTTGTTAAAACTTTAATCAGATGCACTGGAACACTAAGGAGGAGCTCCTTTAACAATGAATTTATTTTTAAAGCAAATTAATTCTTAATACTGGAAAAACAGAGTTTACAGCACTAGCTGAAGTTTCCATGCCAAGTTTTAGAAGAAAAACTTGGCAGCCTTGCTTTGTAGCATTTACATCTAAATAAGCATCCATGCCACAGCAACTAGTAAAAACATGATCACAAAAGGGCTTTCTCAGATCTAGAAATACTCTAGCTCTTTGAAAGAACTCTAAATCCTATCTAAATACAGTGTTCAGAAACAGTAAAATCATTGAGTCTGCAGCACTTTGAAAGTGTAAAGTCTGATGCATTGGGATATTGACAAAATATTTACTATAGTTTTTTGGTTTTTTTTGATTGAAGCTTCCTAGTGCATACTGACTTGAGAAATAACTCAAGCCATTACTATAAAAATGGTATGACTAATTGTCATGAATCAAAACAAGAATAATCAATTGCATTTATTCCATGTATCTGTAAGCAGAGAGCAATCATCAAAATGCAGTGAAGGAGTGCTACTTGAGACCACTGAGTGTGGCTGTAGGACTATGAGGCACAGCCAAGACAGACTGCAATGCAGCAGACTTCACCAGCATGTAGGTAGATCACTGCCTGTGAAATATAGCACCACCAAAAGCTGACTGAAAGCAGTCACTATGCAACTTTGCATACACAAAATAACCCAGCTACAGCTAAGTAGTCTAGACTTAGGTCCTACTGCCCTTACTCACCCTGGCAGCTCATTACTTATTTGAAAGGGATTGGGTTCAACCCTACGGGAGACAACAAAGCTCTATTCAAGCTCTGGCCTCTGTGACTCTGCTTGTGAGATTGCTAGAAAATCATAAAAGCAGTGAAATGACCCAGATATTTAGAAACCAATTACATCCCATCTGCAATGGATATGCTGACTTCAGAAAACTAATATTTCATTCCCTAAAGGCAAGCCAACAAGAATCCTAAGCAAATGAAGTGTATTTTATATAGAAGAAAGTCTTGGTGAAAGTTAATAATGAAAAATTAAAATTACAATTAGGCAAGAAATCATGCAGTTGCTCCTTTTCTTTCTGCACAGGCTTAAAGAATTACAGAATAATGCTTTATTTTCCTCTTTCTAAAAGAGCAAAATCTTAGATTGATTGAAAACACTTAATTCCTTATTCAAACAACTGTCTTTGTTGGAATTGTGTTACTGCTTGTATTTGGGGCATCAAGCCATTGGATTTTCCAATGAAATTAACTCAGAAATTTACACTTTTACAAAAGTGAAAGAGTTTTAAGATCAAAACCCATGAAATTATTGTGTATACAGAAATGGGTGAGAACAGTAAGTAATAATTCCATAAACAAGTTCTCAATACTTCCTCCCTTTGTTAAGGCCTTGATACATTTAAACTAATGTAGATCACTATTACATTTCAACACAAATATTGCAGATTACAGACTTTAACAATTAATTAATAAGAAAGAAGATAAAGCGGGAAATAGTTTTGCACAAAATCAAAGTTTTACAAATCTTTTCACAAGTGCTTTTTTAAAAATTACTTTGAAGTTACTAGGAACACATAATGGCCAAAAGAAGGTGGCTTTTGATTTTGGTGAAATTTGTGTCTTGCATGCTGTGTCACAAGAGAAGCCATACAGCAGCAGACCAAAAAAAGACTAAACATATCATTAGCAAAATAGTTCTGTGGATGTTGCTGGCATTTTACTTAATTGTTGTATTTTACCTTTATTGAAGAAGCTGCATAGAGCATATCTTCAAGACTGAAATGGCAACACTGGTTGAGGTATTCCTGACAAAATTCTTGTATCAGCTGTAGATTATACAAACTGTCAGCCAAAGACATTGTATCTTTCAAACAAATATCTAAAAAGGAAGAAAAGAAGCAAAGATTAGATTTGCAAAACTACAGATTTGCAAAAAAGTGCTTTTTGGCTTTTATAGATTCAGGAGCATTTACTAGATAATTTCAGACATAATTTCTGCCGTACCCCTCCCCACCAGAGACTTGTGTTTTTCTAATTCAGAAATGAAAGAAATTATTAATCTACATTTTATCTTTGTATTTCTAAATATTTAGATATTTTAGTAAAAAATAATTTTGTTTTTCACTGCTAACAAGTTAATTTGTTTCTGTTTTGCCTTTTGTTATTCTCTCACCTCAACTATTTCCATGTAATGAAAAAAATACATTTAATCACTAAATTTTTTTTTTTAATAATTAAGATTTTCTACAGAGCAATGGCAGTAAGAAATATACACATTTTCGCATACATTTCTCTGTACATATTAGTTCTTTGTCTTTAAACAGGGACCCAAGAGCACATTTTAGCATCTATAAGCCTGAATCTTCACAAAAAACCAGCCTGGTCTAAGGTGTTGGTATTTGTGGATTGAGATGTTTGAGATGAAGTTTTCCAAGGAGCTGAAGGCTGTTAAATGAATGATCCCACTCTTTGTTTGAAAGTGCTATTTAAAGACAAAAGTGGTGGTTGTGAACAGACTTGTGTAGTTACACAGTATTCTCGGACTACTGTTTAAGCCCAGATAGTCTCTGTTGTCTTTTTGTGACTGCTCCTTGCAAAGTTAAGTAGCAGTAATAAGCCCCATGAAAAAAAAGACAGTACTCTTAAAAAAAAAGGACTGAAGAAAAGAATTAAATATACTTCCAGAACATGCATCAGATTTTATTCCTAAAGCAACAATGTATGACAGGAACTCCACATAAGTTTTGAATTGTTAAGGATAAAAGGTTTCTTCATAAAAGGAATCTATTTTGATGCCAGCAGGATAAGGATTCCCACACTGAAGAAAATCAGACGTAGTCCATAACTCCGACCCCAGAGATGATGATCAACAGGAAAAAATGTTTGACTAAACTGATTGAAACGAGATTAAATTTAGAAATGCAAAATGTGAAGTCATACATTTGAGTCTAACAAAATTCTAATGTGATTCACTGACTGGAGGTGATAGACAGCAGGGAGTTATCATGTATTAGCCAGTGTAAACATACGTGCCTTTGGCATTATGCACCTATGGAAAAAACAAACCTGATGCTAAAACCTATCAGAAAATTTATTTCCAGCAGTGACAGAGGAGCACTGCACAAAGCAGGAATGGGATGTCAGTCTGGATTTCTCTGTACAACTACAACCATCCATAGTCAAGAACGATAAACCCAAACTGGACAAGTTGCAGAGGAAGACTATTGAGAATAATAATGAGAATGGAAATCCACTTCAGCAAGGGAGACTGAAAAGGTTGGTTCAGTAGCCTGGGCTAAAACAAGAGTAAGAAAACTTATCAAAAATGTGAACATCAGATTACAAGCTATTCTAACCAAAAGATACTGCTGCAAAACAACAAAGGCATGTGAGACAGGCTCCAGGCACGCTTTGGTAAAAAGCAAGAACGAAATTTAAAATCCTGTAAAAAAATGGAACTATACAACAGTGGGTAAGAAGAGTTTGACAGTTTTAAGATAGAAGAAGATAAATTCATGAAAGGGATCATATAATTCTGTACAATAGTCAACTTCTTGACTCAATGGGAGTGGTTTCTAGTTCTGTATTCCTTCAAGGAAACCAAGATTTGAAAGTGAAATGAAGACTTAATGAGAAGAATTGATGTATTTCAAACTACAGAGAATCCTAGAATACTTTCTTCTTTTTTTTGTTAATGCATTTTAAAGCATTTTTCCATATGTATTTTTATTACCTGCCTTCTTCAGTTTCAATACAGAACCAGATCTCAGTAAAATTCAACGTGCATCAAAAATTATATTACCTAAGTACAGGGAAGATGAGCAAAATCTTATTAAAGTGTTTCCAGTTGCTTTGGAGTACCTTTGAATTTACTTCTAAGACAATGACATGCACATTTGTATCATTAGGGAAGATGATGTCAGGACACTAAAAGAATATTAAAACTAAAGTTCCAAAGATGACATGTGCCTTGCCCTGTTTAAAGCCAGATGCTGGAGGAAGGTGCTGGTCATGCCAGGCACACAGGACCTTTCAGACTGTCTGTGTTCTCAGCCACGCTGGAACAGGACAGAGGCACCAGGTGTTATCCCAGTCAACACCACCCAAGTTTTAACTCTTCCCTAATCACATGTAATAGTATGCATTTGGCTGCAATGTTTATGCAAATTCAAAGTTCTATTTATCAAAATTCTCAAGCTGAAAAAGAAAGGTGAATGAATGCATCCTTGTGCCTTTCATCTTCAATGCCTACTGTGCTTGAAGCTCCCTATAAAGCGGTTGTGCATATGAATTCCAGATTTCAGTCCTTAGCAAGCTCTAAACCCTTCTCCATATTCCTGGATTTCTCAGCACGTTTCTGTCTAAGTGTTCCCACGACATCAAAGGTACCATAGAAAGAACACAGGCAGAAAATGATGGGTGTTAGCTGCCAAGACATTTTACAGCTCTTAGTTGCCAAGAGGAAGGTATAACTTTACCAGGCTGCGGAGCAAAAGAATGAGATGGAGCTGCCCATCATCACAAACAATTGCTATTACAGAACAGCACGACACCAAAACATTCCACACTATACAGTTTTGGTTACTCTATAAATGATCCAGGTAGGTCTCAGGTGAATTGACAGCACAGAATACAGAGCAACTATTTGCCATACAGTGCAGCTATGCAGAGCCTAACTGTAAACTCTTCTAAAGTTTTATATCTGTAACTGCTCAGATTCACAGAAAGCACTTAGGCAGCTTCAAGAATAAGAGTCTTGTAGGTAGTTTCAAGTATGTTTATTTTAGTGTGACAGTATAAAAGCAAGCACACCAGGGAAGGACATGTGGTCTCTTTTTATTTAAATGTAAAAAGAAATAGGCACAAAGTTTATATTAAACCCACCACATTCAAATTATGCCTGCTGTATATTGCATTTGAGCACCTTCCTTCACACTGTTCTCAAACACAGACATTTAAACTTATGGCCATGCATACAGGCCGAGAGACACGCCAGACATACCCTCCAGTTTAATGATATCTGGACAGTAGAAGTGGATCAGGGCTGCTAGAGCACAACCATCTGTACCATCCTTCAGCAGGTTCTCCACCAATGGAATGCAGGGCAGCTGTTTAAGCAATGTTTGCTCCTTCCGGTAACGAGCCTACAGTTTGAAATGGAGAAATTTAGAGAAACAAAGGCTCTGAAACATATGAAGAAACATAGTCATATTGTAGGTTTTACACTGTTAATGAAAAAGCAGTATTCAAGAAATAGCTGAATATTCTCAGCATTCTATTTCCTGAAACTATTCATGTCATGCTACATTTGGAACATGATAAATAAGATCTAAGAGGAAAGAAACAATGCTAATACTGAGCTTAGCCTACAAAATTACCAAGTTTTGATGATCTCTCTATAGCACACTGAACTAAATAACATTCTATACCTTAATTAAAATTTAACAGTCATTATTATACAATCAAAAATGATCTGTGTGCAAACACAGTGAGACAAGTCCTTAGCTAGTGCAACTTCAGTTTACTGGCAAGTCACATGACTCTGAAGTTAACACACCTAAGTATCTTGCCTAAAATCTCATTCATATAACTGACTTAATGACAAATTCAGAAACAAGGAAATCTGCATTTGATCAATTTTTATTACTAGCATGTGTCACTTTAAGCAGTCATAAACATAGAGAAATATTAATGGTCAACTGTTATGACCATGCAGTGACCTAGTAATAAATGGAAATATTTCAAAAATCAAGTCAGCATATAAAGAGATTATTAGCTTAGGATATCAATGCAGCATTTATCTGCGATGAATAAATTTTCAATGGGTTTCTTTTTTTTTTTTTTTTTTGTGATAGGAGAGGAGGGCTTATTGAAAAAATGGACTTAACATAATTCCTATTTTTTTTCTACTTCTTCCTGGGAAAAAAAATGGAGGTGGAAGAAAGTGGTATAGATTTTAATTTGTTAGTATTATTTACTAAGACATTTTTAAAACAGTAGTGCAGGGTTACTGCTGTATTCATACCACAGAACTACTTACGAGCAGTAGAGTGTTTCTGAGTTAATCCTGTGCTGTTTAAATGCATCTATGCACACTGAACTGCAAGTCTCCCTGCAGAGACTCTCAGAAGTCTTTGTGGAAATCACTCTTCCCAGCAAGGCTAAAATGGACTGTTCCTACCTCCTACTCTCCACCTCTTGGCTGTGCTGGAGCAATTGCTGATGGGACCAAAACCATTGGTCCAGCTACAACTCTCTCCTCCTTTGTTTCTGCAGTGAATGAGTTCATGAGCAGGGATGGAGGTTTTATGGGTGAGATAGGAATTGTTTAAGCCATCTGTGCACGCAAAAAGGTCTGTGGAACCACAGACTAACCCTGAGGGCTGTACTTGCTGTCACTGGATTTCTGTCTAGGATCACATAGGATTATTTTAGTGAATGTCAGTGTCCCCTAACTGGCCTAAGAAGGAAAAGCCTAATCTGGCAACAACAGCCACATCAGTTCTAGAAAAATAAAGGGCTTGCGCTTGGCCCAGAGAACTTATAGCTCAACCAATTAATATTAAAAAAAAAAAAACCCTGACACTTAGCTATTACTTCATGCTTTTAGTGTAGTAATTGTGTATCAAATATGCTTTATAAAAATGAAAATATCATTTTTGTGTGCTAAAGGAAACATTAACACCAAACAAAAATCATGTTCCTGTTATGCATTATTAATATTCTTTTCCCCATGTTCTTAACACTTCCTAGTATCTCTAATGAAATAGGCCAATTATAATTGCAGTGAAAGTTTATTCTTTCTCACTCTATGGCAATCCAGTGACCCACTATGATGAAAATGCTCTAAGTTTCAAATTCCGTTATTATGTCCATGCATGTCCTCCTCAACATGACTGAAATTAAGTCATGAAATACCACAATTTAATTATGATTAAGCATCAATAATGGTAATAGATACAGGTTACAGATGGACTGAACATCATGATCCAACAAGCTCTGTTTAATTTATATATTTTTTTGAATAGTATCTTTTAATGGAGTATTCAAAAAATATTTGAAATTGACAATATATGTGGTGTCGCACAGTAAATCCTGTGAAAAAGTACACTGCACTTTGATGATGCCTTCACTGGCCTTATGAACAGTGCCAATCCATGCTAGAAACTGTGACATATCTTTGAAGTGGACATAGAGGATTTGATTCATTGTAGAGAATGCCAGGCACATTACTTCAGGGAAGAAACTCATATAACCTGATCTCTGGTAATTGCACTGCATTTTAAATAAACTTCCATTTGAAGAAACTCTTCTCATCAGCTGCAGTGTTTGCTACTAAATATATGCAATAATGCAAAAGATGAACTTCTACATTACAAAGCTCTAGAGCTAATTGAAACATAAATGCTAATACAGGCACCTTGTTTCTGAGATCCTAAACCATTCTGATTTAGCATCTTTGAGCTTATGCCACTTAACCTAGTCTAGGTATAGTTGAGGCACTTGCCTAGAAACAAGGTCAGCTAAAGATGAACAACAACACACCAGCTACTCTGTCATAACTGCTCGTGTGTATTCAGAGCTAATCATTAACAATGAATGCTCTTACACATTTACCATACAGTAGATAACATGTTATAAATTTACTTATCAGAGTTTTTAGCTGCCTCTATGCTCATGAATATCTGTCACTATGAAATGTGCTCTATTCTAAAGGGAAGATACAGAAGACTGGCTGAAGTGATAGAGCAGCCTGAGTATTGTCAACACTTGGGGTTTAACTGCATGCCTACTGAACTAACAACACAAAGTAACATAAATACCATTAATTCAAGTTGTTTACAGATAACTGGCAGGCAAACTGGAGTTAGTTTCTTAACAGATTGAGAATTTTAGAGTTGAATATAATTTTTATGCAAAGGAACATACTCACTCGTAAACCAACACCCTAGACAAAAAAAGAACACAGACATTCTGAAACTGTTTTCAAGTAGCCTTACTTTGACAAAGTAAGACCAAAAAATTTGTGATATGGTCCATCTTATATTTTTTTTGCATTATTCCCTCCAATTAGTTACACTGCCTTAATTCCAAAACAAAATTAAAGGGCTGTACTGTGAAGAGCAGAGTACTGTGTGTCACAACTGTAACAGATATCTTTACAGAGCAATTGCCCACAGAGGCTGTCAGGAGTCTGAACACTGCTCAGGCTGCTGGAGACAGTACTTTCAAACTGCTTTTCCAAACACAGAGTAATTTTTCTTGTTGCCTACATGCAACTGCCTTGTTATTTTCAATTTCTTTTGCAATGTAAGAACAGCGTTTCATTAGTTAGGGCAAAAAATATCTGAGGGACTGCTAGGTCAATTATCTGGTAACCATTGGAGCAATGATAGATGGAAATTATCTCTTTGGAATTCAGATCAGAAGTATGCAATTCTGCTTATACCTGAACAGCTGCTCCCAGCCAAACCTTGCCAAATAAACAATCTGAATGCACATCAAGTGTGAATTCCTACACGACAGAGGAAAGTTATGATAACCCCAAGGTGACACAGCGCAGATGTGTCAGCACAGAAAAAACAAACTATATTATTGCAGACGTGAAAAGATATCTTTTTATTACTTTTAGTGAAATTATGGTCTCACTAAAAGTAGGCTTTGGGTCATTTTGTATGGAGAGACATTAATAGCAGTCTTGAGTCAACTGAAAAAATGGGGAATTCTAGATGAATGGTGTAATGATTGCATATGCTTAGAATAAATAAGATTTCAGATTGCATGTAGCATCAACAATCAAAAACTACTTCAAGTCTCTTTTTAAAAGAGAATTGGTATCAAATAGCATGTGTTTACTAAAAGTTTATGAGAAAGTAGTTTATAAATGTTCATTTCACGTGAGTTAATAACAGGTAGCACTGCCTTGTACAAACCCACTGACTGCCTGAAAAATAATTCCTTATCCAGCATCATATCTCACATTTCTTTTGCATAGATTACCTTGCAAAACAGGCTTCTACCAAGTATGCACTCCTTTGCAGGGCAATCTCTTATAAAATTATCTCATACAGACAAATGAAATGAATGATTAGACCAGCATGACATGGACAAAGCCATTCTCAAAATAAGCAATTTGATCAAAGTGAAGCAGTTGGGCAAACTTACAGGAACCAGTTTCCAAAACCATTTGGTAGGAGACTTCAGAGGAAGCAGTAGGAAAAAAGGATAAAAGCAAAAAGCAAAGGAGAAAAAAAAAGGAACATTTTATCATATTTCATGAATTACTTTTATAAAGCAATTTTCTTTAACATTTTCAATTTTGTATAACAGTGAGTTGTAATTTAATGGCAAGCACAAGCGCACTGTAACCTCTGCATATTGAGCTAATTAGCAGCAATAACACTGGAGAAATATGTCTGAACTCTTTGTAGATCAACAGTATAATTTTTCCACATGAACAGCTAAGATTGTCAGATCAATGCAGTTTTATGAAATGCTTTCACACATCTAATTGTACTCTACATATGCAATCCGACTGAAGAATTCATTTGAGACTTGAAGTCATGATATCACAAGTATCAAAATGAACTCCAGCAGCACACATGGGGAAGCAGGGAAGCTAAAGCAATGAAAAAAGGGATAAACACACATAGTACAGTACACCCAACTGCAGTGAAGCTTTTGTTAGTTACTTCAAGCCAAACAGGAACATTCAACAATATTTTTAAACAATCATATGACAGCTTTCAGGACAACAAAAGGTACAGGCAGTTATATTTTTACAATGACAAATCACATTAGCATCAGCTGCATGATGTGCAATGACCTGAAATGTAGATGTTTGACTACTGGCAGAAGAATTATCAGAACTAATACGATAACCTCTAAACTCATACACAATCAAAAAAGTACTGATCTGTAGCACACTGATTTTTTCTGCAACTCTGTGCACTAGTCTGACATAAAACTTCTAGTATTTAGAATAAAAATATTATGTACCAGTACTATAAATACACACAGAAAATGTCACCACTCTATTTCATTGAAGAAAAATAAAAATCAAACCCAGTACTGAAGTGCAGGAAAGAATTTATTTTGTTTTTAATGAAGATAAATATTTTATGGAAATGGTAAAAATGTAGCTTAAAACTACCATGAAACAAACTGCTATGGAAGCTTTTTATTTTATGTAGCTTTTAAAATATGTGCTTCTATAAAACCTTGAAAATGACTGTAGTAAGGATACAGAGCTTTTATGGAAAAAAGCTATCGTGCACTAATGGGCACGCAGTAGTAACACAGCTATTCTCAATATCCTGCTCCTCCATTTCACTGGATTGTAGCAGGGAAGAATTCCAAAAGCACTTAGAAGAAATCAACTACAAGATTCATGTCAGTGTGTGGCTCTGGACATTTCTGTCACACCCAACTAAAGCCCTTTACATAGGATTCGGTTTCTCTTTATCTCACTGAAAAATAGTCAGTGTATGTAAAAATTTGTTTTCAAATTTGAGTTTTATCTTAAGTTTCAACTGCAATCAAGAATTCTAAACTGTATCATAAAGCAAGGTTTTGGCTAAATTGGCTGACATCAGACCTAGGCTGCCTATTATTCTATTTAACACTGACAGGAACATTGTTCTTGCATTTATCAAAGTGCAGTGTATTTCAGACCTGGACTCAAAAAGTCCACCAATATCTATTTAATGCTAGGCTGAAGAACTACTCTTTGGAAAAAAACACACATTCTTTTGAATTCGAAACACCAGCTCTCCCTAACAGCAACAACTCAAAACTAGTAATCCAATATATATTTTTATTTATCTGCTTGGTTAAAACTGTGATTGAGATGACTATGAATACGCTTCAAAGAGGTGAAAGACTTGCGAAATTTAAATTCAAACATATATTAAGATTTATAAGTATACATTTTCTAAGGCCACATAAAGGAAAAAAGATAAAAGAAAAGCTGAAGTCTCTTGGACAATCTGGGAATTCAGTGGCTGTTGGACTGTCACTTCAGATTAGCAGGAATAAACTTTTTTGCCCTGGAACTTTACCAAAATCAGTCGCTATGAAACAAACTAAGCAGAGAATTCTGGCTAATTTCTTCCCAATATTTAAAACAACAACAAAACCAAAATAAAACCCCACAAAACCAAACCAAATCAAACCAACCCAACCAAAAAACAAAAAAGAAAAAAAAAAAAAGAAACACTGCAAGAACAAAAATAGTCCTTCAGGTTGAGACCCTATGGTTTTACACGATGATTTTATCCCCTCTAACAAAAAGTTTTAAACATGGCTATGATAAATTTATTTCCATGTAAACTCATTTTATGGTGCCAAAACACGATAGTCATGCCTTTCATTAACTGCCTGTTTCTGCTATCTTCCTTGCACCATCATTTGTGCTCATGCAGCTGTGCACTGATTGGATCAAGAAGCTGATTCTTCTGCAAACTTTTCTTCTTGAGAGGTTAGCTTTTGGTAGCAGTGTGGATTTATGAAACACAAAATTCTAGTGGAAAGTGGAACTACAGTGTTAGTGTTTTACCTTTGCACAAGAGGTTGCACTGTTTAAACTGATCTTACAAAAAGTTTGAAGAATTCACATATTTAATGGAAGTTACATTTGTTTCTCTGATAGGATTTGCATTTGACCTAAATTTGTTAAGACTGATTCAGTCTAAACCACAGAAGCAGACAGAAGAAGAACATATTTTTGGGAAAGCTCCAGCTACACTGAAAATCAGCAATTTAACCAGTGCAACTGTACATTCACTACATATTATTCAGTGGAAGCCGGAAAATCAAAGCTATTTACTACAAAACTTGAAATCCTAATTCTGAAAAGAGATGCAGAGACTCTAACAGGAAAAAGATGAGGTTACCACAAATCACCAGCTGATCAAGGTCCACAGAGGACTACCTGGAACTAAAAATCATACACACTCCTTCCTCTCTTATCTTCTACAGATAGCTAGTAGCAGAAGACAGGGAAAGAAAACAAAAGCAACCTCATAATCGGTTAATACTGATTTTATCTATCCAGACATAGAAAACAGGTGTATCTTGTAATTTGTAGTATCTAATAATTTGTATTTGATGTTTAAACCTTTTGTAAATGCAGAAATTTACTATTCATTGCAAAAAGATTCACCACATTTCTATAACAACACTAACACAGTTTGGCAGGCTTGAGGGCTACACTGAAATTAATTTTCACAACTCATTAATTTACAAATGTGTAACTACAGAAAATGGAAAAATTATTTAAAAATTTACGTGTTAACTTTGTTTCACCTTTTAGGTACCTAATTTTCCTGCTTCTTGGCCAGAAATTAAACATAAAGAGGAGCTTTCCCTATTGACTAAAATTATCTATTTTTCCCATGTTTGCTTAGCCATCTCTAATCAGCAGAAGGGGCATTCAGTATTTAAATTCAGTTGGGGTTCAAGACCTGACCAAACCTTGGAAAGCATGAAACTGAAATAAACAAAGGTTTTGTCAAGAAAAGGGAGATAGCAAAGCTTCTTAAATTTTCATATGGAGGTCACTATTTGAACTGCTAAATGCCTTGGTAACATGGAGAACATTAAATTAAAAAGCCTCAGGCTGAAAATGATGGTGGAAGACAGTAAAGCTGAACAATGGATAATTCCAGTTCCCTTCCATGCTAAGTTTAAAAAAAAAAAAAAAAAATATAAGCAGTAGTTAGGTATTTAAAAACATCGAAGAAAGAAAATAAAACAATTCAGATACTAATAATTAAACTACAACTGTAATATGAGCATAGAAAGTAATAAATACACATATACAAGTATAGTTTAATTTTTCCAAAAAATGGAAAATCATGTAGTAGGGCTTTAGTTAATACAAAGGCAGAACTTATTTCCCTTTTTTAAATCCAAGAATGCCTATTGTTACTAATAACTAAAGCCAAGCACAACGGGAAATGAAAATTACATATGTATTTCAACAAGATCCAAACCTGGTAGAGGAATTCAGCTACAGTCATTTCACAGCTTTGCTGAGTGCAGAGGTAAGGCCAATACCATCAGTGATTCTGTGCTTTTAAAGGAGGAATACTCATGCAGTAAGGAGAGAGATAATCAGTGTAAAACACCCGGGCATCTGGGACTGAACAGTAAGAGATGCTTGACAGGAGCTGCATCACAATTTAACAGAAACTCCTGTTAGAAATGCTGGCCAACTTGATCTGATGCAATGGACTCATCCAGTTTTCCTTGTAAAGCCAGCATTCAGCACAATCCTTCAGTTAAGAAATACAGGGTTTAGTTGGGATGTTCCTTGTGTTTCTAAACCTCAGATGTTTGTGTGCATGCAATGACCATTACCTTTAGGAAGAGTAAGTGGAAACTTGGGAAATACTGCGAGACATATGACTTAAAGAAAAGCTGAGAAATCAGAGCAGTAAATTAACCATCAGTTGAACAGTTTCTCAAAGAAAACCTGGAGTTAAATAATCCTCATGCTAATACAACCCCCAAGCACGGAATACCTTACTTGACAATGTAATTTATGCAGCTGAATCCCTAGTGAGGCAAAAAACATAACATGAACCTGAGATTATAGTATCAAAAATATCCGTGTACAAAAGAGATGACCTTAAATATGCATTTTTTCCATGATATGGAAACTGTTGCATGATTTTGCTATTTTGCCAATGCATTTGTACCTTGGCCAACAAAACTGGGCTCTTGTGTTCTGTTACAGCTCCACAATTCTTCTAAAACACCACAATACCATTTTTAGGTAAATGTGTTATTCCCCTGAGTCCATTTATGGGATCAGTTACAGACAATATAAATCTTTCAACAATTGATTTTAACATGTTGACAGTAAAGATAAATTATAAACTAAAATTTTTATTCTTTTACTCCTAATATAAATTGCAAACTGTAAGTGAAAATAAACATTACAGATTTTTAAAAAATACTGAAAATTTTATAGAATTGCTCTGATAATAGTTTTCACTTTCATATGTATTTGTTTATCATACTAAAACTCTCATGCAGTTTTGAGTTTCAAAACTCTTCTCATCTTTCCAAGTGACCTAAAATCCACATAAAACTTCCTACTATTATTTTCAGGAAAAAGAAAAACCACTACAGGACAGAGGAACACAGGTTATCTCCTGAGCCTCTGTTTACTTTGTTTTATCTAAATTTGAGAAAAGAACTTGCCAAGGACATCTTATTCTCCAGATTTCTATGCTACTATCACTACTGAATACAGTTTAGATTTTCCACAGCAGGGTATATGCATCAAGGTCACACTATTATTGTAAGAACCACCATTTTCTTTTGCTGAGTCACATCAGCATTCATTGGCATTCCTTATAGTTAAAAAACCCCTACAAATGCAAAGATATTCACTACATTCATGTGTTTTGAAGCAGAGCACCAAATCCAGGCTGGTAACTCCCTCAGAGTGGCACTGAAAAGGAGTGAGAGCAGGCCAGGCTGGGAAGGAGGATTACAGCCTTGCAGCAGCTTGGAAATCTGGCCTGCATTCATGTGCAGGGATAATACCAGAAGGTATTCAGACTGATTACCAATTCTTCAATAAAAGTTACATCCCAGTAGGGTAAAGGATCTTTCTGAAGCAAGGAATTTTACATACTCTGGAACTGCCTGGTATCTCTACGTATTTTGATGGGCATATAATGCTACTTAATTAACTGAGCTCTGCAAACAAAAGAAAAAAAAATCCTGTTAGGGAATCAAACACAGTCTGTTTTTATTGTATAGATAATAAAACCTGTAATAAACCAGTATTTTGGATCACAGCCAGAGCAATCCTTCCCATGATATCACTTACAGATTTCCCTTCTGAGATTCACACAATGCACAAGGAAAAAAACTATTAAAAACCATGAAAAAAGTAAGTTCTGGTTTTTTCATATCAGATCTGTCCAGGGCTTTAATTCACTCAAAAGTATTCATTATTCTTAAATTCCTCAGCACTAATGCAACAGATGTTTCCCTGCTATCGAAAATTTATTTGTCAGAAAGGACAACTGGCTATAAAAAGTGCAACTCTGTTAGTTTCCTTTTTAAATGTGTGTTTTCATGAAAGTGATAAAACTAATAACAAAAAGAATACTACAACTTTGCTTTCTTTAACAAGCACTTAAAAGCTCAATGTCTGCAATGTCTGTTTACAGATAAATGCTTATTCTTGTTTAAAATATTTTAACTCCTCCACCTACCTTCTGACCTCCTGCAGATTCTGCACTGTGATGCTCTTTTAGTTTTTGTTCCTGTTCCATGATGTCTTTCAAATGTTCATTTACCTAGAGACAAAATAGTTCACTCATTGTCTGTTCTAAGAAACAAGTCGTAGAAATTAGAAGTTCTTCAAAAGGTCTGTAAATCACAAACACAGAACCAAAGAGATATTTCCATTTCAGATTACATTTCAGACTCCAGTCCTGAAGCAAAACCAGCAAATGTCAGTCTCAGATGCAGTCTAAGGTCACTGCTTGTTAGCTTTACATTGTACAAATTAACCTGTCCTTTATTATGCTCAGTCACATTTGATTAACAGGGTATCCTTGTCACTTGATTTGATTATGCAGTGAAGGTAGATCACTTCAGGCAAGTGTTCAAACAAACAGAATACCTTTGGGTTTCAATCACGACAAAGGACACAATGAGATGACAACTTATAAAGAGTCAAAAAGAGACCCTTGAGCAGGCACTGTGGCATCTCAACATGACAGTGACACCTAAGATGTCATATGTAGTATATATTACAGTATTATTTTAGACTTCCCATTTATTTGGCTTACACATGTTTAACTTAGTTCTGCAAACTTTTCTTTTTATATTCCATAAACAGCAGATGAAGGAACAGTCTGTATCAGAACAGTCCTGATATACCTACATAGATAAATACACAATAGACATCCTAATTGAATCATACAGACAACAAAGAAAACCCCAGCTTACTTTTCCAGCACTCATACCTTGTTTATCCAGTACATGACAGCATCCTCAATGTCATAGGGTACCTCTGTAGCTTGGAAGAAGGTTGAATACTGCTGAGTGCATGCGATGACTTTCTCAACGCTGACCATCTCCACAGTGTAAGCCATCATGAGAGTGTCGATCATGGCCAGGTGAGCGCTCTGCAATGACAAGTACAAACACCTGATTCATTTGCAAATCAACAGATCTTTCTCATGTACTGCTTCTGAACATAGCCACATACATGGAAAGACCAAAACTGTAAATGCTACAAGTTGGCTGTCTGGTTGTCAGTTTTAAATGAAAAAACAAATGAAAACATATATAACAGACTTGAGAACATAGATTAAATTGCAAATTAAAGTAAGTTCTCTAAAAAAATTAACACCAAATTTAAAGAACTGAAAGTGAACAGAATAAGCAAGTTTAATGATCCAAACATCACATCACTTTTAAAAGAGCTAAAGAGATCTTTTAAATTTGTCACCATAGCAAAACCGAACCCCCCTGTCTGATCAATGTTATTTGTACTGGAAATAAAAGTTAAAACTGCCAACTAAACAATCTTCATCGTCATGGAAATGCTGAATTAATATGTGAAAGTTCATCTATATTTAAAGTCCTAATACAAGAAGAAGACTAATGATGATTATACTAATTTTTAGTAAAAACCCAACAAAATGAAAGAAAAACACCTATTTTTCTTCTAGTAAATTTCTTAGGTTATGCAGATGTAATGTAGGTGCCACAGTTATAGATACTCAACTAGGTTTAAGATAATATACTTTTGGTTAGAAGAGGAGGTACATTTCTTCTGGTGTCATATATTGAAAGATGATGGCTATTTCACAGTCTGAAATAGTTCAAAATAAACAAACAATCCCCCCACAACCCAACATAATCACAAAAAAGAGAATGAAAACCAGGATTTACATTAGATTCTTGTGACTGAATAACAAAATGATGGTGGTTTTTAGAGGCAGTGCCTACAGCTAAACACATTTACTTCTGCTTCATGATAAGAAAAACAGAAACAGCTTTCTAAGTATTAAACAAGATTTCCCATGGATCAGAACAATTTCCAAAGACAGTATTTTTAAAACACTGCCTTTAAACACAGCTCACAATGCAAACAAAGATCTTCAACACGTGTTAATACCATCACTTCAATACTATAAAAAATATTCATATAAACATCTCACAAGGTAGCTGTAAGAGCCATGGTAACAGCAATGAACAACATGAGTCACACAGCAATATGCTATCTAATCATCACAGTTAAGGTAGTTCATGCACATCACTTATTCCAGAATTCCCAGCAGGAAAAAGAACAGATTATTTGCTGCTCTTGGTGTTTGTATCATCAATAAAAATGATCATGCTGACCTCAGAAGTAGGCAGCAGCACGAACTGCCTTTTTTAAAGCAGTTAAGTTGCTTTGTTTCACACAAAAAGGCAAACTACACTTAGGAGACATTCACAAAACTGAAGCCGACAGCCTTCCTGGGACAAGCTCATTGTCCTTGTACCCTGAGTATGGCCTGAAAGACCTGTCTGCACAGAGGCCATCTCTGCTCCCAGCAGCAGCTGCAGCACAGCTGGGCAAGCAGTCAGCAGCTCCTCACTGCCGCCACCACTGACGGACTCAGTCCCAACAAACTCTTTCCAACACCGCTATTATGCCTTAGGGGCTCATGTACAGACCTTCACGGACAAGTACTGACACAAGCTCCTAGGTGAAGGAAGGAAGGAAAGTGCTGGGCAGCTGAATCTTGCCACTCAAAGTATTTAAGAAGGGCAAGGGTATTGCCTGTGTGCGGCCTCATGAGGAGCCTGTGCTCCAGTGTGCGGTGCAGCAATGCTGTACAGGGCCCACAAGCCGCTCCTCTGCTGGCCCAGCAGCACAGCGCAGAGGCAGGTTCAAACCAAGTATCACAGGAACTGTGAGTACAGTCCCCCAAATCCTTGTGAGGGATTGAAGAGCCTGGGACAGCCATACAGATCCATGAAGTTCTGGTAGGAGCTCCCAGCACAGACTGCAGAAAGGTAGTTTAGCACGTGTAACGCACAGCAAAGAAGGGAAGATTTGGATCATCTCTGACATCTGGGGTCACTGCTCTGATAATCTTTCCTTGCTACATTTTGCCTAGTCTGAATGGCACCAGGGTTAAAACCTTGTGCTATTTTCAGACTGTTTTCAGAACCTCTCCCCAGATATAAAAGGGAGACATTAAAACAGCAAGAAAATGCTGGATTTGCTTTTTAAGAGGAGGTAGTGCATAAAAAGGTGATTTCCAGCTAGACATAAGACTGGCCTCCTACAGAATGCTACTGCTAGGAGTGTGCTAGGAGTCACCCTGGCTGATCCAGAACTGTTCACACTGCCTGCTGCACAAGGGGATTCCTTCCACCCTTCACTCCCTGCCTGTGGGGAGGACACTGCCTTCCATGTGAGGTCTGACAACCAATGAAACTCCCAGAGGTGTGAAAGCAGAATCTTCCTGCCCAGCTGTTGATCCATGAGCAGGGCCCTGGCTACTACACCTGTGCTCTGAGGCCAGCCCACGAGGAAAACCACCACTGAACTGCCCAGAGGGAATTTAGTCGCTTTCACCTCCCATGCTGGATCATCAGCTTCTCTGCAAAAGAGCTAGGAAGTGGATTGCTGTGGAGAGAGAAAGCCACTGAAGTGTTGCTAGAACTGCCAATATGCTCAATACATTATAAATACATTAGAAAAAGTAAATTATTTACAATTAGTTAACTGAGTCTCATTTTCAATGCTTCTAGCAAATCATTAATGAAGTGCAAACTACTTAAACAAACAGAGGGAAGAATGACCTTAGATAATATTTTGTACTATCAAAACTAAGTGTAATAAACTTTTACCAACACTGGCTAGATTCATGTCACAACCTTTATTTTATACATGCAATCAAATACAAGCATCTTCAGTCTCAAAAGTTATTTTCTTTATAATCCAGGCAGGACACTCCAAAGACTTTTAGAAACCAGTAAATAATGAAAAGAATGAGTATTATCCTGAGAAACAAACAACGAACTGCCACTTTTCTTACCTAGCAAAAAATCAAACTTTTGATTTTATAAATAGTTTCTTTACTAATGAAAATATTTAAAACTAGTAACATAAATGGACTGATTCCCCTAGAAAGTTGCAAGTGACCAAATAAACATACAGGATAACTTACATATAAAATACCTGTTTGTTTAGTTGGTTTGTTTGCTGGGTTTTTTTTAAAAGGAGTGACAAAAAGAACGAGAAAACAATTTAATTGCACATACAGTCCCTACTGGTTTTCTTCCACTTATTCTGTTAAGAGCAGACAAGCTGTGTTCTTTTACATCTCTTCATTCACTCTACTCAATAAAAAAGTAAACTAAAAACTGCACTATAAAAATAGTGTCCTACTCTTCCAAATACAGGCTTTGTCAGCATAACTGCTGAAGTTCTCTAAAAAATCCCAAGTTTTAAGAAATTCTGCTGATAGTAATAAAATTCTGAATTTTTTTTTTGCCTCTCTCACAGAACAGCATATTTTAGGTACAGCTAAAAAAATCAAGAGAGACAGTTCACTTTTACTAGTCAGATCTGCAGTTAGGAGTGAATTATGCAAAGAGGCAACATTTCATATCTGAGGGAGAAAAGGAAACCACTTTGAGCTGGGCAGAAACTGGGATCATCAGCTCAGTGATGTCTTCTTTCTCCAGACAAGCCTGGACACAATGCCTGAAGGAAGTGCCCAGGAGCTGCTGATGACTGGGATGAAGACAGTACATTAAATTTTGGTATTTCCTCTGAGGTGGCACCATTCAGATACACAGCCTAAAATACCCAGGCAGGATTTCATGCTGTCACATACCTCCCATGTCCAGAATTGCAGCAAGGCATAAATAACGATGTACAATTCCAAAAGAGAAAAATAATTTTAGAGAAATAATTTAAAAACTCCAAATGGTAACATGGAATTATAAAGAACCATTAGAGAAATCTCTTTTAAAAAAGTCAAGATCAACACAGCAGCAGTGAACAGCACAGGAAATAATATACTTTTCCCATAAGTGTTACGCAGAGATTTGGTTTAAGCCAATTCAAAAAAACTTTGAGTGCTTCACTACAATGGTGCAAAGCAATAAAGTCTTAAATAGAACACAAAAATATATTAAAAAATACAAAATGCTGGATTCTTAGAGGTATTTTATTTTCTAAGACACAAATGTGGTTTTGTCTTTCCCAGCTACAGCCTGCATAGCACACAAGAGTTTTAATTTACTAATCTTAATCTCATGTAATTACTGGTTAGTTTCTGCCCTGTAATGTACCTTCCACAGCTTTTCATTCTATCACTGAATAGTTCAGTAAGAAGCTTACTGAACTGCAGAAGAAAAATTATTCTGAGCATGGCTGCTAATGCTTTCCTGTCTGCCTAACATTTGATTACAGAGCTTTCTTTACCTCCACTGAAGAACTAAAACCAACTTCATTACCAGATGTACTAAGCAAAAGGTCTATATCATACTGTACACACAGATACTTATGGATAAATACCACAAATTACAGACAGCTTCTACATTGTTACCTACTACTGAGGATATTTCTTATATTCCATTAAATGATACTCAGGTCAGGACTCGTCTTTTGAACTTCCTCTTCAGGAAAAACAGACAAACCCATTTCCCACTACAGTACTTGAAGAAAGGGGAAGAAACAAAACAGAGGATGCAATTGTTACCCTCATGCTAAATAGAAATATATAATTAATTCACTCTTTCCTGGAGATTTTTCTTATAATAAAAGTCTCCTAAACTCACTATGCTTTGGAGAGGAGATCTGATCTTTGACAGACTGGCTTTTGTAAACTGAAATACATATTGCACAACAAATACATATATTTCTAGCTAAATTCACTTAAGATTTTGCCTCACCTGGATCAGGTACTTAAGCAAAAAATACAAGAGATCAGCTCTCTACACTTAGCTGGGAGAATTTTTAGATCTCCCTTGCATCAGTAGTTAGCATGTAACCAACTGCTTCTGCCTTCTGAAGACAGAGGTTTGAATCCAGGTACTTTTCACACTCCAGTAAAAAAACCTGTAATTCCAAGAGCTTGATGAAAACTACTCTGATTATCAAGAATATAGATGGAAAGATGGAATAATCACTGTCGGACACATACTTGAGGAAAGAAAGGTAAGACAAGAGTTGCTCATATCCATGGTAAACGAAAGAGAGTACTAGCAGGTGAGTCCATACTCCTGCTTAAAGATACAGGAAAGGTGTGCCAAGAGCACTGTGGGGATCTCCTTCCACACCACTCTAACCCACATCTGTGCACCCAGCTTCCTTGCAGGTTCTGTGAACAATAGTTTGAGGAGGCTGGCTAGCTTAAGCCTCCAGGCCCTCTTCCTAGAGACCCTCCCCCAGATAATTCAAGTCTGAATTGAATCTGCTAGCATAAGGAGACATCATTTAAACTCCAAGTCTCAATTAAAAATGGCAGAATTCCAGCTGAGGCAAAGTATAGGCCAACGCTTCAATACTGCAGGAGGTGAGGGAGAAATTAATGAGCAGAGCCAATAGGTGATAACCCTATTACAAATTTCAAAGCTATTTCTCCATTTGACCATCATTTTTACAGCAAAATGCAGACAATTTTGATACTAGAAAGGAAACAAGTTCGAAAATATTTCAATCAACAAAATAGAGCAGTCTGAAGTAGTTCTACTTTGTTTGATGATTTTTGGACGCAGTTCTTCTCTAGCCTCACACAGGACCTATGCTTAGCACAATCCTAAAATAAGCCCAGCAGTCTAGTTGGTCTTGTCCTGCAAGGGAATGATCATGCTGAATTATCTCCTTGCTGCACTGCCATGAAGAACAGGGCTTGACTCTGATAGGATGCTTACTCAGCAAGAACAGGCATTACTGAGTCATGCTAAGCACCTTGAGACAGGTTCTGCAACAAGAGGGGATGCTTTTTGCTTTCAATATTTTGATGGCCTTCTCAATTTGGTTACCTTTTTCACTTTAGTAATCTATTCTATGAATACACATTAAGAAATCATTGTTGGGCTGACTATACACATCTGACACAGGAAACAATTGGCTTGTATAAAAAGGATTTCTCAGGTACAGATACTGGCTGTGTTAAGCATTATGATAGCACTTATAAGTTTGATTTAAGGTTTCCTCATTATGCTCATTAGGGAACTTCATAATTTGATCTACTAACTCAATCCTAACTAAACACCTAACAGAGATTCCCAGATTTTCCGGATGACATAACCAAGTGAGACTTTGACCTACTCCAGGACATAGTGAAACAAAATACCTGCACAATCAAGAACCAGCAAATGGTGTTCATCACATTATTTGAATTTTGACATATTTTACAGTTTCACACGACCTACTTTGAATTTTTTTTTAAATATACTAAACAATTGCAAGTTGCCTGTTCTTATTTACTGGGAGAATCAAGTGCCTAATGCTAAAAACCACAAAGGCACTTCAGTGTCTTTATGCTAAGTACTCCTAGTTCCAAAGATAAATATTGGTAGTTAGATAATATAAACTAAAGTAAGAAAGTAACACAGGATAACTGGCAAGCCAGTTTTATACATTTCAACAAGTAAATAGCAAATTTCCCAGAGGACTTAGTTTTTGTAGATAATTCAGGATTTTCCTAGAACATACTGTCAAATCCTGTCCAGATAAAACAATTCAAAAATTCCTTACACAAATTACTTATGTGCATTGTCTCCTTGCTCTAAAGCTGGTAATTGTAATAAATATCATCTGAATTTCTTATTTTCACAGCAAGCTCCACTACTCTTTGAAGAACACAGGAGTGGGAAAAAGAAAAGCAAGGCTTTGTCTTACCCATATATAAAATAAGAAGTAGCTCCCTTTTCCTGACTCATACCTGCATAGGAATGAGATAAAAACCACTGGTTTAACTTCTCTGGCAGGTCAGCTAGCACCTGCAGAGGCAGTTATCACCAGAAGTATCAAAGCATATTCGTCTCAGAACATCTGCTGAAGGAACTCAGCCTCAGGAGTGCTGGAGAACTACTGCTTCCTCGTGGGCAAGCAGGAGCAGTGGCAAGACAAGCCAGATTTCTGCAGAATTTGAGGTGAAGAGTTCAGGGTTGGATGATGTGATAGAAGTACGTAAGAGGAGAAGTTCAGCAAAGAGAAAAAGAGGCAAAGATCCCAAAATAAAACACCTGTACAAGGCTGAGGTGTTGAGGAGATGAGACTGGAAAAGGAATAGGGATGTCTTCTCCAGTGTATGAAGCCTGGCACTGAGCCTCAGCATGCAGCAAGCGCCACTGACTCAGTCACGAGCCCCATGGCTCAGTCTGGGATCAGAGCAGACTACTTGTGCAACTTTACAACACACACTTTTAGCTCATCTTCTTGACAGCTAAATATTGACAGCCAGAGTTCTGAATGGCAGCTTCTTTAGCCCAGGTAACCGATACCACATGCTTTCTGACTTATCTGCATTTCAGTTTTGCAGGTTTTTTTTTTGGATCAAACTAGTTAGTTACTCGCACCCTTTATCTCACAATCCTTAGAAGGTTTAAAGACTTGAATGAACATAAAATACCCATTTGATAAAAGGCAATATTACAATAATAATTTACTAAAAAAATACCTAAAGTAATACAGAGCATGATATTTCACATAATTCTCAACATTTCTTAAATCTACAGCCTTGGTTTCTGATGAACTACACTGTATTAATGACCTTTTCTGCATTTAGTACTAATGATGCTTTAATTGCAGTGATGAATAGTACAATATACTTGTTTGTTCAATTAATCTGTTTCAAAAACTGAATTCTCAATATCATTATGTTTGTAAAATGGTAAACAAAAAATACTGCTTTTCTTACAAGAGAGGAGATTAAGTTATCCGTGGTTCCTTCCCGCATTTCTCAAACCAAAAGAAGATCAAAGCAGGGCCAAATTATCAATGGAAATCTCCAACTGAATTCCACACAGTTCTGGGACTGGCCTTCCAGAGTATGTTTTTAACTCCTACATTCTACTCAGTTTCCTCAGGAAATGTGCCTCCCAGCTGGAATTTGTGTGAGACACTTGCCACAACATAAAACTGGAAATACAGACTTAAATTCTCCAGGAAGGCATTTTAAGAGCAACTTCTAGTTATAAACAAGATATTTGGGGTGTTTTGTTGCAAAAATCATCTTTGTTTTTGAGAGTTACCATCCTTCTTGGTCCAAATTTGTATTTTTCTAATGTATGGAGGAAATGTGTATCATTCAGCACCTTAGATATAGCAAAAAAATATGCCTGTGACATGTAAGCATCTAAGACCTAGGGACAGCTTCACTCTGCCACACGTCAGATATCATCGTATTTTTACAAAACTGCTGCTGAAGAATCTATGAAAAGGTTCTGTGGTTTTTGTTAAATTGCTGGTGCACAAAAATCTATTTTTAGGAAAGAAACATGAGAATCTTTGTTAGGCTTAGCTTTCTTTGTTGATTTAGCAAAATATTGGCTTAAGAAATCAAAACATGTATATTCATTTCAACATGTTATCTTCAAAAAGAGGAAAACTAGATTCAAATTTGACATGGGAACATAATATGAAATCTTCCCGCATATGAACAGGCTCCTGATAATTTCCTTGCTGCTTCTTTATTAACGATACAAGGGCAGAGAAATAAGGTCATCACACTCATTACTGTAATGGCAATTACATTAAGAATAAGAGGTATTTGACCTTTTCTTCAAAGGCTTTTAGGAATACCACATTTATAGACCGTAACACAGCACAGTAAGACATGAGAGGGAAATTGACCTGGACAAAAAATTTCTGCTAAAATAACAGCTAAGGTCAAAAGAATTTTCCCAATCTCCTGCTTTAAATGAACTCTATCAGCAGTGCTAAATAATTTTAAAAGACACACAAAATCATACTGATCACAAGAAGTCTGTTTCTCTATGGTTGTTAATGTAGTAAAACCTTGCAAGTGACAAGCTGCTGACTAATAGCATTACTAAATCAGACAGCTGACTAACATTTTTTCATCTACTTATTAAAAGATTAGAGTGGCTGCTAAACAAGGATATGGCCCCCAGTGATGTTATAGCAGAAGTGAGAAAGGTACTTTATGGTTGTTTCAATAAACATATTCAAAAGTGTTTCCACTTTTTTGGTTAATCTGAACTGAACATCAACCTTTAGGACAGATCCTGAACCTCTGAAGTAGACTATGGATTCTTCAGAGAAAGACAGTTGAATATGTACACACAGGTGTAAAACAGTTGCTTTACTGTAAACTTTAAGATCTGTTTTTTCATTGCTCAATACAACTGTACTAAGGAACATGCTTTATTCTTTAGAAAGAGCAATCTGCGTGCCCTCACAGAGATCGTGCTGCGCCAATAATCCTTTTTCATAGATTACTTGGACCCGAGGATGTCCAGTTCATCGACTGCAGCAGGTTTTTGCAGGACATCTGGCAATAGTCTCCATCACCATAAGCTTCTGCTAAGTACAGGGTCATACCCAGGCTCTGTCTGCATCAGGAACTGCTGCAGAGCAACAGGAGCAGATTGGTACCCAGAAAAGGGTTGTGCTGAGGACAGGATACCTACAAGAAGGACTGCAGTTGCCAACTATCACTCTACTTAAAAAAAAAAAAAAACTAGAATTCAAGCAGCATACTAATAAGGCAGTAGATTGTCTTTCTATCAGCATTTCACAAAACTGGGAAGCTCAATGACATAATAGCTAAAGCTTTTCTTGAAAGTTACTTTGGTAAAGCCATGAAAAGTAGTTAACGATATGATACCGTCTTCAGGAGGTACAATTCCTTCAAGAAAACTTTCTTTAGAAAAATGAAATGGGAACTTAGCTCGCAGCCTATGCACACAAAATATTAAAATGTTTCACCCAAAGAATTAAGATAGAACAGGAGACCACTGTGAACTAGAGGCTACTTCTTAGTTAACCGGCGAGCAGGGTAAAACAGTTCCCATTCTCATCTTTCACACGTATCTGTTTGTGAACCAGCACTTTTCAGGACATGGAAATAAAATGGAAAGTCTCCTTCCTCCACCTCTCTTTGGTAATGAAATAACTGCCAGTTCATAAGTCTTTTTAAAGATTAAAACAATAAACCACACAATCATGTTCTCATTCCTCATGCATTTTTGGTTTATAATGTTATTACTCCAGGAGGTGTTGCGTAATTAGTAGCTCTTGAAACAGTGAAGTCAGCTGCAGCAGTAACCTATTCATACTGTAGTAAACAACCATTTTCTTAGACAAAACATCCCTCCCCCTATTCTCCCCAACTAAGGCAAGCAGAGTAAAAGAGCATGGTGATAAATGAAACAAAGAGAAATCAGCTGAAGAGAAAATCACAAGGCAGAAATGGGAAAACTGCTAACTCCTATCCTTTTATTTTCCAAATAATCACTTAAGATGGCAATAACTTGGTTGTAAGTATTTTCTTTGCTTACAAGAACACCAATAAATACCAACAGTACTATTTGAAGCCTTGTGCTACAAGCACAAGATATGCCACTGCATGCTGTCCAGAAACCACACAAGCCCTTCACATGATGAAATCTTTCCTTTGGCAAAAGCAGCGACCCCATACATGAACCTCACCTTGTTAACTGGAAAGAAGAGGGAAGATGAACAGAGGGAAGGAGCTGGAAAGTATTTTATAGCTGTCCTTAAACTATGTAAATGTGAAGTCCCATACAGCAGTACCCATAAGTGCAAGTACTCTGTGCAACATTCAGGCACTTCCATTGATTCTCAGGATTGTTTCATCAGCCAAAAGTGTAAAACCACAGAACAAAAATCTCTGCTGGGCAGTTAGGCTGTTGAACATTTGAAGGAACTGAAAACAGGTGGTTTTTTTTAAAATGAGGTAGAAAAGAAGCTGGTATAAGCATTGAGGAATGACATCAAGCCAGGCCAAAATCCCTGGAGAGGTACTGCTGTAAGGACTTAATTGATGGTTTTTCTGATTAGACTGAGTAAAGCAAAGAAAAATAGAAATTGTTATTTTCCATTTTTTTCTTTATTTTTGAATGTCTTATTTTGCTCTATGTTTCATGTCTGTGGTTTGTTTGGGTTTTTTCCAAACCTCCTTCTCATTAAAATTAGAAATTGCCTGACATCTGTTCTTTCTTTTCAAGCATCCAAACTCTGAAATCCCATAATCCGTAAATGGGAAAGGACGATTACTGAGAAACTTGGCTTAACTACATGTGAGACACATTATGGGATGTTTCAGCAATCAATTTAAAATCATTGGCTTCAAGTGTGTTATTTCAGAATTGCAGGCAGTATCTGTAACTTATGTTACCTAAAATACCCAAAGGAAAATTTTATCAAACATAAAAAGTTGTCAGTCTGCATAGGCAAGTCTGTAGCATTTGAAAAAGAAAAAAAATCAATACTGTGATAGAACAAGATGGAATGGGCACTATTAGAAAGGCTGGTATGCAGTTCTCACTGAAGAAGAAATATCACAGGACATGTATTTGTCACAGCTAACAGGCAGGATGCATTTCAGCATCTACCAGATCATCCAGACATATGACAAGCCCAAATCAGAAAGCAATTTTGCCAAAAATTTTACAGTACACATTATAGATATGAAAGACTGTGCAGAACTTTATATTAAACATGAAAACTTGTCAATATTTTAAAATGTACCTTAATATATAGTTTAGATAATTTAGGGTTTGCTTAGAAATGTTAACTATTCATACTTAGAACAGTTGCTATTTTAAGATATATTACTTCTGAATTATGTTGTTTATTTCATTTCAAGTTCTGTGTTGGATACATATGGACACATACCAAGCAAGGCAAGAGGTACTATAAAGGCCCAGGAATGAACCCAGGCTAGAGGAATGCCAAGCCTACAGAGAATGTACACATGGTTTCTCCCTGAACAGAGAGCTCTGTAGTATTTTTGCTTCCAGTAAATAATGTGTACTCTATGTATATAATATAGCTACAGTGGATATATTGATTTAATGCATTATTTTATTACCTCATGACAGATTAAAGGTGCAGGTACAGACTTGGGGTATCTCATTGTGAACTAGTTCACAATCTTATAGTTACTGATGAAGAACAATCACACATGAACCTGTAATCCTCATTTTAAATGAAGTTTCATTTCAGAAAGACATTTTTATATGTTCACATTGCTGCAAAGAAAAAGAACAAGTAGAAGAACTATTAGCATAAACTGATAAGACTATCCACATTAGTACCCATGCTTTCTGTTGCGAGCTTTATCAATGACTGACTGTAAAAGTTATTTTGAATGCTGTCTTCATCTTGGCTCTACATTCTAAATGTCTTATTTCCCTTCTTGTAGATCTGGCTCAGTAACTCTCACGTTTGTTTACATACACATTTACACACCAATATTTCTATAGCAATGAGATGTCAGAGTGGCTTTGAATACACACAGCAAATGATGTTTGCAACAGGCCTTAATGAGAATGAATCAGTCATTCAAACAGAATTATCCCTTTCAGATATGAACAAGACAGGTTGTCACATTTAGAGACTAACGTCATGCTTTTGCCAGAGTTCCAAGACTGCAAATGAAATTGTCACTTTGGCTTTTCCTAGCTTTCCAGTATCTGGCATTGCCAGGAATTTTTTTCAACTTTTTTTCATGCACAGGTAAATATATAAATAATATCCTCGATTTCGTTTCTATAGATACTAATATTGGTATTAAAAAATTGAGTTTTTAAAAAGATCAGTTTTATAGAAAAATCAACCATTACGAACACCAGCCATTTGCTTAACAAATGCTGTTCAGCTCCTTATATTTTATGTGTATATATTATGACCTTTTCATTCCTCTATAGCCCTGATCCAACATTAAAACTTGCTGTTATATCCTGGTATTTCAACAAGACACTGGATGAAACAATTCAAATTCTCCTCAAATTACTGATAAAGAAGGTACTCTCTAGTACTGAATACATTAATATTTGCAAATACAATGCTATATACTTAAGATAAAACATGCTGCGTGGTGAGATAAAGACAAACAATTCTTTCACATAAATAAATAATTAATAGATACATATATAGACCTGATTTTATAGTCTTCTCACAGCCTCCACATTGTATCCCGCATTTGATTAATTTAATAAACATTTCACTGAAATAGTAAGCAGCCCTACCTGAAGCACTGGGTACTGCATACTGACATGCACAACACGGACAAGTGACCCACCAAGCTTTCCAATTTCACCTCAAAACCTCATTAAGCTCTCAATATAAAACCAAGTTCAAACTGCTTATGCAAATGCAATTAACTGCATCCACTCAAAAGGCATCTGAAATATGTAAAAGAGTGCAAAAACAGTTTCTGTACATATAAGCATACTGTAACATGCTTTTTCACAGCAGCAAGTACAGAAGTTAAATAATAGAAAAAAATAAATTGAGTTCAACTATTATTGCCATACTTTTCTTCAGTATTTTCCTGCTCCAATATCAATCCATTATTTTGCTCCCCTAAATTATGACAAAGTAGGAGATAATGGCATGTCTAGTCACCAACAAATTAACAGTGTATTATTTTCATCTGTAAAGCACCATGTATACTGATGCTGTTGCAAGAAGCAGAGGAGGAGTGGTGGGAGTCATACTGTGGGAGAAATAAAAAATGATCCCCATTCCAGAAGAAGATACACCCAGCACTAAGGCTTTATCACATCATGCCTACACACAGCTCTGGATGTCCCTGCTTTATGGGGATTGTCACAGATTGATGATGTCCCTTTGACAGAATTACAGAAGCACTTTGGGGAAACACCTCCAAGCACTTGGCTGTGATTATCTTTTAGAAACTAGAAGGTGCAAAGTTGGAAGAAGTTAAGTTGCTCTCCACCAGCGCTGCTTTGTGAATTAATGAACTGTGAGCTGCAGTCTCTAGAGAAATTCACTTCTTCTCATCCAGCTATTACTCTAAGTCCCCTTGAAGATCCAGCTCCCCTCCTAAACCCTCTCATCTCTCACATTTTTTCTTAGACCTACATCCTGAAGGCCTCCCTAAACTATTCTCAGAATGTGCTGGCTCAGGAAAGAAGCTCATCTGAGTCCATCACTATTTGGTCTGCACTTCAGCCTTCCCTTTGGCAAAGGAGTAAATTTGGCTCACTCTCCTCTAGTCCAGCAGCTATCTCCAATATGCATGTAAGAACTTGTACAAGAAAGAATTTGTAAAATAAATAACCAGCAGAAGAGAGATATAAGCCATCCCTAAGTAGAACAAAAGACAAAACCAAAATGTCATTGGACTAGGATTAAATTTGCAAATTCAGATAATATTTTAAATTCTTTTCAAAGAAGATTTGGGAAAGGTACAGAAGCAATGCAAAGAATGAAAAATTAGCAGTGTATGCAATCAGGAAAACTAAAAGGAAAAATTAGTCAGTGATTGTACTGGAAGAATGGTAGGTATTTTTCCAGATAAAGTAACTGTCAGGAAAAAAACACAACCCACCACTTAGAAGACTATAATTTGGACAAGACGACAAAAGTGACAACATGGTCAAAATAGAATATATTTTAGAATAATATGAGAGAATCTCACATGATTTATCCTTAACTTAGTTATCAAAAGGGCAGCTTACATTAGGTAAAAGTAAATATGAAACAAGAGTTTCTTCATACAAAAAAGAATGATGTAAGTGGCAGGAGAGACATGCAGTTATACCATTAAACACAGCACCTTTTTAAACTACCTAAGTGCTAACAGGCTTTTGTGCTGCTGTCCAAGGTTTCAGCCTTAAAAAGCCAGCTTGTAGCTCCTTTCTTCGATGACTGAGGACATTCATTGTGTTTAAGGGTGGGAAATACTGGCCTACAGAGAAATATCTCAATTTTGTTAGGAGTTAACATACTGACCTGCAAGTTGACAATAGTAACGTATTTTCCTTTTTTAAAAGGAGAGTTCTAATCCAGTCTTCTAGAAAATACATTAATTTTTGATAGTCTTTGGATTATCTGCAAATTGGCCAATTTCATGCTTAACCTAAATCTTCATCTCAGTCTGGAGCAAACAGGGAAAGAAAAAATACTATGTTTTTAAAACTACAAAAGGATTAAAGAGGAGTAATCTTTACACATTGAGCTATTCTTCCACTAAGTCTAAGAACACTAGGGACATTCCAAAAGATTAGATAGACATTAAACAATGGATTTTTTATTTGGGAGTCAACCGACAATACAAATAATTTTAATGCCCCAAATCCTTCTTCTGATCTCACATAAAATAATTTCAGAGACAAGAAGCAGCTTGATTTATGTATGATAAATGAACACATGCCAATTTAAACATGAACTAACAGAACTTAAGCTACTTTTTAAGTTCACGTATAAATAGAACAGAAAAGTGCAAGACTTATTATGAATGTAAGACATCTAACTTGATGACAATACATTGTGATTAAATACACTTCTTAATGCTGGATGCATTAAACTGATTTATAGTGCAGCCCTGAGCAGAGAATCAGCAATGAACTGGTGAATTTTTCAAGAAACCCTACATGAATGAGTTATCAGCTCCCCATCTCTTACTATTCTACCAGTAGCCTGGAAGGAAAACTCAGGTTTAAAGAGAAGGCCGAATTTGTGGGAAAATGATGAATTACAGGAGTAATCAGTTCCCCCTCTAACTTTGGTAGGGTAAGAAGATAAATAAGTCCCACAGAAATGGAAGGTCCCACCTTAGCTGAAAAAGGTGGGACTACAATAATCAGAAAGGTACTGCCTTCTCTGATAAAGAAAAGTTTAAAGTTGTTTAAGAAAAGGAACCTAAAATAATTGACACTACAGCCACAGATATGATAAGACATGGTTGTGTGACGTTAGATCTTGTTAGAACAAGCAAGGCTGTATTATCCTTCTCCTTCCCCCATAAGCAGTGCAAGCCAATAATACCAAGGTACACGCAGTCTGTTACATAAGTTCTCAGTTTCCCAATGCTCTGGGAAAACCAGATAAATATCCCTCAGTGCTTAGAGGCATATGAGTATTTTTGCTGCTGTTGTTAAAAGTACATAGTACTTTAGGAGGACTGGGGTTTTTCCCCCCCCCCCCAAAGCTTTGACCTGGAAAAAATAAGAATTTTCATACATATGCATCATGCTTCTAGAAACAGGATTTGCTTCTTTCTAGCAGTTCTTTGGTAGCATGTATACATAATTTCTTTATCAACTTCAGTATTACCATGCTATTTTTCTTCCCAACTGCATAAGTTAAGTGTTCTTTGTATTTCTTCCTGTTGCTAAAGAAAAGCTAAAAGCAAGGGTTGAAATAAGTTCTTCCTTTGCAGGTATCTACCTTATGAGATCATCTTGCCATAAAGAATTTGTCAAATCTTGTGTGATACAAGAATGTATCATAACAGAAGTTATGAGACTTCCCTGACAAAATGATATACCGAATGACATTAACTCACAATCTTTCTATAGGCAATCAAAACATTATTTTAACCTCACATATACATGGCTGTCTTTACAGTGAACTTCTAAGTACCATTAGATGGTTTGGTTTTGCTTTTGGAAGTAGGGAAGTTAAGAACAGAGGTAAGGAAAAGAAACAAACAAAAACATAAAACATTCATAACTGTGAAGTGAGTTTTGTTTCCATCAACCTTCTGTCCATTTCATTGCTTCCCTTTTAAGTATTAGGATGTAACCTGGCAGAGTCCTGTAATTCACTAACCTTTTTTTTTTTTGTTTTTTTTCAGTCCATGCTTCTAAGTCAATTGGCTGTCTTGGCAAAACAATGTCCCAGAAACATACCAGTGGGATTTACACAATTCTTTCTGTGTAATAGACCAGGAAGCTTTTACAAATGTTTATTATCTCACAGAGTGCCCTTAAGGGAAGTCAAGTGCAGAGTATTTTCCACCAAAGCCTATTTCAGCAACATATGGTATAATCAGTTCCAAATTAATCTTAATATGATGAAGAAGAGAGTCAGAAAAAAGTCTGTATTAACCTTTTGCACTGGAGAAGAGAACACTTAAGTACATTGCTGGTCAGCAGGCACAATCTGAGGTTAGAGACTGTCACCACCTGAACGGGGCATGCAATGAATGTCACTGCAGGAGAGGCAGCTGGCACAAACGTGTCACCTGCAGGCTCTCACTCACAAAAACACCTCACAAACCATGTGCCCTACCAGCCTTGACAAGGTCAGTTGGAATCCTGGGTCCCATTTCCAGCACAACCTGTCAAGAAAGCCACCAAATGGAGGGCGTTTGGAATGAAGTAAAGGTTTAGGAAACAAAGGGCCTGAGAGAAGTTACCTGCCTACACATAAAAGAGCTGCTACAAAAAGGAGGGGAATAAACTGCTCATGTTCACACAGGCACAGCAGAAATTAAGGCATTTCTATTATCTACATAATAGATTTTAGAAAGTCTCCTTTTGCTTAAATTTCTTTCTGATGGTAGGGTTCTTCTGACAGCTGGTATGGCAAAATAAAGCCCCCTTACCCCAGAACCCAGGAATTAATTTATAATTTGCAGGTCAGCAGGCCAGCATCAGTAAAAAAAGGATGAGGCGGTACAACTTCTGTAACTACACCTTTGAATAAATGCTGTTGACAAACAGGGAGAAAATGCCATCTATCTTTCAACAGCACTTAATTGGCACCTACTGCAATGGTTTGTTGCCTAAATACCACTTACTCAATACAGGAGTATCCTTTAATAATGTAACAGATACATCAGTTTCATATTTAAGAAACATGTTCCTATATAATGAGATTTCATATTACATACTATATATATTTAACAATTGCATCATGTAAAATTAATTGATGACCCAAAACATGCTTACCCAATATCTACATATTCTCTCTGCTTTTTTTGTGATTTTATTCTTTTAAAGGCCATAATATTTTTAACTTCACACTTCTTTATGAAACAAAACAGTTAAAATAACTTCAATACACACTTCACATTGTATATACTTATGTCATAAATACCAACTGCTGTGTCTTCTAAATGGCATTCCAAACACCCAACTTTGATCTTATAAAAGTCCTTGCCAGGTCAGCTTTAGAGAGATGTCATCAGTCTGGACAGCTGACTGATTTGGATCTCTGGCTACTGCTAGATGATTATATAAATTGTGCTAAAGATAACTTTTCCCATTATTCTAAAATCATAAAGCTGCAGGATTTCTTTCTGACATACTCTTCACTGATTTTTCCACTGGTCTTAGATTCATGGTTTGGAAAGGCAAAGAAATATACTGGGAGACATCCTTCCTCATGACCTTCTGATACATAAGGGAAAACTGACCATCATCTACATTTATATTAGACAGTCAGTTTCCTACAGAGCACTATTATAGTCAATTTAAAACTTTACCTGTTGAATAGTTTATGAGATAATCTTTTAATGTAAATCTTGTTTTATTTACATAGGACAAATTCTACTGGATTTTGCTTTGGCTAATTTGGAGAAGCATGTCTGCAAGGTAATACAATTTTTTACTATATCAACTGTAAGTTCATATAAACCTACCAATTCCTATAAACAATGGACATACATTGCTATTTACAACATTTCCATAACTGTTTCACAAAAAGAATAGATATACTATGGCGACCTTTAGAAATCTTGCTCATTCAACCTCAGGAAGAGAAAATCTCAATGTTAAATTCCATAAAGTTTGTAAGAACAAAGATTTTGTTATGATACATCTACTGTGATGACAGAGTGTGTTCTCTGCTGATAAAGGCGGGCAGATTGCCAGGATTATGTGTGTAGATTAACAAATGTGGATTCAAAATGTTCTTTTGTACCAGACTGGAGCAGCTGCTGCATTTTGGGGAGTACAAACTGTATTCCTTCAACAGTCAGTGTGGTTTTGTCCCCTTGTTGCTGTGTGTATGTACTACACAGAGCTGGTAGTGAAGCTCTCCTTATGTTTACATGACAGACCCACACCTCCTGCTAAAAGCTGCTCGCTATTTTCCATAATAGGAAGAAAGCAGTGCTCTTCAACTGCCTGCTACAACCATGCAAAATTTTTAGCTTTGTGCTAGCCACTACAAGGGTATTAAGAAAGATTTCTCTTCCTTACCATGATTCAAACAAACTGATGAAGAAATTCCTTCTAGGTAGCCTGTAAAATAATTCACAGATACATCTTTTCCTAATAGCTCAGTTAGTGTGCTCCAAAATATACTTAACCCAGCAGAAGTAAGACCATTCCTAAACATTTATTTAAATAAACCTTTTTACATTTTTAAAGATACAAAGAAAGTTCACTGCAGCAAACCAACAGCCAAAAGCTGAACTACACTACATACCAGTGCTATTGAAACAGGAAGAAAATGTTCTTAAACTGTGTTTAACAAAACAGTCCTTCTTTCAAGGTTAATGAAAATACTTCCTGACCTTTTTGGAAAGCATTTTATACATAGTATCTGGTATTCTTTATGGGCCTAATTCATGACATATTTCTTTCATAATTTATTCCTCATTTTAACTGGTTTTCTTTTTGTGCTTAAGGAGTGGATTTTGGTCTGTTCTCAGGCGGTCATTTTGGGTTTTTTTTTAAATCACCACCATCACCTCCTTTTTCTCCACCTCTCCCTCTCCTGCAGGTTAAAAGCGCCGCAAGACTGAGTAATAACTAAGAACACAATCAGAAGCTCTTTGATTCAAAACTTGAGTTTGTTCAAGGCAGAAGAACACCAACGATTCTGCAAGGAAGTGAACAAGACAGACAAGAGACAATAATAATGCATGGCATTATTTTCTCATGAGAGGCATGAGACTTGACTTTTGGAGGTTCTACCTTCTCTTGAGGCTCATTTAATTTCCGTCATTATTCCAAAAGCAGCAATTTGATTTAGTAGATCATGTATCTCAACTGGAAGATGCATGGCAATATTCTCTCCTCATTTTAGTAAAAGATTAAATGTAGTTACCACAATTTTACATTAGACTAAACATGAGAAAATGTGCTGCTATTTCTAAATATCTCCTAATACATTCACTGGCAAAGGCCAGTGTAAGGGCAGCTCTGTAAACATCTGTATCCATCAGGGATTTTATGGCGGTTCTGAGAAGGCACTGTCAGGTTAATACAAGCAGCACAGTTTATTCAATAGTTCTGCACAACTGAAGTAAACCCTACAAGAATTGTTAAAAAGAACAATCAGATTTAATTACCTTCTAGGCAAGAATTCTTAGTAATACAAATTTGAAATGCCAGCTATGGTGCTGGAACTCTAAGACCAAAACACTACACAGATTTTTGTACTGCATTTAAGGATGCTGGATTAAAAAACCAAAAAAATCAACAACAACAAAAAAACCCCAACAACTAAAATTAAAGCTAGAGAAATCACAGAAAGCCTTAGGGTTCTTAGCATTAGAGTTGCTGGAAAGGACCAGGAAAGCATCCTTCTTTTGTATTCTTTATAGACACAACTTTGGCATCAGTAGCTTTGCTACCTTCCACATCAGTTGCCACATTTGGTGCACAAGTGGAGCAGAATGCATTCCATGGAAACCCAAAGGATGTTGCAGAGGCCTTTGTGGTTACCTAAGTCTTCCACAAATTTCTGATATGGATATGCAGAAGTACAACAAACCCTACTAAAACTCACACCGACAATCTGCATGTTTTGCACTCACAAAATTCTAGACAAATATACTGCAGAAAATATCCCAAGACACTGCTTCTATTTACATGACACAGAAAAAAAGCATTTTCTACATACAAGAAAAACATAATTAAATACAAGCAGCAAGCAAAACAAAATACCCAGGCTATGAGTCAACAAAAATTGCTTGAAAAAAAGCTAATAGGACATGAAGTTCTAAGTTAAAACGGTGAGTGCAGAATGAACTCTGTGGAGAGCTGCAGCAGTTCCTGTGGCCCAAGCCTGAACTGGCACTCTGTGTGAGAGGGAGCCTGGTACAACAGTACTGTGGCACACAGGTGTTAGTGCAGTGCTGACTGAAGTGGGATGGTATATTTGACACAGGAAATCCAGCAAAAATACTGGATCCCTATTTTCAAGCAAATGAGAACCTTATGAGGAATGCATGTGAAGAGATGAGAGTAGAAATGGAACAAAAATTATGGAACCTCTAAAGACTAGATTTTCCCAGCCCAAACCCACGGCAGACTGGTGCTATGTAGCACATCAGACTCACTGAACTCAGGTTCTGTTTCACCACTATATTTGCTTATTATTTTAATCTTCTGTGAAACATACTACTATCAAAGATGATTATATATCACAAGGCAGTTACAATTTGATGCTTTAACTAACAAATTATGGTATCTATGGGCTTAACTCAAGTAACTGCAAATTCTTTTTATGTGTCTTCATCTAATAACTAATTTACAATAGAATGGAATGGAAACTTGTTGCATCATGCCTAAAACCAGAAAAAAAAATTCTTCAGGGCAGAAACCACATCTTACTTCTTTGTACTGTGAAGTGCTTAGTACATGTTGTGCTGCTTTCCAGACCAGAGTTAAAGGAGCTGTACAGCCTGCAAGTGCAGAGACTGCAGCATGTAGCTGCAAGTAACCGGGTGAGCTGCTGCAGCCCTTCCTCAAGGAGAAACACACCGCTGATGAAAGGCACTGTCATTTCCAATGAATGCAGTCTGCCAGGGAGACCAAAAGTCTGGATGGCAGGATGAGTTAACCACTTATTGTCTGTTATCTCATCCAGAAGGAGAGCCAGGTTCTGGCTGTGGGTGCATACACACCTAGCACTATCAATCCCCTGGGCCTCCTGCCTTCCACAGGAGTTTCGCTGGCTGTGATTAACTCTGCAATCAGTTCCGTACCACAGAAGAACAAAACTGGTGCAAAGGTCCCTGGACTCACCTCTGCTCCCTCCTCAGGGGATTCACTTCAGTCAGCCCTGCTCCAGTCCTGGGAAATGAGTACCCCTTGGCAAGTGGGCTATCACAGGTGTGATCCTAGAGCCCAGCTTCCAGGTTACTTGCTCAAAAAACCTGCATTTGTGCTCCTTGAGACACCCCCTCACCACAAACCACAAGAGCAGTAACTGAAAGAAATACAGGTGTTTGCCTGAAACAGGCACTCCTGATGACTACTAACTAGCTAACACAGGCACACCTAATTATACCTCACTTATAGTCCAGATTCACAAACTGCTACAGAGAAATTGCTGCCAGACTTCCTCACAATAGACATCTTCAAGGAAGAAGGCAATCTGCAGCGAAATGGATATACAACTTGCATGACAGTACACTACTTTTTATATTTAAACCCCATACACACAAATAATATCTCAGACTTAAGGAAGTAGCAATTTTTATTCCTACAAGCTCTTGTGGACTTATTGCTGGGGTTTTGCAGGAGCCTCTCATTCCCTTTCCATCTTGGCAGAAAATTGAAGAATTTATGAAGGATTTTAGGTGTTACCTGATTAATGATAGTAATTATACATGGATGTAAGTTTAAAGTAGCTGCTCAGCTGGTTGACTTTCTTGCAACACTATTTTTCTGAATTGAGAGTTCAGCTTTTAACAGAAGTTATGCTTTTTGATTATATTAGGCTTAGCAGGGCTTTTATACTTTCCTACACTAAATTTGTATAGCATATTTTCTTGGATATAGTATTTGTACACAGGGTATTCACTAACCTTTTTCTAGTCACTAAATATGTTCAAATGCCTTGCAAGTTAATGACTATTTTTTGTAGTCAGCTGAGAAGGTTTTATCAATATACAATAATAAGCTTAGGCAAATAGATTTTTCTGGTGTGAATTTGGTAAAAGTCTGTAACATTACTGTATCTCAACATCCTCTAACAACACTGGTTTTGAACAAGTATTCAAGGTTTGACATTATTACTTCTCAAGTGAGAAATTCTGATAGTTTTGGCCCTGTCACATTAGGGACAGAAGTCCACTGCTGGGGTAGTTATGCAACTTCAGTTTTCTGCAAAGTGAACAGAGTGATTTTTTTATTCCTTTCCCCACATGGCAGAAATGCACTGCAGGGACTTGAGGGAAGGAAAGCATTTCTTAATTCCTCTCTGAATCTGTTTATTCTTCCCTTTACTTGAAGCAAATTGAAAGAGACCATATGAATACGAAGTGACCAGCTTGATTAAATATCAGAATTCCTGTAAAATGATTTGGCATGGAAAATAAATTATTCAGTTAATATAAAATTCTTGTCATAATGGAGAAATTTGTATAAAAGTCTCCTCTGACTTATCCTGTAAGAACATATATATATACGTTTTAAAACAAAGAGATCGAATTCTTAGATGAGAAAAAACAGGAAAAACTCCAAATTGCCTTCCTCTTGTATCTGACATTGGAAGGTTTAAGTCAGTTTCGGTTATGAAGGAAATACTAAATTTAAAAAAATAAATCAGCATTGAAAAACAAAGTTAAGCTTGACTAGAACATTGACCTATGTGTATTATAGCTGAAAGCATTAGAAAACTACTGCATCATTCATTCAGCACCATGCTGAATTCTTATGCTATTTCTGATTTCTATAGCAGGTCAAAATCTCACATTTCCATATGGGAGTGCCTGCTGAAGACAGATTTTTTTTTTTTTTAAATGCAATTGGACCTTGCCAACTGACAAATATATTTGAAAATTTTTTTTACAGCTTAGCTTCCATTAGCTTTTTAAACATCAGATAATTCCTTTTGTACAGAAGTATAATTTCCAGGAGAAAAATACTCTGGTTCTTGGTTCAATACTGTCAATTCCAAGCTCTAGACTATTTCTGCACTATTTGAAGTCAAGCAGAGCAGAGCTAAGACATATAAATTTCAACCAGAAGAGAACTTAAATGCTATTTGGTTCTTCTGCTCCCCTACAAAAATCAAAACCAGGATGATCCTATCAAACACAAAGTTAACAAAAATAAACACAGAATTAAATTTTAATATCTTGCAATACATGGAGAACAGAAATTGAGATACCACTGAATAACTTAGCTTTTGGTTTTTCCAGAAATGAAACAGGAGATGTGAACAAACCAAACATGAGAAAAAGAGTATCAGACCACACAGGGGAGGCTTTAACAGAAGCTTTTGCTGCCATGGGTTAATTTCACAAGTGCCTCTTTCCTACCCCATTCCACCAGGGCAAACTGATTTGCACACATCCATACACCTATGTACCTACACACGAGAGAAACACACAAACACAAAGTCTGCAGCCTCTCAAAGGAGACACTAATGCAGCCAAGTCAGTCATGACTGGTAAGCAAAGTGCCATCTATCCTGATCCCAGCACAAAGCAGCACCTCCATCTGCTAGACTTTTTACACTTAAATATGTAAGGTGCTTCCGAGAAAAGTTCCACCTAAGAGAGAGAAGACTAAAATGCCTGCTTCACTCAATAGTCACAACATGTGAACTAAGTCAACAATTAATCCCCACAGACGTCACTGTGCAAACATCCAGGCCAAGGAATTCCAAGTCTGTTGGCCACAGCTACATACGGCGTAATACACGTGTAAAATTAAAACATTCCATACTCAACCTCTTTCCACGCTTCCATTTTATATTATAACTCGCCCCTTTTCAGCTAGGGAAAGTACAGTACATCTGAGAAGGTAACAAGAAATATCCCCAAACCAACACCAACATCTTTCCCCTATTCCTGGAAAGGGAATGACAACCATACTATGTTATATTAAATTACTCAAAATTACATTTTACATGGGTTTAACACAATCTGGTCTACTAGAAGAACATATGTGTTAATTACAAATGAAAACTTTCTGTTCTACATAACTGAAAAAAAATTATTTCATGCTCCAAAACAGGATATACATTTAAATTTGTAAGACTTGCAGAAACTGTGACATATGAAATAATAGCAAAGGGTACTGGAAGGCATCAAGGGAAAAGACTGTCAATACTGCAACAGCCAGATTTGAAGTTCTCTGCCAAGTTTAATGATAACATAAGGATAAGAGTTGAGGCTTTCCAATTAAAATACAATGCTGCTGCTAGGAGCTTGCATAGGAATGAGAGCATGGTTTGACAAAGTAAAACTCTTGGGCTCAGGATGTCAGTATGGAGACTACAGCTTCACAGCCATCTCCTTGGCAGCAGTTGTTTTGGACAAGGCTGTGTTTCTGTGTGTTTCTGTTTGGCCAGTTGTGCTCCCTGTCCTCATTGCAGCCCAGCTGCCTGTGAACTGACAACAGCAACAGTGCACTGGCACTGGAGTGGGGACCAGTGCCCTGGGCACAGCAGGAGCCCGGGGACATCAACTCTTACCATGTTCATGTGTCAATAACTTCCTGCTCACTATACCTAAACAACACTGGGAAAACACACAAACAAGCATGGGGGAAATAGAAAGTGACTACTGAAATACATTTTAAGCAACATGAATTACTAAATCAAACCAAACTAGGTAATATTGACACCTTTTTTTTTTTCAATTGAGAACTCTGGGAAGACATGACTGTTAGAACTACTCGAGATAGGGATCAAATTAAAAAAGAATGAAATGGGGAAACCAGAGGCTCGTACACCCAAGTCAGTAACCTAATTTTCCTTCAGAAGCAAAACCAGAATTAAGTTCTGCAAAACATAAACAGTAAAAGTTTGTTTCTTAAATGCTTTGATATGTGTGAACATTAGGAACACTCCTAACCACCCACTAGTATTGCAAGTATCCTGCAAGTTTTGCATCACTTAGAAACATAGAATTATTTAGACTGGAAAACACCTCTAAGATCACCACAGCTATATTCATTTCCACACACCTTCATTCTAGAGACAGCAATAGGTCACTGACCACAAATACTTTGCTTACTTAATTTATTCTCCATATTAAATATTAAATACAAATATAAAAAAGTGAACATTTTAAATATTTCACTTTAACTATATTAGCATTTTAATCTATCATACTGCCATTTGCTAAACAAACATATTTAGACATCCTTTTACAGTTAATTTTTTACAACTCAGCTCCAAACAAAGAAGAAAACCCATGACTTAGGAGCTTACTAATAGAATAATTCATCAGTTGAACTAATGTTTTAATTGGCAGTTGTATAAAGCAAAGATGTATTATTAAAAGTCTCCACAAAAAATACCATTGTTATGTGTTTTACATTGACTTAATGTGCAACAGGTGACTATTCAATGTTATTAGGTTGAATTGCCTGCCATCCAAACTTTTTTTTAAGCTTTTAACCAAAGATTTCTGCCCAAGAATAATGTTTTCAAGCTTTTCCGACACAGAAATATTCACTTACAGTCAGTGCTGTAAAACAGAAACCAAAGTGATCATATTGTCACTGCTATATTTAAAAATATAACATCTTAAGTAAGTAGGAAGATAGGTGTATTCTAGCATCAACACAGAAGAAAAACACCTGCATTGACAGCTGATGACATGAAAAAACCCCAAACCAAAACAATTATAGAGTTCCCAGTAATGATTCCCACTGAACTCCTGAGGAAAATACTTAAACATAATGATGCATTTTAAAAGACAGATCTGTAGGTACTGGGAGTCCAAAGATGGAGAGAAGAGATGTAACACACAAGCTCTGAACACTCACCATCTGAATTGGTTTTTTGTGAAGATCTCGTTCAGTCACCAACTTTTCTTGGTCAGTGACATAAAGGCCTTTTTGTGCCAGGGCTTGTATAACAGCATCATGACCTAGAAGTGGTTTTGCAGCATCACTCTTGAGAATAAGGCTCCCAGCACGACAGTAGAGCTCGGCAGACAGCAGCAAGTTAACAACAGGTGGCTTGATGTGCTCCTGGTCATACTGGTCCGTGTAAAATGGTTCTCGGAGCTCTTCTGGAACATTTTCTACAAAACACAAAGAGAGCACAAGTCAGTATCAGAAAGGACAGTCACAGTATTAGGGGATTTTTTTTTTTTTAACTATATGTGAACTTAAAATTATGTCAAAGAAAGCTTAACCAAGGGAAGGCCAAAGTCTATACCAGCAATTATGTTATAAAATTTCATAAAAAGGTAATATTTGAACTATAAATAGAAACTTGAGAAAAATTCCAAGTGTCTCACACTGCAAAAGCCACAAAGAAGACCAACCTGTGGTTTACAGCATCATTACATTAAAATTTCTTGGCTTCTCCAAATACATGCCCAAACATTCTCATTTCCTTTGGCATAATATTATATAGGTCAGACATTTAAAGGCAGAACAACACCCATTTAAACACAACCCCTGGACTCTATTACAATAACAAAATGGAACTGAAACATTATGTTTCAGCAGAGAAAAATTCAAGACAAAAAGCAGCCTTCTAGTTTCCATATATGTAGGAGAATTTTGATTACTATACTGTTTATTTCAAAGGTCATGCATCACAGAATGATGACAACCCAGCAGTTATGCATAAATATATGGGCTTTTAACTGAAATAAGAAGAATGAAGAAAGAAGAAAATATTCTCTTTCTTTCTGACAAAATACTGAGTTCTTACTGGCCTTGCTGTGTTGCTGATTTCCCTTAAAATTGTGGTTTTCCCCCTTTTCTCAGTGACCTGCCTTAGCACCCACAGAAAGCTACACAAGATTTTGTAAAATCTATGCTGAGATTTTAACTCCAAAATTAGCATTCCAAGATAATCCAACAATTTTTTCAAATACTGTATATAACACAATATAGGCAGACTATATTCATAATTGTCTACCACAAGAGTAATAATTATAAATTAAATGTGGTACGAGATCAAATTAAATTAAATCATGAGTCAAGTGGAAAATAACTTTCAGATTTTCAGGCATACACACTGCAAGATGCTTCATTTTCCTCCTGGAAGAATTTCATTCTCTATTGTTGTAAAATTAGTTAAGCCAACAACATTTATTGGATAAAAAGCATGTGATTCTTTTCCTGAGTCCAAATGCAGAAAGTCTATTTAATTGCTAGAAGAAAAAAAATAAGTGCCTAGGAAAGCAGTGATGCAACTCTAAGTTGCTATTCCCTTTGCCTTCAGCTGGATAAATGGCTAAACAGACAAGGTTTGAATCAGTCTGGAGTAAACAGCCCAGTAAGGGTGGAGCAGGAGAAGAGAGAGAAAAAACAGAACATGCCATCACAAGATAATGACAGATTATCTTCTTCCTCATACATATTCTATTGCAGTTCATGTGCTTCCATTATGGGCTTTGGAAGGTGCCAGCTGCCTTCTAGTTGCGAGGGAAGATACACTTTATAGAGTGCAAAAAGTGAAAGAAATATTAACACATGCTTTAAATGACAGAAGGATGGTAGGAAAGGGTAAGATATTGCTGCTTCTTTTGCCAATTCAGAGTATCAAGGGAAAGAAGTATAGTTTGTAATTAGCTTAAACCATGAGCCTAAATTTGGCAAGAAAACTGACAGCTCTGCTTTAGAATACAGATCAAAATATACCATCAGCACAACTACTCTGCCCTTTAAAACACAAATCTAATGCCTAACAGCCCCACTTTTCCACAAGAAAATAATTTTTATTATCATCCTGTTTTTTTTACAAGATGATAATAAAACTGCTAACAAAAATATCTACCAGTGTCAGGAGATACTTTCATCTTCTCTTCCACTTCCCAACTTCACCTACTGACTACAGGATCCAGAGTCATCCAGTCCAACAAAAAGCATTTCTAATTGAGGATCTCAGAGCTGCTAGATACCTGCTTCCCTAGATATTGTTTTCATCTATCTCAATTCTACCTTATCTTCTTCCTTTTCCCTGTTTGTCTACACACTGTCTATTTAAATATTAAGCTTGTTATTTCTGAAGTCCCTAATGATCCTTCTCCAGTATTAGGAGCTCAATTCTCATCAGGACTTTATCCTATACAATTCCAAATGCCAACTCCTGAAGCGTCTTGATGCCATTTCTTCAAGCTAGAGAGGATTAGAAAACATTTTTTGTAAATATCTCACAATGCAGAGGTAGCAGATTTTACTTTTGAAAAAAAACAAAAAACCCCACAACAAAAACCCAAACCAACCAACCAAATAAAAACCCAAACCAAAATCCACACACCCCTGTTTTGAAGCAGATGAGAATTTCAATGGGGATGAGAGGAAGCAGGGAGGAACAGATAAAGCCATTTGTAATTTCTTAGAGGACTTTAAAAAGCCTCATTCCAATATGAAAAAAACAAACAACCTCTTGAGGCAGGAGTACTTAGCTACACTCAAACAGAAGTCACATACTGTGGTTCAGATTCACTGAAGACAATGACAGATTTCAAGTCTGAAAACTTGAGCCAGAAGAGAAATCTCAAGACAATAAATAACAAACCCAACGCCTGGTAATTCTCATCTTCTGTATCACCAAAGCACATCCTAAAGTGACAAGATGCAATAAATGCATTTATCATGAAGAATGACATCCACTGCTGGGATTTAGTAATTAAAAACTCAATACAGTTAAAAAAAGAAAAACTCAACATGATGACTAGGAAAGGCAAATAGAATTATTTATAAAGCTTAGTTCCAATTCTGAAAATACAGAAAAAGACAAAATGGCATGCATGCCATTTCTTTTACTTCATTGGTGTACACAAAAATACATCTGGAAAAGAAACTTATTGGTCTTCAAAAAATAAAACCAGAAAAATAAATTTATTAGAAAAATAGAATATGGAAACAATGGGCTAGGAAGAGAAGCTGTGGCTACCAGCATATTCTGAATGTATAAAAAATGTGAAAGCGTACAAATAAGGAATCTCAGGTGCAACAAGATCAGAATTTTTTACAAAAATTTCTGTCAGAGTTCCCTCCACACAGGCAGAAACACGGCACTTGCCCCCACTTCATAATATATATTAAACTGCTTGATATCAGAATAGCTCTTGATAGAAGATTCAAGTTGTGTTCTCATGTTAGAGTTTAAAAAGAAAACAAAAACCCCCACAGCAGATAGGTTACAGACAGAGAAAACTATCTCAGAGTAGAAGTCCTTCCAGAATTGGCATGTGCTGCATCTGGAGTCCTGTGGCAGGGAATTACAAGGCTCCATCCAGCTCTCAGAAGATTACCAGAACAATCAGCAGGGTCAAAAGCCTTTATTAACAATTCTGTCAGGACTAGAGATTGTTAAACAGGCTTTGCTAGGCAGAGAAGAATCTTAACACTACTCCCCGATATGTGCATTTCACCAGTGCTTCCTTTGCCCAGCTGACAAAGAGCAATCTTTCAAGATGAAACTCTGAGGTAAATGACCGGTTTTAAAAGAAATACCTTGTTGTACATTTTGCCATAAAGTGCCACGTGACCTTGAAATCCATGGTAATGATGTCAGGGAGGTGTTCTGGGGACAAGGAGGGCAGCGACGGAACACATGAAATGCAGGTGAGACCGGGATACTGGGTGCAGGGTCTGCCTGCACTCTTCCAGCACCAACAGGTTTTGGAAAACATCCACTTGGGTAAAAGACAGTGGTCACAGGCTGATGCAAGGAAGAAGCTTCTCAAGAGAGAGCACCAGAGCATAGGCACAGGTTGCCTGGGGACCCAGCTGTTAAACTGGGTCTTCCAAAACAACTGACAAGGCACTGGGAAAACTCTTCTAACACTGAGGCTGGCCCTTCCTGGAGAAGGAAGCTGAACTAGATGACCACCTTATTTTTTCCTAGAATTGTGAGCAGGACCACAGCTTTGGAAATAATTTTGACATTTTGAAATTTGTAAATATTGTACTATGAAGATAATAAATGAAGCTAATGGGCAAGTTCAAGACACAGAGAAAAGAACAAAAAAGAAATAATTCCACATTAGCCCAGAACTGTAACACAAATTTAACCATCAGGCTAACTTCAAAAAAGCAATCAACATGTCTTCAGGTAATTTTTCATAAATGGTCGAGGAATCAAAAGTCCTGCAGATGCTCTTTTTAGAGAAGAAAAAAAAATTTAAAAAAATTAAGAGCTTATTCAAAGCTTTAAAGCAAACACAGGATTATTATTACTACCTGTTGTATGTTAACCCCAGCCCCAACTAAGGTGCCCAGCTGCTTGCTCTTTACCCCACTCTCTCTGCTGGGATGGGAGGACAGGGAGGAGAGTTGGAAAAAGGTAGATCCTGCAGGCTGAGATAAAAACGGTTTAATAATTGAAATAAAGTAAAATATTATAGCAATAACAACCATGAAAGGGAAAAAGAGAGAGAGCCCATCCTCCAGCAGCCAGTGGCCCCTGCGGGCCAGCTCCCCCAGCTCCCCCTGAGCACAGCAGCCATGGCCTGCAGTGTCCCTGTGACCAGCTCAGCTCAGCTCAGCTGTCCTGGCCACGCTCCCTCACAGCTCCTCCTGCACCTCCTCGCTGGCACCAGGCACCGAGAAGTCCTTGACTTGGAGAAAGCACTACTGAGCAACAGCTAAAACACCAGTGTGTTATCAACAGTGCTCTCACACTGACTCCAAAACACAGCACTGCGCCAGCTACCAGGAAGAAAACTCACTCTATTCCAGACAAAAGCAGAACACTCCCCTCTGAGATAGAAATACAATCTGATTTTCCATTTAAATAGACCATTTTAAAGAAAAGGAATGGTCTAAAATTAATTCACGCGTTGAATTTACCTTTCAAAGTTGCTTTATAAAAAAACCTCTCTGCTCAGATAGGTATGAATTACTCCTTGGAAGACATTATGAGCTCCTCCTTTGGAAAAAAACTGCTTGTGTTAATGTGAAAAGTCTACATTTTCTTGAAAAACAAATTGCTTTTTTCTAAAGTTTCCATGCTTCCACACAGATGAATACAATCCTTTACACAACTATTGAGTTTTTCAAGTTTATATCAGTGAACAATTTCAGATTTATGAATGTTTGCCTTAAGAATGTCCAAAAGCTTAGATGTCTTTGTCAACAAGGTCTCCATGTTGTTTGTTTGTTTTGAGTTTTTAATTCCTGAGGACAATATAAACAAGTTAAAATATTTTGCCATGGGCTTTCTAATTATATGATGCCATCACTTTTGGGAGCCACAAGGCCACATTAAGCCTCAGTCTAGAAAACTTCCTCTCTACAGGTTACTGATGTCAATGCACAAAAATATCAAGAGGAAAAAATTATTTGTAGAAGACTAAGATATAATAAAGAATTATTTAATGAAAATTCTAATACCTTTAACCACTTCCTAGTGCAGACCAGTAGATGAATGTATGCCAAATCTTAATGGACTTGACAGTTTTCTGCTTTTGCCATGACGTGACCAGATCAAGTTACCTCATTCTGACTCCCACTTGCCAGCAAGGATTCTGGTGCCACATTTACAATCTGGGCACAAGGCAGCAGAGCTTGCACAGAAGTCAAGAGTCCAAGAATTGAAAATGGGTCAGAGAAGACAGAATTATATTCTTTAACTTATGGTGAATTCTTTTAGTGAACTCAATAGAAGAAGGAGACATTTCAATTTACTATTTGATTTTGGAGACACCATCAAGAAACAAAACTTTTAATCAGGAAGTGAAGATCAAAATGAGAGTGTAGAGATTACAAAATAGTTTTTATTTTTTGGTTTGTTGAATCATCCTGCCACTTCCATTTTTCTTGGCTAGCAGGCTGTAGGTGTACTTCTGTCTAGAGACAAATATTTGAAAGGCCAACACTCAATTTATGGGACACTCAGCTTCAGTATAACCATTCTTAACTTTGTCCACCTTGCTAAGATGAACCTAAGAGATTCTTGAATTTACCATCACAGAAGTACTTTGAATAAACAGATCCTACCCTCCTGTCTCTAGATGCCACAAAAATAGACCATTATGTACTGCTTCAACAGCTGTTCTGTACTTAAAAGGGATCCCTCATTCAAAAGAAGAAACAAACAACACAAACCAAAACAACGACAAAAAACCCCTAAATCAAACAAAACACTAAAAAACCTCCCAAAACCCAAAACCAAACCAACGAACCAACCAAACCCGAAAACAAGTAAGGAAAAAACAGGCACAGGCTCTACCTTCATAGCCTAACCAGACTCCAGTTGTTCTTTGAACACTGAAAATCATGTAAGAAATGCTCTATTAATTGTCACACTAAGGGTCTATTCCATCCAGTATTCTGCTTTCAGTAACACAACAGGAAGTTCTCCTCACAAAACCTACGGAAGGTGTCTGATATTGGCATTTCTTATTAAAACGGGAAGATTAACATCTAATTTCCTAAAACCTGTGTATTCACTCAGGATTTAAAAAAGAAAATAATTACTTAGAATTAACCCTGCCAATAAGGGGATCAATTTTCATCAACATAAATGCCTTCAGAACTTATTTTGGGAGAAGCAAGTTATAAGAAATGTAAAGATAATAGTATAATTATAATCCTATCTCACCCACCTAGCACCTTGATGACTATTAGAGACAAGTTATGATTTAAATATCCTATGGAGCATGGAAAAAGCTGCCTCAGAAAATTAGAGATAAACCCTTCTTGAACTTATTACTAGACTTTATTAAGTCAAAGAAAACTTTTGGCCAGCCATAAGTAGATAGATGTGAATGGACACATCTCTTTGGTGTCTGGCTTGCAGGTTCTCTTTGTGTAAGACTGCTTTTAACAGAATAAAAGAAAACATGTAGGAAACAGCTAGAACTATACAAATCTTACATCTGGCAAATAGATTTCAAACATTACATTTCAACTCTCTAGCAATGTTTATTATTACCACCTGATGCAGTAATAACGTTGTCCAATTGCACAAAATAAAAAGGAAGGGGGAGGAGGAAGAACTCCCTCTACTTTTCTTATGAAGTCTTGAGAGTTTTTCACTTTTATCCTGATTTTCCAGAATGATCAGCAAAAACAATCATTCAGAACTCTCAGTTTAGCAGAGCAAGTATTTAAAGTTACTAATTTCAGGAATGGAATAGTACCCAGTTGTGCTAGCTCTAGAATGGAAATTACATAACATCTTATTGAAACAGTGACACATTCCTGATCAATAGGATACAAATAGTCTTCAAGTTTGAATGAGATCCACCTTTAAACATGGAGTCACTAAAGTAACCCAACAGATTACCATAAATCATAGGGTGAAGGGGAAAATTTTAAACTATATCTGCAGTAGTAACTGCAATGGTGTTCAAAAAAAAATAAAGAGAAACCAGAGATAGGGAGAAGAAATGTGTTTCATCTCATCTCCTGAAATCAGTGAGCATTCGGCTACAGTCTCTTTGTCAGATCTGTTACATTCTGCAGACAAGCACTTAAAGTTATAAAGGCAAACAGGCTCAAAGGCATGGAGTCATTGAAAGAACAGATTCCATACCCCAAAAGAGGTCCATTGTCTACTGCCAATCCTGCAACTGTCCCCTTACAGATCACCTTCCTTTACATTTGTATATGCACAGTCTACAACTCCAGAGGAATCTGCCAAACCTAACAGATCCAGAAGCTCATACAATTTTATGTATTTACTTCAAAAAAAGTGACCTACAGTCAAACCACATTACAAATGTGTTCTACAGAAAGGAGCAATACAACCACCTTCCAAGTAAAACATCTGAGTAGATGATTTGTCCAATCCCCTGATTTTACTAGGACTCGCTGGAGTATCAATTTGTCAGCAACTGTTTTAGAGACACGATGGACTCAATCAAAAAAATTCTCACTAGAATATCAAACATTTGTTTTTGTACTCCAAACCCTTCTCCAAGGTTTTGCTACTGCTAGACTGAATACAAGTGAAGACATTAGGTCTGCTAGAAAAAGTTGAAAATATGTTCTGGCCTAAAACACCCAACAGATGAGAGTAGTGTTCATTTCCTCTCTTCATGGTTCTACTGGCAACATGGCAAAGAGCAGTAAGTAGCCACATATGAATTCTGAAAACATTAATCACCAGGAGAAGGCTATTTTTAAGTTTCTTGGGTAATATTTAGTTGCAGCTGATGCAATTTGTAATCTATTGGTCCAAACACCTCTAAAGGATACATTTAATGTTAAAAGGTATATGGACTATTTTATTTTGACTTCAGAAAACACAAACATGTTTAGGACAACTGCCCAGACTTCTGCAGCTTTTATGTAGCTTTTTGTTTATTCCTGAAAAAAAAAAAAAAACTTAAGCTAACCAGTTAAATGTATTACTGTAGCAGAATAATATGTTGTACGGTAAGGCAGCATGTAGCAGAATAACATGTCATATGGTATGTTGTTGTAAGGTAGCAACAGATTTAACTTGATTTAAAACTGTTCCCATAATTTTCTGAAAATCATACAAAAGAGAGATACTCTCAACTTCATAACTAAAAATTGGATGAAAAGCTGTTTGAAAAACCATTTACCAAGAGTACTCAGATGTCCCCTACCAAACAGGAAGAACATGTACTTCCAGGTTCAAGAACTCACATCTTCCACCACACTAGACAAGGCTGTAGAAAAGTGATTCCAAGATACAAAAGGATTGAAAGCACTCTAGAGGACAAAATTATAATTCAAGATAATTTTGATAAGTGGAAGGAGTGGTTTGAAAATAGGATGCAGTTATGTAAGTATAGCTGCAAAGCAGGAACCTACCAACAGTACAATTATAAGATGGGAACAACTGAGTAGGCAGCAGTTCTGCAGAGAAAGATTTGGAGCTACAGTGAATCACAGACTGCATGAGTCAACAATTCTAGGCTGATGCAGAAATGGCAAACAGCATATTTTAGTGAATAATTCAGAGTATTATAGGTTGGAAATATGAAGTAATTTTTCAAATTTACCTTGTACTGGTAATGGTTTAGCTGGACCAATAGATCTAGATTTAAGTACAAGAGCTCACGTAAACCAACTACAGGAACAAAAGACATGAAAACCCAACCAACCAAAAAACAAAAACAAACACAAACAAACAAACAAAAACACAACCAAAAAAAACCCCAAATCAACCCCTAATAAACACAGAGAGCAAAAAAGTTTAACCTACAAAAAAGAAGAAAGGCCTGTTTTGTCTAAACAATATGACATACATTGCTTTTATTATATGAAAGGTTATAAAGGTTATAAAAACATAAGGTGCCCACCATTCTCAAAAGCACCAGGAAGAGGTAAGTAATGGCTTGACAATGTAGCAAAAGACTTCAAGATTCTGTTCAAACATCTACAAATAAAAAAGGTCCAAACTGACTAGAAGACATACTGTGGAAAGTATAATTAGAGATTTTCGAAAAACAGGCTAAACAAACATTTGTCAGGAATGATGTATATTTAGCTCAGCCTATCTTTAGGAGCATGGATAGATAAAAAATTTTTCAGGCACATTTTCTATTACTATAGCAGACTGAGAGGGCCAAAACTTCACATTCCAAAATAGTGAAACACACTTCTATGGCTTTACAAATAAAAAGAGCACAGACTACCACAACATCAAGACATTTTTTCAACTTATTCCTATTAAGTAAGTCCTGTTCTACTTTCAAGTTGAAGGCTATAGTGTCTACACCATTCATCCAGTTCCTTGGGAAAAAATTTTTCTATACTGAAATGGTTAACTGCCAGCATTGGGAGACAAGGCTGAAATTAAGTATTTGCAGATTTAATTTCTAAGGTCAAACATTCCCCCTTTTACACTTCACACTTGTTAATTTTCCCCCTTTCGGTTACTGCAAGTTGTGTCACTTAAACAATTTGGTTATTACAAAACATTTAATCTGACATGTCCTAACACTGATACACTGTTTTGCAGCAAAACACCAAGGCACAAAATCCTACACACCCTCAACACTCAAATATGAATTCCTTCGTCAATTAGCATTTCTTAAACAATTCTTCATACAAGATGCCTTCAACATGACTGTTAATACATTCTTACTCTCCTAGGACACCTCACTAATAGCACAACTTCTTTTGACCTGCCTGTGTCGTGGGCCAAACTCTACACTTGCAGTTTTACCAACAACAATAGCAATAGACAATTTATCTCAGTTTTTGGACACGGGTATCAATGAAACACCAAAAGTCATTACTAATGGTAACAAATGGTATCTATTTTGAAGTCTTTTTGCAAGAGCAAATTCACAACACATAGTCAAGCTGTATCTACAACTCTGATTGTATTGAAATATGGTCTTAAGACTGTGAAAGCCATCCACTGAAAGCTGTAGCCTTTTGATACATAAAGATTTTGATTTCTTCAATGGATACATGATTGTAACAACCTATGCTTTTCATTAATGAAAGCGCACTGCATTACTTAGTTTCATAGAAGGTAGGGAAAAACCCTTCACCTTCCCCTGCAGGCTTAGGGGAACTTCAATACTTTAAGCACAAAAAAAGAAATAAAACGTGGCACTCATAAACACACTAATCATCCTTCGTATTTCCTCTGTACAATTGTATATAGCAATAGTTAGAAGTCATGACTGAGGCTGTGATCTATTCCCAAGAACGAAAATAATTTAACAAACCCAAACTTCCTTCCTTCTTGGAAAGGTGAAGGTCAGTTCTTCAGTTTCACTCCAAGTATAAAGGAACATTTGTACTGTAGACATGCAAGTCCTGTATACTGTCTTTCCCTACTTCAGCCAAACTCTTCTTTGAAGTTTCTGGTTACATTAACCTAGTGGAAGAACTGGGACCAGAAACACTACAAATGTGTGTGCTTACTTCTCTTCCTACTGTTACATTACTGCAGTGTTTAGAGAGCAGCTGGAGCAATTATTCCCTCTAATCATGTTTGATACAAGCATCTCAGAACAATCCCAGTAATGAAGAGAAAGAGTAAAGGAATTTGTTTTGGATCATATATACTTTCTATAAAAAGCAGCAGAAAAGTACCCTGACAGTGGCTTTAAACATCCAATAGAAACTCAACCAGTATAAACCAAAAAATTTCAACCATAGGTTGAGAATCTGTCAAACTCCAGCAGAAAAAAGTTTTCAGGTTAGAAGGCTAGGTTATATAATTGTACAAGCATTGTATGCTCAGAATCCCATGAGAAGACCCTACAGAACCAAGCTACCTAAAAATATAATGATCTCTGAAAATGTTGAATTAAATACTTCCAAGAATTTTCTCTACCATTTTATCTCTCATACATAGCTAATAAAGCCATATATCAAAATATTAATTGTCCAGATTTCAAAAAGAAAAGCAAGTAGAGTTTACCGACAAATCTTTATACGGAAAAATATTTTGATATTTTCTTTCTTTTTAAAGTTATGCACTCACTGAAATTGCACTAGATTCACACACTTTAAAAGTGGCTTTTTGGAAGCATCACATGAGTTCCCAGAAGCATGTTCCATAAAGACATGCTAAATACATGCTAACCCTCACTAAATACATAACAGCACCCTGGCCCTAAATGTAAAAGGTAAAAAATTCCATAAGGAGGAACCTTTTCCTGTTATTTTACAAAAAACAGGGGCAAAAGTAATGATTGTTGATATCTATCTCACTTTTCAAAAAAATCCCATTATTTCTAATCCACAGAAAATTAAATTATTACAATACTAGAGCTATACTAAAGCCAAAAAAACACAAACAACAAGCAAACAGTCCCACCTCCCCCCCCAAAAAAACCCCAAAACAAACAAAAAACCACCAACAAAACAAACAAACAAAAACCAAACAAAAACCCCAACCGAACAAAAATCCAAACCAAACTGACAAAACCCAGACAAAACCCCCCCAGCTTGGTAAATTTTCAAAATGCTTCCCTCTGAAGACCTCTGCAAGTCTGGTATTCCTCAAGGCCCAATAATATTTCAGGCACAGAATAATAGGTCTGGTATTCCTCAAGGTCCAAGGTTTTCAACGACAGAGCACTGATGCCTTTTGGAGGCATTACAAATCGATTCCATTTACACTTTTAGACCACGAGAGCCTTCTGTATTGTGCAGACCAAAACCTGGCATTAAATGGTTTTTTTTCCTGAAACCCTTCTTATTGCTTAACCACTCAAATCGCTACAGGCTACTGTCACACATGTCAAAACTAAGAGCATGCACCCATTTCCACTGCTAGCCCCCACTTCTGCTCCTAAGCAATATCAAGAAAAATTTCAAGATGACAGACAAACGTGGATTGCTGGGGTTTTTTCGCACCGTAGAAGTGTGACCCGAGTAATAAATAAACAACCATTTACAGAGATGGATTCACTCAAATAAAATATGAGCGCCAATGCACAAAATTTACTTGCTGATGGAAACGAGGGGACTACTCCAAAAAGACTAAGTGTAATTAAGGAAAAAACAAAAGAAAACAAAAAAAACACAAAACCACAAGGGGTAAGAGATCTTAAGGATAAGGGAACAGACCAAAAGCATTTCCCACACATCTCCCCCCCTTCTCATCTCCTCAGGGAATGGCTCGCACGTCCTCAGTAGCGAAGCAACCAAGCAGGAACCAGCATCAAAGAAAGGGAAGAGGGAGACGCCACCTACCTGTCCCAAAGGCTTTGGCCACCAGCCAGGCCAGATTACAGGCGATTTTCGCTCGGGAGAAATCATAATGGTCAAAGGGTTTGATGGCAGGAACAATGAAAGTCTTCCTCATCTCCTTGGCGTCTGCGGCATCCCCCATCTTCTCACAGGACCCCCGGCAATTGGGAACTTACATGGTTGTTTCCCCGTCCTCCTCCCACGGCCGGGAGAGCCGGCTGTAAATACGCCGACAGCAGCTGAGAGCAGCGCCGGACCCAGCTGTCC